>JAQISU010000262.1:0-450000 GCA_029339505.1 Unio delphinus
TCTAACCACTAGGCCACCGGAGCATTTTTGATATAACGTAATGACGTTATCATTCCATAAGCTATACAGATTACACTATTGGCAGACTAAATAAAACATAATACACAAGTTCAGAAGCGAAACCAACAGTTCCATATCAGAATAATACGGTACTAAACGTTTTGTTAAAAATGCAATTGTGCATTGCCAAGAAAGAAAAAAAATAGATGAATCACAAGCAAAGATATAAAATAGTTGCATTATGCCATGTCGACCGCATTTACATAGAAAATATGAAAATATAGACGTGGTAGTACAATAGTTATACACATCTTATAAACAAAATCCTTAAAGACAAGACGTTCCTTAATGTGTATCGATGAATGTGTGGATGACATATCTGAATGATTCTGTACTGGTTGGTCGGAATACGAACAAAATATGATAGATTATAAAAAAACAGACAGGTAGATAAATCGCCGTTTCAAATATTACATGTAAGTGTTGGAAGAGTTAGCAAATATTGCACAGTTTGATCTCTATGAACCTGATTTGTTCCACCTCTATTCAACCTATAAAATGTACTAATGACATCACAGGAATAAGTGTGGTACGTCCTCTGTTCCTGTCGTTAGCATAATATTAGTCGCTATGTTGAGAAAATACAATATGCACATTTACAAAGCTCACTTGTAATCATGGGGTGGGGTTTGAAGGTATATGTCCGTCTTTGAGACTAAAAAATATTGCCCTTTGAAAGAAATGCATACAAATTATTAAATATAACTGTTTGGATATTCACAATTAAACGTTTCTCCTGTACCACGAACATTAAATTGTACAATAATATCACGTCTCATCTTTAGTTTTTGCTCTGGTTATTATATACTTATGAAACCTTGACTGATATAAGCTAAGGTTGCGTGCATTTACAAGTGAATTGGAGACAATATCAAGATACCTCTATACTATGTTCATTTACTGTGACTAGAATGTCATAATATGTAAAGACAGTTGATCACAATGGCTGCTCCCGGGTGCTCGTGAAATGATGTTGAAATAGTCCAAAATTCACTGCCGGTAACTTTGTTTTAGCAGTTATTAAACTAGGGAAAATGAATTCTGCCAGAGTAGACAGTATTCATCCATATGTGTTAATCTCATTCATTATCAAACCTGTGCAAGAGCTTAATATAAAATAGGTATTCCAAGTGATCAAAACTATGATATCCATATCAACAACAAGTTCATCCAGACTGGTGCGAGATCACATTGCCTTGATCTCATTCACTACCAAATCCATTGAGATCTGGATAATATATGCATATAGTCCAAGTTTTATCAAAAATATTCGTCCAAGGAGGTAACAAGGTGAATCTCATGTCCAGCATGTTACTTACACGTTTTAACATTTGAGTGACATATTATAGATATGTGATGATGACAACAATAAACACCATTGATGTTAAGGTATACAATGCGAATGTTACTAATCACATAAAAGGACAAGTGCGTTAAAAGGGTTTCTATTACATTATATCTTTCTAAGTACGCTTTAACAGAACATAATATACGAAGATTAACATGCCAATTTTACTCTGTTAAATACTCAGCGACATATTTAATAACTTTCAATTAATAAGAACATTCCGCAAAACAAATAGAGATGTCAGAACGTCTCTTTCAACAATATTAAAAGGTATATAGTTAGTCATTGTCACGTTTTGCATTTTAAACGATACTTACAGTCAGCACAATAATTCACCTGAACAGCACAGCCACATCAATAAAACAAATACCAAATACATCCTCTGCATAAAGGTCATTATATGAAGGCAAATTTTCTTTGTGAATTTAATTTACTGATGCCTCTTCGAAACACATATTCATGACAACTCTAAACTTAGTTATGACAGAGTGATATTATATACATCTGTATAATATATGCTTACACGATCATAACCAAAACCACAACTAATATATATTTATTAGTTATAACCGCTCTTGTGGCCTAGTGGTTAGAGCGTCGTGGGTTCGATCCCCGGCCGAGTCATGCCATGGACATACAAAGATTTTACTAATAGTTACCTCCCTTAACGCGCAGCATTAAGAAGTTAGTGTTAGGACTGGTAAGCCTGGTGTCAGGATAATGCGAATGGGTGGGACATCATGCTCTATGTCTGTGGCATGATGCCCCAGTGCTAGACATCACTATAAACTGCCTCACTGCAGACATCGTAGCGATATGACTGAACAATTGTTCAAGCTACGTTAAAAATCCTAATCAAACAAACAATATGTGTGTGTGTGTGTGTGTGTGTGTGTGTGTGTTGTGTGTGTGTGTGTGTGTGCCATTGCAATACCAATAAAACACAGTTTAGTCAAAACATTGTTCAAAACTGGATTACAGCTTTTGTCGAAATGATATTACAATGAATAATTAATATTTTATCTCAATCGTATTCAAGTTGTTATTTCATACATATATATATATATATATATATATATATATATATATATATATATACCACATTATTATGATACACAGTTAGTTATTAATGCCTAACTTTATTCAGAAAGTATTTTCAAATGCAACTTTATTATTATTATTATAACAGTATTACGTCAACAACATTGACACCTGGGATTTGAGAATATTTGACGTTATATTCAAAATATGTGTCTTACTAAATGACTCAGCCTTTATTCGTTTCAATAACAAGTTTGATAAAAAAAATTAAAACTTTATAGTGATGTCATTGACATAATACTTTAAAGGTGACATGATCAAAAAGTCCCTAAAATGGTCCATATAAACTCCATATTAAAATTCCAGTAAAGATGAAAGTCAGTAAAACTAACATGAATATTGTTAAAAATCGTGTATGATTATACAACAGAAGTGATACAGACAAAAACGGTTGATTTATTTAAAGTTTCAAGGAAATCATTTAAATAAATAACCAAAGAAATTAATATGTTAAAGTATATTTTTTAAATTAATATAAATCGATAAAAAGAAAACATATTCTGAATTTAACACATATTTAAATAAAGCATAGGTGATGGTGTATGTGTGGTTAATTGTTAGGTCTATGTAATCCGATAAAGCAGGTATTGTTTTATATATGAAACAGTTTCGATCTCAATAGAAAACGAGTATATCCAACTATAACTTATATACACTTAAGATCCATCAGAACAATTCAGGGAACAATATTACTTTAAGTAATTAATATACGTCATTTAATCAAAGAACCATTTATATTTGTAAGATATATAAATACCCTTCATTTAATCTGGTAAAGTTACATAATGTGGTAACTGTACTCCAAGAAACACATCAGTGGTTCTACAGACACTACAACCTAGTCTGTATAACGTAACATTTTTATAGCGTCACCGTCCAAGCTGTACTCATCACGAAATTTCTCGACACAACTTGTAAACTTATTAGACGTAGCTCTTGTAAATAAACCACACACAACCAGTCAACCAGTAAAAGATGTGAATGCAATATCTAAAAATACCGACCTGCTACTTCACTACCATGCCAGTGTCTTTATATATGGTATAATGGTACCAATTGCGCAAGTCCATGTGGGAGGAGCTTAAGGTGTAGGGTCCATTACAATCAGAAATAAAGTACAACACTAGCAATGATTGGTGGATTATGTAAGAGTTGTACTTTCTGTTAGGCTTCAGTTTTAATTAGGACAAACAATGGAAGCTATACTAAGTCACATGTGTCAACCTGCTGAGGAATGTGTTTACCCTTTTCCAGACCACTTATTTATTTTCATGAAATCTAACACAACTGTTAGACCTTCATTACACCATTTTCATGTTTGTGTACATTATTTCAACATAATATTGCCATGCTTAAAAAATACTAAACTTTAGAAATGAAAAATAGTTGTAAAGGGGTCATAACATGGGGAGATAACTCAGTGGACCTTTTCCAATGACCAACATTTATCACAATTAGCATTTCCAGCTCAGTACCCATTTTAGAACCATTTTTGTCCTCTCATTTTGGTGGTGATAGTAGAGCTATATTTATGAATGTTTGGAAGGGATATTAAGGTAATTGTTTATTCTTGAGAATATGAGCTCAGTGGTTGTCTGTATGTATTTTGGCGACAGTGCAAACTGAGTATTAAGGCCTTGGTGATGATCCAGAAGTGAAATATGTGTTCTGTGTAAATGTTGCTCTGTTTACAGGGTAGCCTATCACAATTGTGACGTATATCCATTTTTGAATAGAGCTTTATAGGACTAAATTCATACAGGTATAATCTCGCCATGACACTGTTAATATAAATAAATTGAATACATTCATTTCAAGAGAAGAAACACAGACACTAATTTGCTTATCTGAATGAAATCAACATATAGAATATATTCTACCAGTTTCTACCCTGTAGTAAATATGCTGATTAGCACCATGAAAGTAATTTCTCAAGATAAAATGTTTATGTTGCTTTTTATTTCAGATTGTATCATTTTATAATTTTATTTAAATGTCCAGAACAGAAATATGTAGTCAAAGTTCAGATAGTAGAAATAACGGTTGATGATGTCATCACATTTCAAATATTTAGGTATAACGGTACCAGTTGCGCAAGTCCAGGTGGGTGGAGCTTAAGGTGTGTGTGAATTCAGAAATAAACAACAACACTAGCCATGATTGGTGGATTATGTATAAGTTGTACTTTCTGTTAGGCTTAAAAAAAGTTTAGCCTCTTGGCAACATGTGATGTTATGCTAATTCCTATATAGATCATATTTTGTATATTTTTATGATTTTTTTGAAAATGTGATACACATGACTGAAAATAAGTATGTTGTGACTAGATAAGGTATAACGGTACCGATTGCGCAAGTCCAGGTGGGAGGAGCTTAAGGTGTAGGTGAATTCAGAAATAAACAACAACACTAGCTATGATTGGTGGATTATGTATAAGTTGTACTTTCTGTTACGCTTAAAAAAAAGTTTAGCCTCTTGGCAACATGTGATGTTATGCTAATTCCTATATAGATCATATTTTGTATTTTTTATGATTTTTTTGAAAATGTGATACACATGACTGAAAATAAGTATGTTGTGACTAGATAAGGTATAAAGGTACCGATTGCGCAAGTCCAGGTGAGAGGAGCTTAAGGTGTATGGTCGATTGCATTCAGAAATAAACAACAAAACAAGCTATGATTGGTGGATTATGTAAGAGTTGTACTTTCTGTTAGGCTTTAAATAAAGTTTAGCCTCTTGTCAACATGTTAATTTCTGCTAAATCCTATATAGATCATAATTTGTATTTTTTATGATTTTTTGAAAATGTGAGACACATGACTGAAAATAAGTATGTTGTGACTAGATAACTCATACCCCTGTCTAGTTCCAGCAGAGTTATCTCTCTTAAATGCAATGGAGTACCTGGTTTTGTCATCATCAAATTGACAATCTAACATTGTTCTCTATTACAGTGAGCAGCAGAGAGGGCGAACCTCACAACGTTTTGAGACAAAATTTTGATTGAAATCTTAAAACGAGCCTTCCTACGATCTCATTGTAACCAAAAAAAGGGCGAACCTCACAACTTTCCGGCAAAAAAATCGATTGAAAAACCTCATATTTTAACTAAAAAAATATCTCCATTTGCCATATGGAGATTTTACGATTTTTCAATCGATTTTGATTGCAACGTCGTTGTCATTCACCCTCTCTGCTGCTGAACTTTCAGTTCTGGTTAATAATTTTTTTACGATGAAAATCACTAAGATTTCACAAAGAGACTAATCGCTAACACCTCATCTTGTAAATCAATCAGATTATTGGACTGGTCTGTGAGTTTGAAATTAATTCTCGTTAACAAATTATTATGACACCGCATATAGACTGGATTCACCGGAGACTCAATTATTAAAAATCCTGGAGGGGCTATTGGTGAAAACGAATAATTGAATATACCCTTGCTGAGCTTGATTTGATTGCTCGAGATTTATTTGATAGCTGCCTTCGATAACATCGCATACTAAATTGATTGCAATCACCGATGAAATATTCACGTTGAACGGAGCGATATGTCTGCTGCCACCGTCTGGGTCATTATTATGTTTGAGGATAGTTGGTTGTGGTGCTGTTTTCTTCCATGCATCATGAATTATTTTAAAACCAACATCGATGGTATCACTGAGAAGTTTTTTTAGTTCTGGTACGTTATATCCTGGTAGTTTGAATGTTGGAATGTCTTCTTCGCGTATATTAAATTATGTTGCAAACTCTATTTTCGACGGGGGTGATCATCATCTAGTATATCCTGAATAATTTGTGAATGAAATGTTTCCATGTCATTGATGATTTTATTACATGTTTCTACAACGCTGATAAATTCATCTCGGGTGAGAGAGCCGGATTTAAGGGATATTAACAACAACGAAATATCGTTATTAAACGCTGTGAAATTTTCAGTGATTTTATCCTGTCGAATTATGTAGAATTCACTATTAGTGATGGGATTTACCGGTACATGAAAAAAATTCAATTTATTGTGATCTATATAGCTTTTTAATGGATTATCGGGTTTTATCACGTCGGTGACATAATCAGATTTTTTAGGTTCGGGTATATCAACGGTTTCCTCCAGAGTTTTACTCTCGGGTGGTAATTCAGGCCATCCTAGTATGGTTCTAATAGAACTCTGATAGATATCTACGAGGTATCCTTCTGTGCTTATTTCAATTGCGGATGATAGTGTCGGCTCATGAACCGTTATAGCGATTTTTGATTCTTTTCCAGTAATCGATTTTATTCTACGCGCGAATTCATTATTGATTTGTTCAATTTGATATGATCCGGTTGGTATTGAAACGACGTTCCAGTCTGGAGTCCCGTCTGGTTTATTCGTATTCGCGAAAACCAAGGAATTATTCGGTTGTTGACCACCAAATGATTTTGATCTGATATTAGGCCAACTGTGATACACTCGTAGTTTTGCTAGCGCTATCTCCTTCACGGGGACTGTGCTAGGAAAATTTACACTAAACTCGGGTTTCGTAGATGTTATTGATATCATACTCGTTTGTACTGGGTTCGTGTTCTCCACTATTCGTTGAAGTAATTCCATCGGTGTTGTCATAGATGCTATACTCATGCTGTCGCTCTAATTTTGACATCGTGGAATCAAAAATACTGACCGTCACTGAGAACTCAGTATCCGATATCGTTGATATCGTTGATGTTATTGAGATCATTCTGGTTTTTGGGTTCGTGTTTTCTAATTCCATCGGTGTTATACTCATGCTGTCGCTCTAATTTTGATATCGCGGAATCAAAAATATTGAGCATCGCTGAGAACTCACTATCTGATATATTTGTATTATCGAGTGACGACGATATCATCGAGGATAATTGCGAGTACGCGGTTGATACAATATGAAATTGAATTAAGTAATCTTGCAGTTAACTCTGGCTGCATGATGATATCTTTTTTGTTATCCCGGTTGATATACCGGCGATTGTAGCCACCGCAGAAATGCAAATTGGAACTACGACCGGGGCAATCATTGTAACAGATGCTAGTATTATTCCGGCACCAGCGAGAACGCTTGACACCGAGTACATAGTAATATCAATCGCGGTGATTCTTCGTCGGTATTTTTTTATTTGTATTTGATACTCCTCGGCGAGGGTTTTGAGTCTAGTTTGAAATTCTCTGACCTGATAATAGCGACATTGCGTTGATGAAATCATTTTTATTTTAAATCCGCTAGCGTTTTCAATTGTGAAGTTCGAAGGATTTTCCTTTCAGTTGAAACCACTAGTGACTTTATTTACTTAAATCCGCTACGAATTCTACATACCACGTTATTGAAACCCTAACCAAATTTTTATCAGTAGATGTTATCGTGAACTTTTCAGTTGTATCCTTGTCAATGATCGTTGAAATCGTATTGTTGACCCCGGATGAACTCGATGATGATATATTAAATTGAGTCGTTGTCACTAGTGTTAATCGATAAATACCCTTAACGGTTGCAGTGGTGTCTAATTTGTTGTTTGTAGGAGTCCACGCAAATGATCCGTGTTGGATCGTGTATACTACGTTATTGGTTTTCTCATGAGGAATTTTTGCTTTTTCAATGATTGTTATCATCCTCGGAAAATCAGTTTTGATGTCTTCGATGAAGTTTTTCGTCTCATCGATGGATTTTTTTATATCAGGGAGTTTTATTTCAATTTTATCCAACGGGGTTCCAATAAATTTATCCACGATGTTCCTACGAAAATTTGAAAACTGTTTTCCGTGTTCTTCAGTTTTAGATTGAAGTGTTGCTTGTTCCAACACAGAATTTTTCAATTCATCGTTGAGAGTTTTTAATCGATCTGTAATAGTCGAGAAGAGTACACCTGGTTTGAGTTTACCCTGATCGGAAAATAACGCGATAGTATCCGCGATTGAGTTTTGTTGTTTAACCAAAATATCATCCAACGACACATTACTAGTTTTCAATTTACCCTGATCGGAAAATAACGCGATAGTATTCTCGATTGCGTTTTGTTGTTTAACCAAAATATCATTCAACGACACATTACTACTTTTCAATTTACCCTGTTTGTCTTGAAATACAACTATTTCCCCGGGATCAACATTTGTTAAATTTAACGTCTCAGCGATTTCATCTTCGATTAGTTTTTTTATATCCTTGTTAGAATCAGCGGTTGCAACGCCATCGGGTTTAGGTTTCAGAGGTCTTCCCCAAATATCAATCATATTATTGTAAAACTCTCTCTCTCTCTCTAAAAAGCGATTGCTGGTGTATTCATTTACGACAACATGTGGTGGTTTTCCCCTTGGGTTACCCAAGGAGTTAGAAATAGCGTCAAGGATATTTAATACTTCGCTGCCGCATATTGGTGGATCATTCATTTGTTGTGTTGGTAGCGTAGAATACCAAGTCTTCATTGGAAAAGTTTTTATATAATGCATGAATTCCTTCGGTGGTGCTAATCCATATGAATCAAAATAGACAATCCCACGTGGATCAATAGCGTATGCAACCCAGTGAGTACCAGGTCCGGTGCTGTTATCGAGATTAATGATACCGGTTTCAACGCTGTTGGGTTGTGTCGGTAATTGATCCTTCATAAAAACACCTCTAAAGTTTTTTATGGCGAGTTTTTTAGCAGCATCAATTAAATCAAAATTGGACATAGGAACCATCGAAAATTTCTGGGTTAATAAACCGGTCCTAGTCTTAGACCTTTTCCGCTGTACCACGAATACGGGGTTCCTGGTAGTCTTAGACCCTTTCCCTTTTTTTTATAACCCTTCCCAGTTGCTTTCTTTAATGCCATTCCTGCCGCGGTACCAACAGCCCCTAACGCTGCCGCTTTAGCCACCGCTGGGGCTGCTGCCGCAATCAACGCTGGAATCGCAGCTAACAACGGGAATATACCGCCTGTTTTTTCCATGTTTTTGATAGCAGCCGCAGAAATAGTAATCTGAACACCCTTTTTTGCTACAAGTGCATCATTGAAATGTTTTACTTGACGAGTTGTAAGCGATAATTTATTCGCCCCGCCAGTCATTTGATTGGATTTCAGCGTAATTGTGGTTCCACATTGCTTAGCTGATTTGGATTGTAATTTTTTTAATTGACCAGGTGTCAACGACACATTGATATTACTATACGACATTATACGTAATAGATTAATTCTAAATAGAGGATTTCAATTACATGTTTTCCACTAGCGCATCTACCACTCTCATTCTTCCTCCAACACCTTCAAGTAGCATTGATTTGTCGCTGAGAATGACAGCAACCGCTCTATAATTAGCAATACCACCAGGACGGGTTACATTAGCTCTAAAGTGTATATCAACGACGGATTGTCTTGTTAAATCGAGATGTTCCAGCGAAAAGTAATAGATCGGATATAGATTCTTAAAATCAAATTGTGATATTTGCAAACCAGTATCGACATTTTGATCGCGTGCCATGAACGACAACAATCTATGATACACGCGTGCAATATGATTTTGACCGTAATCAAGTTGCACATCTTCGGATGGTTCCTGCTGGACGTTTATTCTCAGTGAGACGTCTTTAACACCTAATGGATCAAATATCATATGACTGAAACGTTGATCGCCAACTCGTGCGTTATCCTGTAGCGCTACAAATATATGACGTGGAGCAGAAACACCTTGTTTTGATGCTAGATTCCACGTGAATAACCCGTTCAGACTTGATTGTTTAACATCTGTACTCACAGTTAACCAACTTAACAACGACTTTCCTCCTTGGTCCATAAATGATAGTAATCGTTCTTCTGCAGTGATTGATGGAGTCAACATTAGCATCCACAATGATATTTTTGTTAAAATAACTTTACCGGCATCAGCATTGGGATTTGCATTGTCTGCTGGAATCCTCCAAATTGCGTCATTATCATCACCCTTTCGTACAAGCGCTACTGTATGCTTCGCCCCGTAGATAACTTTTCGGACGTTTCTACAGAATCCAAATATGTGATGCAGTGGAATAGCGCATGAAAATGATTTACGAGCCCCTTGCAACATTGACATTCGTGTTGCGGCTCCTAGATTGAAATTAACGTCGTTGCTTATAATCATATCCTCGGCATCAATATTAGCAGTGCCAGCATTATTCTTTGGGCGTCTTACAACAAATTGAATTCATCCAGCGGTATTTTTAACATCTTTTGCAAGCATCATAGAAGGTCCCGCCGATCTTGTATAATCATCAGAATATCTCGCTAACCCGATTATTGTTGTAGCCACATCAACATCGCGATCTATCGACTCGATTTCTTTTCCATCGATGAGATATCTTGCACTCTCAAATAACGCCATGATACCATTATTGACAAAACCGACTTGAGTACCAGCTGGATACGGTGCTGGTACAGCAGTAGTATCAGCAGCTGTTACAAGTTCTCCTTCTACTTCGATAAACGCTTCAGCGGGTAGAAAATACTTACTGGTATCATGAACTTGAAGTTCAATTCGCTATCGACTATTTGAGTCTATTGAATGATAGGCGTAATATTGATAATCGCGTACAGAATCATCCTTGCCAACTGGGGCGTCTATATCAAACGCCGGATCATGTGACTTTTTGAACATTTTATTCTATTTATCAGAGTCTAAATCGTAAACGATTTTCATGGACGTAGTTTTTTAAAGCCGCTTCCTGCTATCATATTTGCAATATTGCTTTCGTCTGGAGTTATCAACGATGGTAAAGCCATCGACGCTAGTTTTTCGTCTACTGCGTTATTTATTATTTTACTAACCCGTGCAGGCATTTCCGCTGTAGACGGTAACGGTTTCTTTTTTCGTCGCACCAATGATGTTAATTTATTCTTCGCGGCTGAAAACGCTTTCCCGGCAAAATCTCCAACGAAATCTCCGATTTTGCTGGTACCCTTATCACGAATAACATCAATTGCTTTCATTGATAATTGTTTAGCTAACGGCATCACTTTTGGAGCCATTCTTGCAAATAACCCCGCAATGGTATTACCTAAACCATCACCATAGTATGCTTTATAAACTGGAAACCGTGAATTAACTACATAGACGGGGGTTAGTTTATCATGATTGTAATGTATGATCATTATTTGAAATCAGAAACAATTTTTCAATTGTAAAACAATTTGTCAATTGGAAACGCTAGCGTTTTTATTCAATCCCGGTGATTAATCACTGTGATAATCTTCCACTAACTCGCCAATGAAATCTCGATATGTGCTGATATCTATGATACCGCCTTGAAATAATCGTCTACAGATATCAGATGCGTCATTAATTATTTCCGGCGAGTTGTTTCCAGCTCGGAATCCTCCTACAAGAACTTCTAATCGTGATATATCACTGAGAACACTACCAGGACAGAAACCCGAAGAGTTTCCAACTAAACCACTGCCTGTTTTTGAAAATTCTTTGGTTTTATCAGTGATACCGGTTGCACCTTTTTCATGATCAGCTTCTCTCGTTATTTTCATCTGTTGGGGGGATTGTGTTATATCAATCAATTTTGATTGTTCTGGTAGTCTAAGAAATCCGGTATCCGATTGCTCCCCTATAGATGATTCAGCTTTTTTTATTGCTGCCATATACTCCTGAAATGTTTTATCATCTCCTTTTGCTTGAGAGGAACCTGATAGTATACGATATAACCCCCTATACCAATCTTTTTTAGGGGGAAGATTATAATCACCGTAAATATATTTTCTTCTCTGATGAAAACTCCTAGTGACAAATTGGGCTAATTTTTCCATAGAATCAAATGTTTTATTTCTCAATTCATCTAATTTACCGGGAAGAAGTTTTTCATTGAATGCAACTCGTCCACTAGTAGTATCCTCCCCTTCTTCTTGAAATTCGGGTGGGGGGATATCTTCTTGAAGTTCTCGTTGTTGTTCTGAAGCGGTTGATATATCCTGAGGAAGTGTTTTCAATGATTTTTTTGTTTGTTTAGTTCTTTTTGCTATTTTTTCTAACACAGGAAGAAAAGACTCTTCTTGTTTTTTTCCTTCTTCAGAGATTGTTGACACTATCTGTTTCGTTGCTGTGGTTACTGGTTTAAACAATTCTTCAGATCCCACAGCAAAATCCGTTTGTAAACTCTGTCGTTGTTGCAGTTTATTCCTGACAGAGTCGCGAATTGGTATAAATTTCTTGATTGCATCAAGTCGTTCACGAGCCAATCGGGTCGTTAATGCTTCATTGACCATTATTTGAAATCGTAAACAATTTTTCAATTGTAAAACAATTTTCAGTTAATTCAACACTTCGGATGATTTTTAACACGATCATGGAAGCGTTTTAACGGCGTTATCAGTGATGGAGGAAGTTACCAAATTGTATATAAAATAATAATCATGTCACTTTCTCCATTCTTGTTACATGTCAGATGATTTTTAACACGATCATGGAAGCGTTTTAACAGCATTATCAGTGATGGAGGAAGTTACCAAATTGTATATAAAATAATAATTATGTCACTTCCTCCATTCTTGTTACATGTCAGACATATCATAGATGATTTTTAACACGATCATGGAAGCGTTTTAAGGGCGTTATCAGTGATGTTGAAAATGTCCAAATTGTATATAAAATAATAATTATGACATTTTCAACATTTCTACGCTGATCAATCTGAACAGTCGTATCGGGAAAACCAACCATTAACGGTCTATCGATTTTGTTGTTTTCAATCAAACAATGCTAAAAAAAAATGAAAATCTCTCTGAGGGTCAGTCACAATCAAAATCTCTTTCAAAATCGGTCACGGTCAAAATTGTTCATTTTCTTGAATTAACGCTCGTAGGTTTCTAACTTTAGAATTGACATCCCTTTTCAATTCGTATTCGTTACCTAATTCTTTTCGTATTCGTTCAACGATAGTATATAACGGAACAAACACACTTACGTCACTGGAAAATGAAAGAGAGTCTCGAATAGAATTCTGAATTCTCTTGATTAGCGCGTATTTCTTGGGCAGCATATATTTGTTAGTGTTAACTCCGTATTCTATATCCTGAAAATCTGACATGATTTGATCAGGATTTAAACCATCTGATAGTTTGATATCCTGACTTTTCAATTTTAAAATTTCATCAATAATGCTATTCATTTTTTCAGAATTCATTATTCTATAACAATTATATATTTCTAAATGAAAAATATGACGCATCAGACATAAATGAAATGAATTTTCTGTCCAGTCTTTTTTGAAATGGCAGATCGATAAATTCCCTCGGCAACTTTTTGTACAGAAGATGGACAAATATTGAAATACCCACTGGCTTTATTCATAGATGAAAATACTTTTTCCTCATTAGTTATTGTATTAAAAGATTTTACTGGTCTTTTCCCAATTGATTTATAATTGCCAGTCTTTCCTCGTTTGGTATTCTCACTTTGTCTGATAGCTTCTAGATTTGATAAAGAATTATTCTTTGGATTAGAATCAATGTGATCAATGACAGAATCATCCTCGATCAATCCATAAAAGCATTCAAATACGAAACGATAATTGAGATATTTTTTCTTTCCAGCACTAAACATCAAATACCCCATACCATTATCCCACCCAACTGGTTTCTTCAGTCTACAGTGTCTGATAATACCATCACTGGATGCTTCATAGTTTGTGATCACAGGGTGTGCTCTGAATTCTTGGTTCATTTATATACTATACTATTGTTTGTCTAATTTATTGTTTGGTCTAATGATTACATCTTTGAAAAATCTTTCGATGTAGTCTTGGGGGGTTCTTATGACTTTATCCTTGATACTGACATTGTCAACGTCAAAGACTTATTCAGGGTCATAATTTCTGATTGATTGTCCATTTTTTATTCTTTTGTCATAATAACGCTTCAATTCCCTATATCGTTTACCACCACAGCGTAGACATAACTGCGATTCTCCCCTGACCCCAACCCCACATCGTATGCAGGGTAATGGACCAAGGCTTCCACGACGAAAGCTTTGCATATGATACCCACAGAATTCCTTTCTGCTTGATTTGTTACACGGAGTCGTTGATCCAATCATGAGCCATTTGCAGTGATTCATTATATATAAATCTTTCATTTAAATGCTTGTTTTAATTATAGCATGAAGAAGTTCGAGAGATTATCGAAAATTAAGCCTTGGAAAAATGCTCAATTCAATCCTGATAAAGAGTTTAAGAGATTATTAAAAATTAATCCTAGATTTAATCTCGATAAACCAAAAAAACGTCTAGTGGACGGTAACATGAAAGAGTTTAAGAGATTATTAAAAATTAGTCCTAGATTTAATCTAGATAAACCAAAAAAACGTCTAGTGGACGGCAACATGAAAGAATTTAAGAGATTATTAAAAATCAGTCCTAGATTTAATCTCGATAAACCCCAAAAACGTCTAGTAAACGATAAACCAAAAAAAAAACGTCTAGTGGACGGCAACATGAAAGAGTTTAAGAGATTATTAAAAATTAGTCCTAGATTTAATCTCGATAAACCAAAAAAACGTCTAGTAAACGGTAAACCAAAAAAACGTCTAATGAAGAAGTTTGAGAGATTATCGCAAATTAATCCCTGGAAAAATACTAATTTTAATCTCGATAGAGTCTCTGATATATCAAAACGTCTAATCGGTGATAGAACTATACTGGATAAAATCGAAGAGTGTTTTGATGAATTCTACCGAGACGGTGCAGCACACTGTTGGTCGACATTTCGAATTATTGATGTCGGTGTCAATGTACCCATCATCGATGCTACTATGAACGATGAAAAAGCAGCCGATGTGATTTCACACCATGGCGAGCCAAGCAATTCTCAACAGAAGTATTTTTTCAGAATAAAATTCATTATCGAAGTCGAAGGCAAATGGATTATTAGGGATAAATTTGAACCAATCCTCAAGAATAAAAAAACAATCACACTGAGTAGAGATTCCAAACCAGGAATTCTAACTGGAATCGACAAACCATACTACGAGAGATCTTATCCTGTAACAGCAGTTGTTTATGGAATATACCCGCTAAATGATAAACCTGATATTACAAAACTAGCTTCTATGAAACTATCTTCGACGTTGAATTGTGTAGCAACACGGGTAATGGAACACTTCACAAATTCATCCCGAGGAAATAAACTAACTGATCTGCGACGTAGGAAAATAACCGAATGGGAACTGACAGTGAAACAGAACGGTGCAAAGATTTCTGATATAGCTAAATTAGAAACATCATTAAAATTCCCAATAACCATTATGACGATAACCGGAGAAGTATTACACGAACCGAAATATAAATTACAAGGAGCACCAATACAAATTATTGATCATAACGAACACGCGTGGACGGCTGCAGTAACAATATTTCCACGAGAACGAATCGTGAAATATATCCCCGAGGAATTTTCCGGGGATGTTTTCTATGAAGAGAAATTATTCGATGCTATTCACGCGTTGTGTAAGGATGATCCTGTGTCAGTGTGGTTACTTAGAAGTGTTGAAGATCCCGAAATAGGATTCGATCAATTTGTAAGACCAAATGGTGAATTATATCGCGTTGAAGAGTTAGATAACAGAATGAGAAAAATTGCAAATGATTTTTCACCGGAGAGTTTCCATGAAAAACTACTCACGGATAGTTTTACTATTCCATCAGTGGTAGCTCACTTTGCAAGAGAAAAAAACTCATGGCGTCCAACACGAAGTGATTTTCTCGAGGACGTTAAATTGAGTTGCGTCGAATTTGGTCATGGAGGACTGTGGAATACAAAATACTCACGTGATGGTATGATTTCAATTGATATATCCGCGTGTTATCCTGGAAGTTTTCTCGGGTATGGGGAATGCTCTGAGTATTTTAAACGATTTGGACACCCCACGCATGAAATGACTCGTGTTGCGATTAATGGTCCATTGCCTGATTTTGATTTAACTGGATTCGCTCGTGTGATATCATTCGAATTCGCTGCAGGGTTACATCCGTGTAGTTATCTTTGGCTTGGTAGACACCTATCTGAAAAGGCCTGGATACCAATAGTGTTATTGCGGTATATGATCGATTGTGAGATGTTACAATCATTAATTGTCAGTGAGGCGATTATATCCTATCGAGCTCAGAAAGAAGTTTGGCTACCACAACCCGATCTAGATAGAATAATTAGCGAACAGCGAAAACTGTTTCCAGATTTCAATGAAGAACAAATCATGGATAGGTCTAAGAAGGTATTTGAAATTAAAAAGGAACAAGCAAAGGATTTTGGACGAAGAATAATCGGTAAATTTACCCAGGGTGGAAGATACGACAATGCAAAATACTCTTCGCGGTTGATCATAGACGTCGCTGAATACGATTTTATTGTAACGGATTTAACGAAACAGGGAAAACTTGTATCCCGTAAGGATGCTTTTCTATCCAATGGTGAAAAATTAGGTACGGTTGTTACCTACTGTGATGGATATAATTCCCAGTACACACACTTAAGAAGTTCTATGCTAGCCTATGCTTGTATTAATCTATTTTCGATGATAAATAGATTTCCTAATACCGCAGTTAGAGTAGCCACTGATTCGATGTATATACATAATAAATACAAATCAGCTGTAGCGGCATTCACAGATCCCGAGGAAGCGTGGGGACGTTGGCGATTTAAAAAGGAAACACTATATGAGTATTGCGAATCCGCAGACGTTGCCATGGATGATAAATATCTTTGTTGTAACCGTATTGAAATTCAATCAGAATTTTCTAATGCACCACCTGTCTCTGATCCAATCTGTATATACAAGACAGTTTATTTAAACGGTTGTGGTGGGTCAGGAAAGACAACTCGTGCAATCGAATTATTCCGTGGGAAAAGTCGTACGGATTTCACAAACATGATTGTGCTAACACCGACTCACAGACTCGCCAGAGAGATGAAACAACGAGGGGTAAATGCCTGTACTTATCACAGTTTCTTTCGATGGAAGGGTGACAAATGGACTCCTGAGCGTATGGGTGATAAATTCATTCCTAAAATCATAATTTGGGATGAAATATGCACAGTATCATTAGATGTATTACAAACATTTCTTGAGTGGTTGTTAAACAAAAACACAAAAGTCGTTATGTGCGGTGATCACGGCCAACCACCACCATTTATCGGTGCATCCCCACATGAATGGCTAAAGGATTTTGTAGATTATTATGAAGAAATTAACACTGATTATAGATCACTTGATGAACAATTACGAGAGTTCAAAGCGCTAATTAGATTACAACCAGTGATTTCAGAGACTCCAATGAATGATTTTTGGGAAACGTGGAGACCAAACGATTTGATAATTGCAAGTAGAAAGATAGTCAGAGACGCACTTCAGATGAAGTTATTTGAATTGCATTAAGAAAAATTTGCAACGCTTCCAGTACCGTTGTGTTATAGGCCTTCGGATACACGAAAACAGAATATCGAAGTTGATATTCCAGGACAGAGTGAAAAACAAATTCTCGTATTAAATGATATTGTGCTGGTTGATATCAGCGTCGTTGAAGATGCATTGCGTGCTAATAAATCCCCGTGGACGCTAGGATACGCAGCGACGATACATTCTTCACAGGGATTGACTATATCGGATACAATTGTTTGGATGGTAGATAATCGCATCGAATGGTCAAATTTAGTCTATCTTGCAGTATCCAGAGTACGAAAAATAAATCATCTTCGAAGAATTGTCCTGACAGAGTCAGGCGATGATGAAATCATTGTTGGCGATGATAATGACACAACAATGGATGATATTGATGTTAAAATTATTGATAAAAAATTATCCGGTTACAAACAACAAGACAAAAAAAAACAACGAGAATTTGACATTGATGCTGGATTAATAATTACGCTGAAACAACAACAGAATAATAACTGCGCAAGTTGCAATTGTATAATGCGTTGGCGTTATTTAGATAAGGATCCTCGCCAATTTACCGTAGACAGAAAGAATAGCAGTCTCGGTCATATCAGAAACAATGTGATGTTGACTTGTCTTGAGTGCAATAGACGCAACGGCGCTAGTTAAGACCCCGCGGTGGTAATTGAGTATCGTCAGGAATCACTTGGAGTTATTCGCGTGTAAAACCCCGCTGAGGGGCAGTTGAATCCAGTTTATAGATTGGAGGTCTACCAGTTGATCGTGTTATAGTAGATATCTTGTGTGCAGTAACACTCCAAATAGGATCAGTAGCCCTTTTTGTGCCACCTTCCAGCTCTCCTGGTTCGTATAAATACCTGACAGTGACATTACTACCAAGAATTGGTTGGGAAACGCTACAATCATTTTGCGAAATTCCTTCTATTTCCATTTTAGGTATAGACTTCTTTTTAATCGCGTTGATAGGTTTCATGTTAATTGTTCGAGTAATCTCGTTATTCAGTGCGGTAATCACAGCTGGTAATCTCTTAACCCATTCACGGGATCTTTTATCCTGAATAAACTCCTTCGCGTATTGATATCCAAATAACCGCTCTGCAAGAGTCCGATTAAATCGTTCTACAATTGCCTGATCGCGATGTAACGCAGTATGCCCCCGTCTGATGGTGACTTTGTGATGTTTCATCGCTGATAAAACAGCGCCTTGAAATTCCTTGTCAGAATCAACCTGCAATAGATTTGGCCAACTCAGAAGACCCTTTCGATAAATCCTTTCAAATGCAGAAGCGACTTCAGTTGATGATTTTGTTTTCAGTGGCTCTGCTTCTTTGTATCGACTCGCAACATCAACTACGGTTAACGCGTATTTGTAACCACGATCATGTGGCAAAAATAATATATCAGCCTGATGAACTTCATTAGGGACAGTCACATCAAAATGCGAGTAATTAATTTGTGTAGGCGCTGGTAGATAAATTTGCCATATAGCCTGTTTGGATAACCAATTAGCCGCAGTGGCCTTTTTCACTTTTGCGGCGCTAGCGAGTTTATTGATTGCAGCGTTACCCCGCCAGTATCCTTTTGGAGAATAATAAATAGATTCCATGTTGTTATTAATTACCGGCACCTAACATCAATTTGCTTTTCATAACCGGTTTTATTAACCATGAAGCTAATTTTTCTTTGAAGGATTTATCAGGAATAGCATTTAATGCATGAATTAATTTCACATCTGCGAGATGTCTTTGCTGCAAATCGCTGCTCCTATATGCAACATCATGAGCATGACACGCCTTATCAATAGCGTTTATCGGTTCTTCACCAGATTTGGGTTGATTTTGATCATCAAGTCTGATATCTAATCGTGTTCCGGGGCCACAGTAGCTATATCCTGGAAGGTGCTTTTCTCCGGGGTACTTTGCCCATGGGGTTCCAGGGAGCTTTGCCAATTTGGCTGCGATATCACCTCCTCTTTTTTTTTTAAAGGTTCCTTGGGTTCACCAAGTGAAATAAATCTAAATTTCTTTGTACCACATTGTACGCATTTACCAGAAAGCGCTGATCGGTTATTTTTAGTTGTAATCGTCATCAAGTCATCTGTGCCAGTACGCGTTTTACACTTCACACAATATAGATCCATAATTTATGTATAGAGATATGGATATAATTGATTTTTCAGCGACTAAAACAAGAGAACCGGTTAAGCATCATGCAGCGCTACCAAACTCTATCCGGATGATTATAATCGGGCCATCTGGATCCGGCAAGACGCAATTGCTGCTCAATTTAATAATGAGATGGATGAAGTGGGATAAGTTGTATTTAATTGCCCCAAGCGTAGATGATCAACGATGCTGCGAAGTGTTTAAAGATTTTAATGAAAACGCTTCAGAGATTAAAGATGAAAACGTCGTTGATTTTATTACCGATATTGACGAGGCACCATCAGTTGAAGATCTTGATGGAAACATTAACAATTTAGTTGTATACGACGATGTGATGTTAGATAAACAAACAAACCCAGCTAGAATATTTTCCCGAGGCAGGCATAAAAACACTGACGTGATATATGTCACTCAACGCTACACACAGATTCCAAAAGTGATCAGAGATAACTGCAATTTATTGTGTGTATTCAACGGAGTTGATACTCATAAGTTACGAAATATTTGGCAAACTTGGTGCTGCGGTGATATGGATCATAATCAATTTAAAAATTTCTTTAGTAACGCTCAGTCAACCCCGCACGGATTTGTAACGATAAATTTACATGATCCTCGGACACGATATCGTATCGGACTTGATCAAATATTCGGTTGAAATCTTAGTGATTTTCATCGTAAAAAAATTATTAACCAGAACTGAAAGTTCAGCAGCAGAGAGGGCGAATGACAACGACGTTGCAATCAAAATTGATTGAAAAATCGTAAAATCTCCATATGGCAAATGGAGATATTTTTTTAGTTAAAATATGAGATTTTTCAATCGATTTTTTTTGCCGGAAAGTTGTGAGGTTCGCCCTTTTTTTAGTTAAAATGAGATCGTAGGAAGGCTCGTTTTAAGATTTCAATCAAAATTTTGTCTCAAAACGTTGTGAGGTTCGCCCTCTCTAATGCTCAGTGTGTGAGATGCATGCTAAATTAGAATAGAAAATATATTTATCTCTCCAAATATTAGCATTGAGGTCTATGGAAAAACAATTGGTACCGTGATACCATAACTCATACCCCCGATTAGTTCCAGCAGAGTTATCTCTCTTAAATCCAATGAAGTGGTTCTGTTGTTGTCAAATTGACAATCTAACATTGCTCTCTATGACAGTGTGTGACATGCATGCTGAAGAAGGATAGAATGTATATTTATTTCAGAAAACATTAGCATTGAGGTCTATGGAAAAACAATTGGTACCGTGATACCTTTACGACTGGACCCGGTAACTTTAAAAAACACAGATTCTGCGCCAAGTTCGATATAATTATTAGACACTAACGGATATTTACTGCAGGGTAGAAACTGGTAGAATGGGTTACTTCCGTCAGATCAATTTTGATAGCGAGGGATTTGTGACCGTAATGGTGAAAATAAAGGTTCATTCGCCGATTGCAATTTTGAAGCGATTAAAGACTCTTGTTTATTTATATTATTAATAAGGGTAATTCATGTTGTCAGACATTTCGCCGTACTTTATTGATAAAACGTCAGACTCGTACTTTATTGATAAAACGTCAGACTCCTGTGATCCATATGAGAATTTCATATTAGCAAAGTTTATCTATGATTTTTGAATTGAACAGGATTACTTCAATGAGATTGCATCTACTTAAATGTAATGACATTTTGCATGTGATAAATAAGTATTGAGAATTTAACTGTAAGGAGTTAAACGCTTGTCGGTGGGGGGGGGGGGGGGGCCTGTATCAGTCATTATTTTCTGCATGGTCCCATATAGCTTGTTGATCCCCATAGGTATCTTTTTGAATCAGCACTGTTCAGGTTTTGGGTTTGCCACATTTATTAAGAGAAAAAAGGGACTCTCAGGGCCATTCATATCTGCAGGACACTTGTTTCTTTAAAGTTTGTAAAGACCTTTAGGGTATTTATAGGGAATATCCGGTATAGCATATGCTCCTGGTTTTGCTAATAGAAAAAAATAGAAGGAATTACTTCATTACATTGTATTCACTTGTACACATGTACAATCATTTGTCTTAATAATAAATTAAATACTTGATTCAAGGATGTTGCATTATTTTCTTTTCAGATCTCTTCGACTCGTTTAACTTTTACAAGGATAATGAACTGAAACTTATGCTTGCTAACTTGAGTTTTTTAGGGTACTTTGCTATTTGATTTAAAGTATACCAGGAATTCAATAACCAGCATAGTGTTTAATGTGCAGCACTGGCAGTGAGTTTTGACACTTCTTGTTTCATCAGAGTGAAGGAAGAAAATAAAAGGTTACTTTTGTTTTCTAGCACATAAAACTTTTCATACTATGCGATTTCCAGAAATGTATGATATTCATTCTTTTTAAATCATGCATTTATTCATGGAAATTCTATGTTTAATTATTTTAACATTATTAAACATATTTGCAAGGATCCATGACATTCATTGCCTCATATTTCTTTCATTCACTCAGGTTCTTGTCAGAGTGACGGAAGAAAAAAGAAGGTTATTTTTGTTCTCTAGCAGGTAAAACTTTTCATACTGGCTTACTTAATACACTAAGCAAATTTCCAGACATGTCTGACATTCATTCTTTTACATCATGCATTTGTTCAAGGAAATTTTATGTTTTAACATTATTAAATATATTTGCAAGGATCCATAACATTCATTACTTTATATTACTTTCATTCACTCAGGTTCTTGTTTTTGTCTATCATTATTATACACAATATACTCCTGATTGCTGTTATCTACTTGCAGGGAGATGTCACCCCACTACTGGCTGTGTGCTTCCTTTCCTGTTCGCATTCCAAATTGCTTGGTACAGATGAGACACATTGAATAATTATAAGATCAGTTGGATTGTCAGAAATTGGGTCTGATGCCCTCAGTTTGTTGCTTTTTCCAAAACTTGTTTAGATCCTTCAGCTTTATTTTTAGAACATATCTACTCTTGTCAAATTGAATGTCAGTTATTATGGAAACACCATATGACTTTGTATATCATACCTCTGAGTCTAAGAGATGGTGGTTCAAATTCATCACCTCCTGACAGATAAGATAAAGTGAGAAATGTGCTGGCTTAGATCTGCTGGTAGGATAATCTCTGGAAATCGTTGTTCACATTCACTCTGAAAAAAGCCATGAACAATTTCAAGTCAACTTTAGTTTTCTTCTTTGTGTTGATATTTGCCTATTCTTCCAAGAATACATTCACATCATCAGAAGTCGTTTTATTTAATGTCACATTTAAATAAATGTTTTAGATGTATCATTTGAAAATAATTTTCTTCAAGATTTTCATCATCACTTGTCACATATGACAGGAATAGTTCTACTGCAATTTCATCAGTACTCAGTTTTTCCATTTTAATTTTGTTTACAGACACCAGAGATGACAATGACATGTACATTAGAAGAAAGTTGTTCACAGACATAAAATGAAAGGGAGGTAAGTATGTTCTGACCCAAACAAAGAAGTTCCTGTAGTGAAACATTATTGAAACATTTTAATTTAGTGAATAATTAATATTATTTTATATATAAAATGAAGTAATTCACTGCTTAGCATAAAATAAAAGGTGTGATCTAAATACACATAAGCAGTCTAATAGGTACAAGCTTTAATTCATAATTGAATATTATGAGAAAATAATATGTCCAATGTACATAAGCTTGCTAATAATGCAGTACTGTGTATGTCCTCTTTAGATCTTCATTACTTTGATTATATATTTATCTTTTACAGTTTGGAAAGACCTTTTTAATAGGTCTCCCATGGGGCCAAATGTTGGAATTTATGATCTTGATTCATATAATTGAGGGGCTTACACACTTGACCTGGTGTCTACAGTGGTAACCATGTGTGACATCAGCATGTCAATGCAGCGTTCACTATGGCTTGCCAGGCCTTGCAGGTATGAAATGACAAGTTATACAAAGTTCAAATCTTTGTATTTTATGATGAAAATTAAAAGTACCTCTGATAACAACACATTACAGTATCACTGTATATACAAAATATTTCAAGACAATGCAATAAAAGAATGTCAGAGTTGCTAGCATGTAGAGCAAAGCGAGAGTGAAAAGAGGAATCATCACAATTATTAAGTCTAAACTTTATGTACGACTCTGGTTGTAGAATAAAACCTGAAACTGAAAAGACCTCTTTTGGAATATGCATATATATGAGAGACAGCTGCTATGAGAGACCGTATGTCTTGAGAGACTATTATTTTTTGGCAGAAGGGGTGGTCTTTCAAGACAGGTTCTACTATATGATGTCCAACTTAACTACGATTGATGATCTAGTATGTACACTGATGATGTATTATGTATAGCAGCAGAGAGGGTGAACAGACCACGATTTCAAGCAAAAATAAGGCTTCCAGATCATGTTCTCGAACAAAATATGGCCTATAGATAACGTTTTCGAAAAAAATATCAAGTTTCCAACAAATCTCATTTAACCAAAAAAAAAAGTCTCCATTTTTGCAAAAAACGGAGACTTTACGATTTTTTAATCAATTTTGGTCGCAACGATGTGGTCATCCACCCTCTCTGCTGCTAAAGTTTTCAGTTCTGGGTTAACAAAAATAATAAATGATTTGATCAAATCTTTAGGATGAAAATCATTTATGATTTTACAAACAGACTAATCGCTAACACCTCTTCTTGTAAATCAATCAGATTATTTGACTGGTCGGTGAGTTTGAAATTAATTCTGGTTAATGAATTATTATGGCATCGCATGTAGACAGGATTAATTGGGTTTTCAATAATTAGGAATCCTGGAGGAGCTGTTGGTGCAAACGAATAAAGAATATATCCTTGCTGAGCTTGATTTGATCGTTCGAGATTAATTTGATAGCTTCCTTCGATAACATCGCATACTAAATTAAGCGCAATCACTGAGGATATATTCACGTTGAACGGAGCGATATGCCTACCGCCTCCGTCTGGGTTATTATTGTGTTTGAGGATTTTTATTTCCGATGATGTTGTTTTTCTCCATGTATCATGAATTATTTTAAAACCAACATCGATGGCATCACTGAGAAGTTTTTTTAGTTCTGGTACGTTATATCCTGGTAGTTTAAATGTTGGAATATCCTTGACGGGGATTTTATATTCATCTGCAAATAAATCCTTTGTTTCAGGGCTATTGTCACCTAATATCTCTTGAATAATTTGTGAATTAAATGTTTCCATATCATTGATGATTTTGTTGCATGTTTCTACGACGCTGATAAATTCATCTCGGGTGAGAGAGCCGGATTTAAGAGATATTAACAACAACGAAATATCGTTATTGAACGCTGTGAAATTTTCAGTGATTTTATCCTGTCGAATTAAGTATAAATCTTTCTTAACGATGGGATTTTTCAATACATTAAAAACATTAAATTTATTGTAATAGCTATAGCTTTTTATTGGATTATCGGGTTTTATTCTGTCGGTGATATAATCAGTTTTTTGTGGTTCGGGTAAATTAACGGTTTCCTCCAGAGTTTTACTCTGGGGTGGTAATTCAGGCCATCCTAGTACGGTCCTAATAGAACTCTGATAAATATCTACGACGTATCCTTCTGTGCTTATCTCAATCGCGGATGATAGCGTCGGCTCATGAACTGTTATAGCGATTTTTGATTCTTTTCCAGTAATCGATTATATTATACGCGCGAATTCATTATTGATTTGTTCGATTTGGTATGACCCTGTTGGTATCGAAACGACGTTCCAGTCTGGAGTTCCGTCGGGTTTATTCTTATTTGCAAACACTAAAGAATTATTCGGTTGTTGACCACCAAATGATTTTGATCTGATATTAGGCCAATTGTGATACATTCGTAGTTTTGCTAGCGCTATCTCCTTCACTGGGACCGGAGAGGGGAAATTCACACTGAATTCTGGATTCGTTGATGTTATTGATATCATGCTTGTTTGTACTGGGTTCGTGTTCTCCACTATTCGTTGAAGTAATTCCTGCGGTGTTGTCATTGTTATTATACTCATGATTTATTTCTAATTTTGGTATCGAGGAATCATAAATACTGACCATCACTGAGAACTCACAATCTGGTAATGTTGATATTATTCAGATCATTTTGTTTTTTGGGTTCGTGTTTTCTGATTCCATCGGTGTTGTCATTGTTATTATACTCATGTTGTCGCTCTAATTTCGATATCGCGGAATCAAAAATACTGACCATCGCTGAGAATTCACTATCTGATATAATTGTATTCTCGAGTGACGACGATATCATCAGGGATAACTGCGAATATGCGGTTGATGCAATATGAAATTGAAGTAAGTAATTCTGCAGTTTACTCTGGCTGCATGATGATATCTTTTTTGCTATCCCGGTTGATATACCCCCGATTGTAGCCACCGCAGAAATGCAAATTGGAACTACGACCGGGGCAATCATTGTAACCGATGCAAGTATTATTCCGGCGCCAGTGAGAACGCTTGACACCGAGTATATAATAACATCAAATGCGGTGATTCTTCGTCGGTATTTTTTTATTTTTATTTGATACTCCTCAGTGAGGGTTTTGAGTCTATTTTGAAATTCTCTGACCTGATCATAGCGACATTGAGTTGATGAAATCATTGTTATTTTAAAAACACTAGCGTTTTCAATTACGATTTCAATTTAGTTATTTGCTCAGATCTACTACGAATTCCAGATACCATGTTACTGATGCCCTATCCAAACTTTTATCATCAGCTTTTATCGTTAACCGTTCAGTTGTATCCTTGTCGATGAACGTTGATATCACATTATTGACCCCGGATGAACTCGACGATGATATATTAAATTGAATTGGTGCTACCAGCGTTAATCGATAAATACCCTTGATAGTAGCTGTGATGGGTAAAATAGCATGTGGCGATATCCACTCAAATGTTCCAGATTAAAGTGTGTATAAGTTATTGCTGAAGCTATGATGAGGAATTTTTATTTTTTCAAGTCGCGGGAGATTGTTGTTGATCGTAGCGATATATTCAGTGATGTTATCTATAGTTATTTTAACATCTTCAGGTCTAGTATTTCGTTTACCAAAACATTTATCAACGATGTCAGTGTTTCTGAGGGTGATCAATCGTACTGTGTTAAAAAAACTTGTATGAACATCATAATCAGATCGTAGCTTTGCTAAATCATCGATTGCGGTTTTTATCGTTCCAATATTCGGTGCGGACACTGGTGGATCACCAAGAAATTCTTGTAGCGGTTGATTGAATTTAGCAATGGCTTCACCGGTTCTGCTTATTCCTCTTCGTAGTGCGTTAAAAGCAGTTATATGAGCATCATAATCAGCTCGTAGCTTTGCTAAATTGTTGATTGCGGTTTTTATCGTTTCAATATTCGGTGCGGACACTGGTGGATCACCAAGAAATTCTTGTAGCGGTTGATTGAATTTAACGGATTCATCGTTGAGTGATTTTAATGAGTTTGCTGTGTTATCTACTGTTGTTAGTTTCTCTGTGACCGTCGAAACAAGTATGCCTGGTTTGAGTTTACCATCTTGAAACAGTGCAATAGCGTCATCGGCGGCGTCATGTCTTCGTGTTAAAATGTCATTCAATGACACATCACTGGATTTCAATTTACCCTGTTTGTCTTGAAATACAACTATTTCATTAGGATCAACATTTGTTAAGTTCAACGTCTCAGCTATTTCATCTTTGATTAGTTTTTTTACATCCTTGACATAATCAGGTGGTGCAGTGCCATCGGGTTTGGGTTTCAAAGATCTCCCCCAAATATCAATCATGTTATTGTAAAACTCTTTCTCTCTCTAAAATCGTTTCGATTTCCAGCGATTACTAGTGTATTCATTAACGACAACATGTGGTGGTTTTCCGCTTGGGTTACTCAAGGAGTTAGAAATAGCGTCAAGGACATTTAATACTTCGCTGCCGCATATTGGTGGGTCAATCATCGTTTGTGTTGGTAGCGTAGAATACCAAGTCTTCATTGGAAGGGTTTTTATATACCGCATAAACTCTTTTGGTGGGGCTAATCCATATGAATCAAAATAAACAATCCCACGTGGATCAATAGCGTATGCAACCCAGTGAGTACCAGGTCCGGTGCTGTTATCTAAATTAATGATTCCGGTTTCAACGCTGTTTGGTTGATGTGGTAATTGATCTTTCATAGAGACACCTCTAAAGTTTTTAATCGCTAGTTTTTTAGCAGCATCCATTAAATCAAAATTGGACATGGGAACCATAGGTTCCTCAATTAATAAATCGTTCCTGGTAGTCTTAGACCCTTTCCGCTGTACCACGAATACGGGGTTCCTGGTAGTTTTAGACCCTTTCCGTTGTACCACGAATACGGGGTTCCTGGTAGTCTTAGACCCTTTCCCTTTTTTTTATATCCTTTCCCAGTTGCTTTCTTTAGTGCCATTCCTGCTGCAGTACCAACGGCTCCTAACGCAGCCGCTTTAGCCACCGCTGGGGCTGCTGCTGCAATCAATGCTGGAATCGCAGCTAACAACGGAAATATACCGCCTGTTTTAATCATATTTTTGATAGCAGCCGCAGAGAGAGCAATCTGAACACCTTTTTTGGCTGCAAGTGCATCATTGAAATGTTTCACCTGACGAGTTGTCAGCGATAGTTTATTTGCACCACCAGTCATTTGGTTGGGTTTCAACGTGATTGTGGTTCCACATTTTTTAGCTGATTCCGATTGCAATTTTTTTAATTGACCGGGAGTTAACGCAACACTAATAACACTATATGACATTATACATAATTGATTGATTCTAATTCAATGAAAAATCGAGAAAATCAATCAAAGATTTTCTACTGGTGCATCTACCACTCTCATTCTTCCACCAACACCTTCAAGTAGCATTGATTTATCACTGAGAATGACAGCAACCGCTCTATAATCAGCAATAGCACCACGAGTCACATTAGCTCTAAAGTGTATATCAACGACAGACTGTCTTGTTAAATCGAGATGTTCCAGCGAAAAGTAATAGATCGGATACAGATTTTTAAAATCATATTGTGATATTTGCAAACCAGTATCCACATTTTGATCGCGTGCCATAAATGACAACAGACGATGATAAACTCGTGCAATATGATTTTCGGTGTAATTAAGTTGTATATCCTCGGATGGTTCCTGCTGGCCGTTTATTCTCAGTGAGACGTCTTTCACACCTAACTGATCAAATATCATATGGCTGGAGAGTTGATTGCCAACTCGTGTGTTATCCTGTAACGCAATAAATATATGACGTGGCGCAGCAACGCCTTGTTTTGATGCTAGATTCCACGTGAATAACCCGTTGATATTTGATTGTTTAACATCTGTACTCACGGTTAGCCAACTTAACAACGACTTTCCTCCTTGGTCCATAAATGATAGTAATCGTTCTTCTGCGGTGATTGCTGGAGTCAACACTGGCATCCACAATGATATTTTTGTTAAATTGACTTTACCGGCATCAGCATTGGGATTTGCAGCATCTGCTGGAATCCTCCAGATTGCGTCGTTATCATCACTTTTTCGTACAAGCGATACTGTATGCTTCGCCCCGTAGATAACTTTTCTGACGTTTCCACAGAATCCAAATATGTGATGCAGTGGAATCACGCATGAAAATGATTTACGCGCTCCTTGCAACATTGAGTTTCGTGTTGCAGCTCCTAGATTGAAATTAGCATCGTTGTTTATAATCATATTCTCGACATCAGCATCACTATTATCACGTTTTTTTGGTCGTCTTACAACAAATTGATTTCCACCAGCGGTATTCTTACCATCTTTTGCAAACATCATAGAGGGTCCTGCTGATCTTGTATAATCATCAGAATATCTCGCTAACCCGATTATTGTTGTAGCCACATCAACATCGCGATCTATCGACTCGATTTTTTTTCCATCAATGAGATATCTAGCACTCTCAAATAACGCCATAATACCATTATTGACAAAACCGACTTGAGTACCATCTGGATACGGTGCTGGTACAGCAGGAGTATCATCAGCTGTTACAAGTTCTCCTTCTACTTCAATAAATGCTTCACAGGGCAAAAAGTATTTACTGGTATCATGGACTTGAAGTTCAATTCTTGCTCGACTATTTGAGTCTATGGCATGATAGGCGTAATATTGATAATCGCGTACAGAATCATCCTTGCCAACTGGGGCGTCTATATCAAATGCTGGATCACGTGACTGTTTGAACATTTTATTCTATTTATCAGAGTCTAAATAGTGAAATCGTAAACGATTTTTCCATTTTCATCGTCGTAGTTTTTTAAAGCCACTTCCTGCTATCATATTTGCAATATTGCTTTGGTCGGGGGTTAAAGCCATCGACGCTAATTTTTCGTCTACTGCGTTATTTATAATTCTACTAACACTTGCAGGCATTTCCGCTGTAGATGGTAACGGTTTCTTTTTTCGTCTCACTAATGATGTTAATTTATTCTTCGCAGTTGAAAATGCTTTTCCAGCAAGATCTCCAACAGCACCAATACCCTTATCACGAATAACTTCAATAGCTTTCATTCCTAGTTGTTTAGCTAACGGCATGACTTTTGGAGCCATTCTCGCAAATAACCCCGCAATGGTATTGCCTAAACCATCTCCGTAGTATGCTCTATAAACCGGAAACCGTGAATTAACTACATAGACGGGGGTTGGTTTATCATGATTGTAGTGTATGATCATTATTTGAAATCAGAAACAATTTTTCAATTGGAAACGCTAGCGTTTTTATTCAGTCCCGGTGATTAATCACTGTGATAATCCTCCACTAACTCGTCAATGAAATCTCGATATGTGCTGATATCCATGATACCACCCTGAAATAATCGTCTACAGATATCAGCTGCTTCATTAATTTTTTCCGGTGAGTTATTTCCAGCTCGGAACCCTCCTACAAGAACCTCTAATCGTGATATATCATTAATAACACTAAGAGGACAGAAACCCGAAGAGTTTCCAACTAAACCACTGCCTGAAAATCCTTTGGTTTTATCAGTGATATTGGTTGCACCTTTTTCATGATCAGCTTCTCTCGTTATTTTCATCTGTTGGGGGGATTGTGTTATATCAATAAATTTTGATTGTTCTGGTAGTCTAAGAAATCCGGTATCCGATTGCTCCCCTATAGATGATTCAGCTTTTTTTATTGCTGCCATATATTCCTGAAATTTTTTATCATCTCCTTTTGCTTGAGAGGAACCTGATAGTATACGATATAACCCCCTATACCAATCTTTTTTAGGGGGAAGATTATAATCACCGTAAATATATTTTCTTCTCTGATGAAAACTCCTAGTGACAAATTGGGCTAATTCTTCCATAGAATCAAATTTTTTATTTCTCAATTCATCTAATTTACCGGGAAGAAGTTTTTCATTGAATGCAACTCGTCCACTAGTAGTATCCTCCCCTTCTTCTTGAAATTCGGGTGGGGGGATATCTTCTTGAAGTTCTCCTTGTTGTTCTGAAGCGGTTGATATATCCTGAGGAAGTGTTTTCAATGATTTTTTTGTTTGTTTAGTTCTTTTTGCTATTTTTTCTAACACAGGAAGAAAAGACTCTTCTTGTTTTTTCCTTCTTCAGAGATTGTTGACACTATCTGTTTCGTTGCTGTGGTTACTGGTTTAAACAATTCTTCAGATCCCGCAGCAAAATCAGTCTGAAGACTCTGTCGTTGTTGCAGTTTATTCCGTACAGAGTCACGAATTGGTATAAATTTCTTGATTGCATCAAGTCGTTCACGAGCCAATCGGGTCGTTAATGCTTCATTGACCATTATTTAAAATCAGAAACAATTTTTCAATTGTAAAACAATTTTTCAATCCGACCTAACACGATCATAGAAGCGTTATTTCATCCTATCAATGATGGGAAAAGTGTGGAAATCCTTATAAAAATAAATAATATCACACTTTCCCCACTTTTCCATTTGATCAATCCAAACCAGCCATCAATTTTTTATTCACTGATTTTGACATTTTTAATCAAAAAATGCTAAAAAAAAATTAAAATCTCTATGAGGGACGGTCACAATCAAATAATGATAAATGGTTGGTCAATCAAAATTGTTCATTTTCTTGAATTAACGCCCGTAGGTTTCTAACTTTAGAATTAACCTCCTTTTTCAATTCGTATTCGTACCCCAATTCTTTTCGTATTCGTTCTACGATGGTATACAACGGAGCGAACACACTTACGTCACTGGAAAATGCGAGAGAGTCCTTAATAGAATTCTGAATTCTTTTGATGAGCGCATACTTCTTTGGTAGCATATATTTATTGTTGTTAACTCCGTATTCTATATCCTGAAAATCAGACATGATTTGATCAGGATTTAACCCATCTGATAGTTCAATATCCCAACTTTTCAATTTTGAAATCTCGGATAAAATGCTATTCATGTTTTCAGAATTCATTATTCTATAATAATAATATATTTCTAAATGAAAAATATGACGCATTAGACGTAACTAAATCGAATTTTCTGTCCTGTCTTTTTTGAAATCGCCGTTTTGGTTATCCCCTCTGCAACTCTTCGTACTGAGGATCCACAAATATCGAAGTGCCTACCGGCTTCATTCATTGATTGAAATATTTTTTCTTCGTTAGTTATCGTATTCAAAGATTTTACTGGTCTCGCTTTTTTCGAGTATTTCCCAGTCCCCCCTCGTTCGGAATTTTCACTTTGTGTGATAGCCTGCAGATTTGATAAAGAATTGTTCTTTGGATTAGAATCGATATGATCAATAACAAAATCATCCTGGATCAATCCATAAAAACACTCAAATGCGAAACGATGATTGAGATATCTCTTCTTCCCAACAGTGAACACCAAATACCCCATACCATTGTCAGCACCAACTGGTTTCTTCAGTCTACGATTTCTTACAACACCATCACTGGATGCTTCATAATTTGTGATCACAGGTTGTTGTCTGAATTCTTGGTTCATTCGTATACATAATACTATTGTTTGTCTAATTCATTGTTTGGTTTAATGATAAATCTTTCGATGTAGTCTTGAGGAGTTCTTATGATTTGATCCTTGATACTGACTTTGTCAGCGTCAAGAATACTGACTTTGTCAGCGTCAGGGTCAAAATTTCTGATTGATTGTCCATTTTTTATTCTTTTATCATAATATCGCTTAAATTCCCTGTATCCCTTACCACCGCAATTTAGACACAACTGAGATTTTCCCCTGACCCCAACTCCACATAGAATACAAGGTAACGGACCAAGGCTTCCACGACGAAAGCTTTGCATATGATACCCACAGAACTCATTTCTGCATGATTTGTTACACGGGGTTACTGATCCAATCATAAGCCACTTGCAGTGATTCATTATATAAAAATCTTTCATTTAAATGCTTGTTTTAATTATAGCATGAGGGAATTAAAGAGAACGCCTTCGAAAAATGCTGATAAGGAGTTTAAGAGATTATTAAAATTCAATCCTAGATTTAATCTCGATAGACCCAAAAAACGTCCAATAGACGGAAACATGAAAGAGTTTAAGAGATTATTAAAAATCAATCCTAGATTTAATCTCGATAGACCCAAAAAACGTAACAAACGTCCAAGAGACGGAAACATGAAAGAGTTTAAGAGATTATTAAAAATCAATCCTAGATTTAATCTCGATAAACCCAAAAAACGTAACAAACGTCCAATAGACGGAAACATGAAAGAGTTTAAGAGATTATTAAAAATCAATCCTAGATTTAATCTCGATAGACCCAAAAAACGTAACAAAATCAATCCTAGATTTAATCTCGATAAACCCAAAAAACGTCCAATAGACGGAAACATGAAAGAGTTTAAGAGATTATTAAAAATTAGTCCTAGATTTAATCTCGATAAACCAAAAAAACGTCCAAGAGAGATTACCCTTGGAAAGATGCTCAATTCAATCTCGATATAGTTTCTAATACACCAAAGAATACAATTCTTGATAAAGCCATGATTAGTAAAATCAGAGACTGTTTTAATGAATTCAAGCGTGATGGAGCATCTTATTGTTGGTCAACATTTCGAATTGATGGTGTTGTTGATGCTACCATGACTGATGAAAAAGCAGCAGTGATAATTTCACGTGTTGGGGAAAAAAGACATTTTTTCCGAATCAAATTCATTATCGAAGTCGATGGTAAATGGATTATTAGGGATAAATTTGAACCAATCCTCAAGAATAAAAAAGCTGTCATTGTGAGTAGAGATTCCAAACCAGGGATTCTAACCGGCATTGACAAACCATACTACGAAAGATCTTATCCCGTAACAGCAATGGTTTATGGGATATATCCGTTAAATGATAAACCCAATATCGCAAAACTAGCTCCTATGAAATATTCGTCAGGGCTTAATTGTGTAGCAGAACGAATAATATAACACTTCACAAATGCATCCCGAGGTAATAAACTAACTGATCTGCGACGTAGGAAAATAACCGAGTGGGAACTGACAGTGAAACAGCATGGTGCAAAGATTTCTGATATAGCTAAATTAGAAGCATCATTAAAATTCCCAATATCAGTAACAACAATAACCGGAGAAGTATTATACGAACCGAAATATCAATCGCGAGGAGCCCCAATACAGATTATTGATCATAACAAACACGCGTGGACACCTGCGGTAACAATATTTCCACGAGAACGAACCGTGAAATATATCCCTAAGGAGTTCGTCGTGGATGTTTTCTATGAAGAGAGATTATTTGATGCTATTCATGCGTTGTGTAAAGATGATCCTGTGTCAGTGTGGTTAGTTAGAAGTGATGAAGAATTCGATCAATTTGTAAAACCAAATGGTGAATTATATCGCATTGAAGAATTAGATAACAGAATGAGAAAAATCGCTAGTGATTTTTCACCGGAGAATTCTCATGAAAAACTACTCACGGATAGTTTTACTATTCCATCAGTGGTAGCTCACTTCGCAAGAGAAAAAAACTCATGGCGTCCAACACGAAGTGATTTTCTCGAGGATGTTAAATTGAGTTGCGTCGAATTTGGTCATGGAGGACTGTGGAATACGAAATACTCACGTGATGGTATGATTTCAATTGATATAGCCGCGTGTTATCCCGGAAGTTTTCTCGGATATGGGGAATGCGCTGAGTACTTCAAACGATTTGGACACCCCACGCATGAAATGACTCGTGTTGCGATTAATGGACCATTGCCTGATTTTGATTTAACCGGATTCGCTCGTGTGATATCATTTGAATTAGCGTCAGGATTACATCCGTGTAGTTATGTTTGGCTCGGTAGACACCTATCTGAAAAACACTGGATGCCAATAGTGCTATTGAGATATATGATTGATTGTGGTATGCTAATATCGTTGATTGTTTCCGAGGCTATTATATGCTATCGAGCTCAGAAAGAAGTTTGGCTACCACAACCCGATCTAGATAGAATAATCAACGAACTACGAAAACAGTTTCCAGATTTCAGTGAAGAAGAAATCATAAATTGGTCTAAGAAGTTATTTGAAATTAAAAAAGAACAAGCAAAAGATCTCGGAAGAAGAATAATCGGTAAATTTACCCAGGGTGGACGATACGATAACGCAAAATACTCTTCGCGGTTGATCATAGATGTCGCTGAATACGATTTTATTGTAGCGGATTTAATGAAACAGGGAAAACTTGTATCCCGTAAGGATGCTTTTCTATCCAATGGTGAGAAATTAGGTACGGTTGTTACCTACTGTGATGGATATAATTCCCAGTACACACATTTGAGAAGTTCAATGCTAGCCTATGCTTCTATTAATCTATTTTCGATGATAAATAGATTTCCTAATACCGCGGTTAGAGTGGCCACTGATTCGATGTATATACACAATAAGTACAAATCAGCTGTAGCGGCATTCACAGATCCCGAAGAAAATTGGGGGCGTTGGCGATTTAAAAAGGAGATGCTACATGAGTATTGTGAATCCGCAGACGTTGCCATGGATGATAAATATCTTTGTTGTAACCGTATTGAAATTCAATCAGAACTTTCTAATGCACCACCGGTATCTGATCCAGTATGTAGATATAAGACAGTTTATTTAAACGGTTGTGGTGGGTCAGGAAAGACAACTCGTGCAATTGAATTATTTCGTCGTGGAAACGCTAGCGTTTCTAACATGATTGTGCTAACACCGACTCACAGACTCGCCAGAGAGATGATACAACGAGGGGTAAATGCTTGCACTTATCACAGTTTTTTTCGATGGAAAGGTGACAAATGGACTCCTGAGCGTATGGATGATAAATTCATTCCTGAAATCATAATTTGGGATGAAATATGCACAGTGTCATTAGATGTATTAAAAACATTTCTTGAGTGGTTGTTAAACAAAAACACAAAAGTCGTCATGTGCGGGGATCACGGCCAACCACCACCATTTGTCGGTGCATCTCCACATGAATGGCTAAAGGGTTTTGTAGACTACTATGAAGAAATCACCACTGATTATAGATCACTTGATGAACGATTACGCGAGTTCAAAGCGCTAATTAGATTACAACCGGATAGAATCCAATGCGAAATAGCGCGTGAAGTGATTTCAGAAACCCCAATGAATGATTTCTGGGAAGCGTGGAGACCAAACGATTTGATCATTGCAAGTAGAAAAATAGTCAGGGATACACTTCAGATGAAGTTATTTGAATTGCATAAAGAAAAATTTGCAACGCTTCCAGTACCCCTTTGTTATAGGCCATCGGATACACGAAAACAGAATATTGAAGTTGATATTCCAGGACAGAGTGAAAAACAAATTCTCGTATTAAATGATATTGTGCTGGTTGATATCAATGTCGTTGAAGATGCATTGCGTGCTAATAAATCCCCGTGGACGCTAGGATACGCAGCAACAATACACTCTTCACAGGGATTGACTATATCGAATACAATTATTTGGATGGTGGATAATCACATCGAATGGTCAAATTTAGTCTATCTCGCAGTATCCAGAGTACGAAAAATAAATCAACTTCGAAGAGTTGTTTTCGATGATAATGACACAACAATAAGTGATATTGATGTTAGCATCATTAATAAAAAACTCTCCGGTTACAAACAACAGGACAAAAAAAAACAACGAGAATTTGATATTGATGCTGAATTAATAATCACTTTGAAGAAACAACAGAATAATCACTGCGCGAGTTGCAATTGTATAATGCGTTGGCAGTATTCGGATAAGGATCCTCGCCAATTTACCGTAGACAAAAAAAATAACAATCTCGGTCATGTCAGAAATAATGTGATGTTGACTTGTCTTGAGTGCAATAGACGCAACGGCGCTAGTTAAGACCATGCGGTGGCAATTGAGTATCCTCGGGAATCACTTGTAGTTGTTGTCGAGTAAAACCCCGCTGAGGGGCAGTTGAATCCAGTTTACAGACTGGAGGTCTACCAGTTGATCGTGTTATACTAGATAGCTTATGCGTAGTGACGCTCCAAATAGGATCAGTAGCCCTTTTTCTACCCCCTTCAAGCTCTCCTGGTTCGTATAAGTACCTCACAATGACATTACTACCAAGAATTGGTTCTTTGAAATCTTTTTGTGGTTGTACGGGTATTGACTTCTTTTTAATCGCGTTGATAGGTTTCATGTTGATTGTTCTAGTAATCTCGTTATTCAGTGCAGTAATTACAGATGGTAATCTTTTAACCCATTCACTGGATCGCTTTTCTTGAATGAATTCTTTTGCGTATTGATATCCAAATAACCGCTCAGCAATCGTCCGATTAAATCGTTCTACAATGGCCTGATCGCGATGTAGCGCAGTATGCCCTCGTCGTATGGTGACATTATGATGTTTCATTGTAGATAACACTGCACCCTGAAATTCCTTGCCAGGATCAACCTGCAATAGATTTGGCCAGTTCAGAGGACCTCGTCGATAAATCCTTTCAAATGCAGAAGCGACTTCAGTGGCTGATTTTGTTTTTAACGGTTCTGCTTCTTTGTATCGACTTGCAATATCAACTACGGTTAACGCATATTTGTAACCACGATCATGTGGCAGAAATAATATATCAGCCTGATGAACTTCATTAGGAGCGGTCACATCAAAATGCGAGAATTGAATTTGTTTAGTCGGTGGTAGATAAATTTGCCATAGTGCCTGTTTGGATAACCAATTAGCCGCAGTGGTTTTTTTCACTTTTGCAGCGCTAGCGAGTTTATTGATTGCAGCGTTACCCCTCCAGTATCCCCTCGGAGAATAATAAATTGATTCCATATTATTAATTACCAGCACCTAACATCAATTTACTTTTCATAGCCGATTTTATCAAAAATGAAGACAATTTTTCTTTGAAGGATTTATCAGGAATAGCATTTAACGCATGAATTAATTTCACATCTGCTAGATGCCTGTGTTGCAGATTGCTGCTTTTATAAGCAACATCATGAAGGTGACAGGCCTTATCAATGGCGTTTATTGGTTCTTCACCGGGGTTGGGTTGATTTTGATTATTGAGTCTGATATCAAATCTGGTTCCCGGTCCACAGTAGCTATATCCTGGAAGGTGCTTTTCTCCGGGGTATTTTGCCCATGGGGTTCCAGGGAGTTTTGCTAATATGGCTGCGATATCACCTCCTCGTTTTTTTTTAAAGGTTCCTTGGGTTTAGAAACAAATCTAAATTTCTTTGTACTACATTGTACGCATTTACCAGAAAGCGCTGATCGGTTATTTTTTGTTGTAATCGTCGTCACATCATCTGTGCCAGTACGCGTTTTACACTTCACACAATATAGATCCATAATTTATGTATAGAAATATGGATATAATTGATTTTTCAGCGACTAAAACAAGAGAACCAATTGAGCATCATGCAGCGCTACCAAACTCTATCCGGATGATTATAATCGGGCCATCTGGATCCGGTAAAACGCAATTGTTGCTCAATTTAATAATGAGATGGATGAAGTGGGATAAGTTGTATTTAATTGCCCCTAGCGTAGATGATCAACGATGTTATGAAGTGTTAAAGGATTTTAACGAGAATGCATCAGAAGTTAAGGGTGAGAACGCCATTGATTTTATAACCGATATCGATGAAGCACCGAGTATTGATGATATTGATGGAGATATTAACAATTTAGTCGTATACGACGATATAATGTTGGATAAACAAAAAAATCCTGCTAGAATATTTTCCCGTGGGCGTCACAAAAACACTGACGTGATATATGTCACTCAACGCTACACTCAGGTTCCAAAAGTCATCAGAGATAACTGCAATATTCTTTCTGTATTCAACGGAGTTGATACTCATACTCTTAGAAATATTTGGCAGACATGGTGCTCTGATATGGACTTCAATCAATTTCGAGATTTCTTTAGTCATGCTCAGTCGACTCCGCACGGATTCGCAACAATAAATCTACATGATCCTCGGACACGATATCGTATCGGACTTGATCAAATATTCGGTTAAAATCGTAAAAGAATTATTAACCCAGAACTGAAAACTTTAGCAGCAGAGAGGGTGGATGATCACATCGTTTCGACCAAAATTGATTAAAAAATCGTAAAGTCTCCGTTTTTTGCAAAAATGGTGACTTTTGTTTTGGTTAAATGAGATTTGTTGGAAACTTGATATTTTGTTCGAAAACGTTATCTATAGGCCATATTTTGTTCGAAAACATGATCTGGAAGCCTTATTTTTGCTTGAAATCGTGGTCTGTTCACCCTCTCTGCTGCTTGTATATTATTGCATGATGCAATACATATGTTTGATCATATAATACACATGTTTGATCATATAATACACGTGTTTGATCTTGTAATACATCTAATGTTCCATTATGTAATATGTATAATGTTTGATGATGTAATATGTATATTGCATTATGATGTAATATGTAAACCATTTCATGATGTAACATGTATACTGTTTCATGATGTAACATCTATACTCTTTGCAGTGTATCCCCTAGGAGTACAAGACTGAGGGTCAAAACTCTCCTTGGGGTTAAAATTGAAAGTCAGACTGAGTAAAAAACAAATTTTGGTAACAAAACTAGGGTCAAATTAGAAATTTGGGGGCCTCTGAAGTGCAAATGAGGGTAAAAGGAAACATTGTCTTTGATGATGTAATATTTATATTATATGATGTAATATATAAATAATATATATGTTTGATGAAGTGATCTGTATATTGTTTGACGAGTTAGCATATATAAACTGTTTGGTTATTTAATATATATATACTGTTTTATGATGTAATATCTATGCTATTTGATGACGTAAGTATGTATGCTGTTAGACGTGTGTAATGTTTCCTCTTTAATGATGTAATAGGTTTTGTTTTTGGTGACATAATACATATTTTGTTTAAAGCATATCCTCTATGATGTAATATTTATGCTGTCTGTCTTAATTATTCACAGATAAGTTTATTATATTGTTTTAGATTACATATCTTTGTTATGTCTTCATGGTGAAAATAATGATCTTATGTTATTGGAACATAAACTGCTATACAATTTAGGGGATGTTTTTATATTGTTTTAGATTACATATCTTTGTTATGTCTTCATGAAAAATGGCCATAAGATCTAAATATAGAATGGGTATAATAAATGTGGCCAGGTAGTCTAAATGTGGCCATGGGGTCAAAATGTATAATAGGTCTAATAAATGTGCCCAAATAGGTCTTATAAATGTGGCCAAGGGGTCTAAATATAGAAAAGGTCTTATAAACGTGACCATGTGGTATAAATATAGAAATATGTCTTATAAAATGTGGCTAAGGGGTCTAAATATAGAATATGTCTTAAAAATGTGGCCAAGTGGTCTAAGTATAGAATAGGTCTTATAAATGTGGCCAAGGAGTCTAAATGTAGAATATGTCTTTGAAATGTGGCCAAGAAATCAAAATATAGAATAAGTCTTACAAATGTGGCCAAGGTTCCCAAATATAGAATAGGTCTTACAAATGTTGCCAAGTGGTCTAATTGCAGACTAGGTCTTAGAAATGTGGCCAAGTACTCTAAACATAGAATAGGTTTAATAAGTGAAACATGTTCCTATAAATGAGATAATCTGTTTACACATATTTCATCAGTTAATTTGGTTACAGTTTATGAGATTACATGTTAGCATAATGTTATTGTTTCATAAGATTCAGGATTTTATATCATTAAATAATGGTGAATCTGATCATGTATGCAGTTAGGTGTGTTTGTTAACTTACCTCCCCTAGAACACAAATACTGTAATAACTACTCTGGCTTGGTCATGATGTAAATGGATATCACAACATGGAGAATATTCACAGTTTGGAGTTATCTCCCCTACAACAAAATACTGTAATGACTGCTCTGGCTTGGGCAATATGTAAATGGTGACACTGTACAGTCTTTTGTTTGCACAGGGTTAGACATTTAAAGAAAACTAATTGCAGGTTGTCTTAAAAAGTTATAATGACCTAGTCAAATAGACATTTAAAGACAAATAATTGCGAGTTTTCTTCATAAGTTATAATGACCTATTCAAATAGACTTTATTTTGCCATAGATCTACCCATAACAGAGGCAGGCAAGTTCCATAAACCATACTGCAAAATTTATTTGCTACCAGATAGAAGGTAAGTTGATGAAGAAATCATGTGTTTTGCATGGATATATTTATTTTCTTTAAAATCAGCTTTATTGGGGGGTGAAATGTATTTTTCAGAATCATTGTCATGTAATTATGGAATTACAGGGTTATAACAGGGAAAATTATGTTAAATCTTTCAAAAATTTTGTTTTTGTATGCTAAAGCGATGTTCAGTGATGCTGCCAGGCCGCGGGATCGCGGGTTTCTCGCAGTAACGATCGCTAGTCACGCAACTTCTAAAAATCAATGGGGGAAAATTCACACAAGTTACCTGCGGTTCCCGCAATTTTTTATACCCAATGCGCGTTTTAAAATAAAACAAAACATAAATTAAAAATAAATGTTTTTCAAATTAAATTTTGTTCGTCCATGAGCTCAATCAGGCTATACTGAGCTAGATTTAGCGTTTGTATACAAGCGTCTGTATGATTGAGATCTGTTGCGGATGGGGGGGGGATATTTTGCGGACATGCTCCAGGGGGTTCCGATTTAATTGTCTCCTAGAGGGGTATGACAAATTGATCCATTGATCAGCCATAACGGAAATTTATAAAGCGTAAGAAGTGTTTAGTTTGATGAATGTCGAAAAGGAAAATAACCGATTTATTTACGGTAAGGTCGTCTGCTACGGACGATATTATAGAGCAAGATGAAAGCTGTGATGGTTTGATGCGAACAGAAGACGTTGCACAAACCGATGACAATGAAATAGCTGGCACCTCATCCACAAGGCACGTGGAAGAGGAACCGGCTTTTGAAAAAAAGAGAAAAAAGGAACCAAAATTCCAAGATAAGTGGTTGAGTACCTACAACTGGTTAAGGAAAGAACCAAAAGGAGGGATGTCTTGTGTTTTATGTCGAGAATGTAAGAAAGATAATCCATTTACAGCTGAAAGTGGTTGCAAAAATTATCGAACATCAACTTTGACACGGCATATGGAATCGGCAGATCATGCCCAAGCACTTAGAGAAAGTGTAATGCAGAAAGAATTCCAGTCTGCAGCGGTAAATGCAGTTTCAAAAATGGCGAAAAAAAAGATGCTATCATTTGTGCCATGCGGACAGCATATTACATTGCCTATGAGAGCCTGCCAATTGCAAAATATTCTAGTTTGATTGAGTTGCAGAAATTGAATGGATGTAAAGCATTACAGTCCTTAAGGTCAGGGGATAATGCACACTATGTATCTCGCAGCACAGGGGAGGAATTCATTGACACTATTGCGGATTTAATCACAGCAGATCTTGATAAGAAAATGCAGTCTAGTGAATTTATTAGTGTTATGATAGATGAAAGCACTGACATTTCTGTCAGTAAAAAGCTTGTTGTGGATGCAAATGTGGTTAGTGATGATTTAAATGAACAAACCCTTTTTATTGGAAATTTGCATGTGAAAGAGGTTTGTTGCCATGCTTTTTTTTCTGATGGACATTATACCATCTTTGGCATCTGTTAGCATGACCTTTCAGAAACAGCAACTGGATGTGTCTGCAGTCAAACCTGTTTTGGATGGGTTTTATACTGCTGCCCAGAGAGCTAAGGAAGGGAAAAGCCATCATCAGACTCTGTTTTTAAATGAACTTAAGATGGATGGCGCTGGTAAATGTGCTTCTATAAAGGGTGTTAAGCTTGGAACAAAAGAAGATGAAACAGAAAAGGACCAGAAGGAAGTAAGCAAAGAAATTAATCAGGCCAAGAAAGATTTTTGTGATAAGCTTGTAGATCAGATGAAAAGAAGATTTCCTGCAGAACATACAACAATAGCCACAAGTTTTGCTGCTTTGGGACTGAAAAATTTGTCATTTCTTTCAAAAGAAGAGGTTGCCGATCATGGTCTAACTGAAATGGAAACTCTAATCCAACATTTGGAGAGGACAAGAAAATTGGTAGTGTAACCAGTAAGGCTCTTATTGATGGTGCTGCAACCTTGGCTGAATACAGCCTTGCAAAAAATGTGATTCTACAACAGAAATATTCCAGAGACAACATGATTGAGTTGTGGAAAATTATGTTTGAATATCACAAAGACCAGTTTCCGAATTTGTTTAAATTGGTCAAATTAGCAGCGGTTCTTCCACTACAAACAGCAGATTGTGAGAGGGGATTTAGTTCACAAAACAGAATTCACACTGCTCTAAGGAATAGATTAACATCAGAAACTGTGAATAAACTGATGACTATTCAGACTCAAGGGGGTCATATAAACAATTTTCAGTTCCCAAAGGCTTTGAAGAAGTGGAGTGATAAGAAACAGAGAAGAATATTTACCAGCTCAGCAAAGTAAATTGGGTATGCAGATACCTTATTATATATTTGATAGCAAAGAAGTGATATTAAGTCATTAAATGCTTGCTTTAAATTAGGTATGCATTTACCTTAAAATAATATTGTCACCCATCAGCTACATTCGACATTGTCCCCCCATGATTCCCCCCCCCCTCTAGATGTAGGTGTGGGGGACCTCCCCCTCTTAAAAAAATTTCTGGCAGCATCTCTGGATGTTTGAGAAATGTCACATGTATTGGGGGCAGAATTTGAACTTGTAGCTTGTAATTATATATATACATCCCAACTGACATGTGCATTATGATTTTTAAATTGCAGACAATTTGAATAAGACTTTAGAAAATAATATTGATAGTTACTGTACAGTGCGTCACAGAAAATCTTACATGAGCTCACATTTGACTCACATTGTTGAATTTGAGTACTTATGAGAAAAATGGATATTAAAAAAGTATTAGACCATTGCAAAATCTAAGAGTTTGTGGTTTTAGCTGAACCAGTAGGTGTGCTTCATGATATCTTATAAATAATGATGATGTTCCATATTTTCTTAAAGTGAGAAAAGCAAAAAGAGAACCAACATCTGTATGAATTCAAATGAGCCAATCTGGAATCAGACCTTTATTTACTGTGAAATGAAGGAGTCTGACTTTGGAGATAGAATGATTGAGATTACTGTATGGGATTATGACAGAATAGGTGTCAGTGAATTTCTAAGAGAGGTTTGAACAAAAAGAAATATTTCTATGGATTCATATTACTGTATCGGATTTTAATATCATAAGGACTTTTTATTTCTAGGATATCTATAGACTGATATTACTGTATAGGATTTTACTGTCATAAGGACTTTTTATTTCTCGGATTAGTATAGATTGTTATTTCCATACCTGATTTTAACATCATTAGGAATTTTTGTTTCTAGGATGTCTATAGATTGATATTACTGTATCGGATTGTAATGTCATAAGGACATTTTATTTATAGGATTTCTTAAGATTAATATTACTGTAATGGATTTTAATGTCATAAGGACTTTTTGTTTCTAGGATTTATATTGATCGATATTACTGTATCGGATTTTAATGTCATAAGGACTTTTTATTTCTCCGATTGACAGGTCAATATTACTGTATCAAATTTTAATGTCAGAAGGACTTTTTATTTCTAAGATTGATTTAGATAAATATTACTGTATCAAATTTTAATGTCATAAAGACTTTTTATTTATAGGATTTCCCAAGATTAATATTACTGTATTGGATTTTAATGTCATAAGGGCTTTTTGTTTCTAGGATTTATATTGATCGATATTACTGTATCGGGTTGTAATGTCATAAGTACTTTTTTATTTCTATAATTTCTATAGACTGATATTACTGTATCTGATTTTAATGTCATAAGGACTTTTTATTTCTATGATTTCTATAGAGCAATATTACTATATCAGATTTTAATATAATGGACCTTTTATTGCTAGGATTGATTGAACAAGGCATTGCAGTTCTTTTGCTAGTGCTTATTTAAAAATTTGAAATGAAATTTATTAAACCACTTCAATAAAAATATATTTGCAGATTCTAAAACTGGTGTCCATTTGTGGCAAAATGTACTTTATGAATTTGTTTATTTAACATTATGATGCCTTCATATGTTTTTCAATTCGACAGTAGCAATACATAATATTTTGTTACACATTTTGGAAAACAAATTGGTTTAACTTAAGGAAAAATATTGATGCATTACTGAAGACTTGTTGGAAGAAAGATTGAAATTCTTCCATGAATAAAGGCATTCATGAAGGATTACATTGATCACATGCCATAAAATCAAAAAATAGATTTTATTTTGAAGAAAGTTAAGAATAGTATAAATGAATGACAAATTAAAAGCTGTGGCCACCAACATGTTCTTGGGCATTGAGTTCTTTTCCAATTGTTTTTTGACTTTTTAAATTTGCCAACATATTGGCTAAATGCAAATGTAGCAGCAGTGTTAAAAAAATAAAGACGTGGACATTGCAGAAAATTATGGACAAGTTTCACTTTTATCTACCTAATGCAATCTTCTCAAGCATATATTTTTTTGATAAACATCTTAACCATCTGGAGTAAAAAAAAAATATAAAAAATACCTAAATTAAACCATGGCTTAAAATTGGAATACTCTTTTGAAATGCAACTTTTTAGAATATGTGACTAACTTCAAACGAATGACGAACAAATACAAACCGATATGGTTATAATGGACTTTTCAAATGTATATGTACTGTGTTGCATCCTCAATTGCTATTCAATTTTGAAACAAATTGAACCACTGTAATGTGGGTGATTCACTGGGCCACTGTAATGCTGGCTAGGTTTTATTTCTGACAAAACGGCATTTGCAAGCTGTGTTAGATGCTGAATCATCTAAAACAGTTACTGTTTACTCGGGTGTACACCAGGGAACTCTGCTAGTACAACTCCTCTTCCTTTGCCACATAGATGATCTTCCAGACTGTGTGAAATCTCAGATTAAGTTGCCTGCAGTTGACTGTCTAGTCTGGTTCCCTGTTTAGTATGCTCTCTGCATTGCACTCCGCTATACTAAGTCATGAAAACGCCGATGCCACATTGTCACGTGATCAAAACATATATCCTCATATGGAGATATCTAGTTAATCTAACAGTGGCACATTTATTCCTTTTATATTCTCTTTCTTAGTGACAAACAACAAAATCTTCATCTTCGAACTACCGCTACTAGCACCAATAGTGGCTTTTTCCAAATAGCATTCTTCCATTTCAAGTCCGCTGGTGTGAACAAAATGAGGTTGAAATGATCTTTTCTCACCAAACTTTCTGAATTTTAAACTTTTTTGTGGTATAAAATTAAATTTGAAAAGTTTGATAGAAAAGAATATAATTTATAAATTTGATAGAAAAGTAAGTAATATATAAAGGTTGACATTTTTCAGATTTCTATTAATAAAGATCCTACATTTAAGAAATATAATAATTCAACTTTATATATATAAAGTTTATATTACAAACATAATAAATTAAAGTTTATATTACACAAATAGTAATCTTTAAAAACAATTGGGTCAAGAACTGACTGCTACGATGGATAAAAGTAAAATGTTCCAGTGTCTTTTTGTGGCGTACATGCTGGCATATCCTACAAAGAGCAGAACGATTTGCCAAGAAGTGGTTGAAAAGTGGAATGGAATTTTAAAAAAATGATGCAGCTTTGAAAGTTAAAGAAGATCACTGGTTGCAAGAATTAAAAACAATTGCTGCCACAAGAAAGGATCACTTCTGACACCTTGGGCTAAACAAACATCAAATGCCGATACAAAAAAATCCAAAAGTGCTTGTGGCAAACCCCAAGAATTCTGTGTTCTACATCAAAGTTTCAAAGTATTTTTTGTTGTTGTTATAATTACTTTATTCGATAATTATTGGAGAATTTGAATACAATATTCTGAACATCTGCAGTTTTAGCTACATGATGAATATTTTCAAAAGAATTTTATGCTAATTTCATCTTTCCAGTGCCTCCTTTTTAATACATGATTTCTCCTACAATATCAAAGTGCAGCGCCACACTAAATACGTATACAATGGCAATAAAGTGATTTGAAACGTGTTAATTTTCCAATAAAAAATACAGCTTTTTGGGGGGAATGAGGGGGGGAACAGAACATTGTGATGTCATATTTGAGGGGGCTCTGACTTTTTGTGATGAGGGGGAAGGGGGTTCAAAATTGGCCAAAATCGTGTGACGTCATTTATGGATGGCCCCTCAACCAAACTAGTCATTTTTCCACAAAAAAACTACAGGCATGCAGAATGCAGACCAGTTGCATATCCAGCAGTAGTCAGCTCTGTGTTTGAGTATGGTTGTGTCATGGAGATCCCTACTACACTAGGGATATCAATGGAGTTGAAAAGTTCAAAGCCAGCAGCAAGATTGTTATCTGGTAATTACAAAACCAGTGTAGCAGGATGAGTCACCAAAATGTTAAATGACCTGGGTCTACGAACACTCTGAGACAGGCATATAGTATGATGTAACTTTGAGAAAGTGGTCGTGGGGTTAATGCTGGCTCTCGCACCCATTCTATTTTTAAAAAAAACAATACAAAATATACATTAAATCAAAGCCAAATCTTTTCCAAAATTTGTAATTAAAATCCAATTCTTGACAAAAATATTTTTACTAACACCTGTAAGATGAAAAAGATATTATTTGACCTTTGTTCTAAACCACTCTGGTGGCATAATGGCTAGAGGATCCACCTCGGATGCAGGAATGTAATGAGTTCAAACTGATAAAGAGGCAGTAGATTCTTCCTTTAAGTAATTAAATTAATTAACATTTTTAAAAGATAGAAAAAGGCTGCATTTAAGCCATTACATTTGATTAGAATTTTACAGTATATTTGTTTATATTAATTAGAACATAATGCTCTCTACTTTTAGAGTAGTTATTAGTTTCACCAATGACAGATGCAGAAAGTATTATCTTTTTATTGGTCTTTACTGGCAATAAAATTAGCATTTTTAACTGTAAATTTAATAACAAGCAAATCTGATTTTCATGCACTAACAATATTACTTCGTAAGATCAAGTTAATTTACATTTGCCTAGGTAATTATCCAACTCAAGTAGACACTAACAATATTACTTCATAAGATCTAATTAATTTACATTTGCTGTTTTAATTATCCAACTCAAGTACACACTAACAATATTACTTCATAAGATCTAGTTAATTTACATTTACCTATTTAATTATCCAACTCAAGTACACACTAACAATATTACTTCATAAGATCTAGTTAATTTACATTTACCTATGTAATTATCCAACTCCTGGGGGGAAGGGGGTGTTGATCCTTGGTACTCTCCCCATAGCTGGTTTGAGTTATTGAGGAACACTTTTGTTTGCCAAAAATGTCTTAAGGTGGTGTAATGTTATCCCTGTCCGCCCATGAGTGTAAGGAATAGTGTTTATTTCTATGTTTTCTTTTTAGAGTTAAAATATAACAAGTTGGTGAAGGTTAATCTTTGTTTTATTTATCAAATATATTAAAGTTTTATTTACCCACTAAGGAATTCAGACTGATAGTACTCTCTATCACAAGCAAGTGCTGACTTGTGATATATATTCTCTACTAGAGCTGAAGAGAATTTTGATTTCCTTACAATCTGATTCCTAAACTTAGTATCATACACTTGTTCCTTAGAACTATCAAGTTCCAGGGCCTATTTCCTTTCCTTTAATAATATAGATTTTAATAAAAATTTGCCCAGTTGACTTTGCCAGAGTCATTTGTCCATTGTGTGTGTAGTTTGTATTTTTACCTGTATGTTGTAAGGACAGCACTATTTAAATCACAGCATAGAGTTGTAAAAACTATGTAATATTTAAAAGTGGAATTTTGAATAGTTTATACATTTATATATTTAAAAAAACCCAGAGAAATAGAAGATTTAAAATTGTAAAAGTGCACTTTATGTATAGGTGTTTGCTAATAGTTTTTTTTATATGCTGTGGCATTTCCAAAAGAATCGTTCTAGTAGTGTTATATTTTACCGTTATTCAGTTGGGTATCTTTTTCCATTGCAGTTGTTTCCATTATGATCTGAGTTAGTCTAACTTAGACTGTTTTTTGTTTTAAATTTAAAATAGTTACAAGTCCACCATTTTAAATAAATCTAAATTAATACTTCTATTGCCTTAGCAATATAAATCAAATTTTGAAAAGGAAAAAGTTAAAAGGAGAGAATATTTTTTATCAAGTCTCAAAATAAAATTGTAGTCTGTTTTGGCAAATTGAAACTACTGCATCTTTCAATATGACAACTTGAGAAAAAAATATAGTTATAAATAAAGAATTTAGAATAGTTTGAAATAAACTATTAAAAAACATTTCGTTGTTAAAAATATTATGGAACCTTGGTTCCATTTATTTAGATAGCTTTTATGTACCATGGCACAAAAAGCGAAAAGATAGAGAGAAGAAAGAATAAAAGAAAACAATTTCCGTTGCTGCTTGTATAGAACTGTAGGTGGCAGCATAAGTATCTATGTATATTAGGGAGTTCTACTGTATAGGTTAAGGTTGCTTGTAGATATATAAGATGTGTCTGTTGTTGGTTGGTCATAGTATTATAGCTAGAGTGAGTTCTCGGAGTCGACCTCGATGGGTCACAGTGGGTCAGTACAATCGTCTGATTCGATTGAAAACTTATAAATTGTCTCGTTTTGTGAGTAATATTTCTGGATTATTTTTTTATTGGGAATCAAGGATTCTATTGGAGCTATTTTCATACTGATGGAGTACACTGAAGTGTCAGAGGAAAGAAGTGGTATTTTCAAACAATTATGACTTTTGTTCATAATCAGTTTTATTAGAGATCAAATTCAGTTTTAATCTCAAGTGACTTTAAGTTTTATCAAATTAATTCATTTGAAGTCATTAATTGACTTAAGAAATCTGTTTTATATGTAGAGTTTTTACAGTTTGTCATTATAAATCTCTTGCAGTTTTTAAATATTTAAAATAGTTTATTTAGTTTTATAATTCAATCTAATAATATTTGTGGTTAATTCAATGTAATCTAGTCATGTGGTGTTTGTACTACTTGGAGCGTGTGAATGGAATTCCATCAGCTGGAGTTCAGTCACTTGATGGCTCTACTGCTGGTATAACGGTACCAATTGCGCATGACCAGATGGGCGGTGCTTAAGGTGTAGGTCCATTGCAATCCGAAATGAACAACAACACAAGATTTGATTGGTGGATTATGTAAGAGTTGTACTTTCTGTTAGGCTTAAAAAAAAGTAATACACATGACTGAAAATAGGTATGTTGTGACTAGATAACTCATACCCCTGTCTAGTTCCAGTAGAGTTATCTCTCTTAAATGCAATGGAGTACCTGGTTTTGTCATCGTCAAATTGACAATCTAACATTGTTCTCTATAACAGTGTGTGAGATGCATGCTAAATTAGGATAGAAAATATATTTATCTCTCCAAATATTAGCATTGAGGTTTATGGAAAAACAATTGGTACCGTGATACCTAAAAGATAATACCAGCTTCACAGTGTATCCATAGTAACGAGTATACATATCCACCACTTCTATACTGTCTTAGTGTCATTTGGTTAAACAATGGATATTGAGATGTTTTGGTCTAATATTGACAGACTTTTACATAGAAAATGTAGAAAATAACACACATTAGCTTTGGAATGGGGCTTTTGTAACTATATCTATAGCATATATAGACTGATTGCTTTGTGACTGTGTAGTTATCTCCAATATTAGCATACAGGCAAAAAAAAGGTTATATAAAGTTAATATAGTTAATTTTAGCCAAAGTATTGACTATTTTATGCGTAAAAGATGAAAAATCATGGATAAAATACAACTTTTTTTTTGTTCTTGTAAAGCATGTTATAAACCAAGATAGAGGACATTCCTGGTCCATGTGTAGATAGTTCACTTGTACCATAAAGAATATTCTGGTATAAGTATTTTAGGTAGTTTGCTAAAGATATGGTATTCCTTCCTATTTTGATTTTAATTGTCCTGCTGTAATTGTCTTTTTTTGTAAACTTTTGTGTCTTTAAATTATAAATACGATTCTCTTGTTAGTTACATAATCATTCTTGAGGTCTCCACTACATATATAATCCTGGATTTTAGGTTCTCGCTTTATTGGTAATACATTTTTGGATAATTTAATTGCATTGAAGTTAATACATGTGTTTCTGAACTCATCTGTATAACATGGAGAATATATAGTGGAGGAAATAAAAAGTACAAACCTTATGTATACAATTCAGTTATCTCCCTTACACTAGACCTAAAATTCCAATAGATAAAACCCCACAATTTAAGTGAGTTTGTATGAAAATCAAGAGAAGTTTTTTGAATTATCATATTAGCCCTTGGTCTTGATGCAAATTGAACTAAAAGTACTTTAATATTTTCTCCCAGTAATGTTTACAAGTTTGAAAACTGATCAAACATGCTTTGTTTGCTTTAGATATTTTTTCTGCCTAACTGAAGCCCATTATTATTAATTTCTTATTTAGAAGAAATATGAATTACATGCATCTATATTATCTACATTATTCACCCTTTTATATTAGCTGGGATTGAACACCATATCACCTGATATTTGGTGCCTGTAAGGGATGTTATAGCACAGGTGCCTTTTTTATTGTCCCTGTACCTATGGTCCACTGCCTCCAAATATTGTCCAAGGTAACATCATCAAGCTCTCACTTCTCATTTTTCTCATTGCTGCTTGTGTCTCCTTTAATTCCAGTATCATTAGCTACATCTCCCATTTAGATACACACTTTTCTCCTGTTTTTAAATCCATTGAACTCCCTATACTCATTGTTAAACTTTAGCCTTTTTCTGTATATTAATCCACATTTTCACCCACAAATCCATGATAACCACTTTGAAAAGCTGTTATCTACTTTATTTGGTGTCAGATTGGCTTATTGCATCAATTGTATGCACTACAGAAAGGAGGGAAGCTTTCTATTTGTATGACAAAGAGGCTGGGTAGCTTGACCTTTGTGTGAGGACTAGAGGTTAGTGGCCTCTTGCATATGCAGACAGTGTAAAGTGTTCAAAGCTAATACTTTATAATTAGATTGGGCCATGTCCACCTGTCCTTGTTGTTACTTTCTGTGTTAATGAAACAATTATAAGTCCTTTATTTTAGATCAAAATGTCTCTTTAAGAGTAGAACTGGTACATGCTAACTAGTGTGTTGACCTTTGACCTTACTACAGTGTATTAAACAATATGACATAATGTGATTTATCCCATATCACCAAAGTGAAGTTTGATAAGTGCTAATATGAATAAAACACAACTCATAGTTAAAAGAATTCATTTTATTTCAAAACATGAGTTTGATAGTGAAGCAAAAGGTATGAAAACAAGAGTTCCAACAGCTCAATAACATGTCTATACACAATCATATAGAACATAGCTTAGTACTTCATAAAATTGTTTTTGACAAGCGAGACTAAGTACACTTGTTAGTTATATAGTCCCGAGCTATTTCACAGATCATTGGAAAAATCAAGGTTTGCTATAGGTATAATGGTACCAATTGCGCATGACCAGGTGGGCGGTGCTTAAGGTGTAAGGTCCATTGCAATCCGAAATGAACAACAACACAAGCTTTGATTGGTGGATTATGTAAGAGTTGTACTTTCTGTTAGGCTTAAAAAAAAGTTTAGCCTCTTGGCAACATGTGAATTTATGCTAATTCCTAAATAGATCAAATTTTGTATTTTCTATGATTTTTGTAAAAATGTAATACACATGACTGAAAATATGTATTGTGTGACTAGATAACTCATACCCCTGTCTAGTTCCAGTAGAGTTATCTCTCTTAAATGCAATGGATTACCTGGTTTTGTCATCGTCAAATTGACAATCTAACATTGTTCTCTATAACAGTGTGTGAGATGCACGCTAAATTAGGATAGAAAATATATTTATCTCTCCAAATATTAGCATTGAGGTCTATGGAAAAACAATTGGTACCGTGATACCTGCTGTGAGGTATTAATGTATAAGTAGGCCATGCTGTAAAACTGATAATAATTCAATTCTGATTTGGTTTTATTTCCTAGCTATTATCCTATCAGGGAGAAATTTGTACATGTATATTGTCGTATTGAGTTCTCAGTTCTCGGTCAGGCATAATGATTTGGGTCAGGTTGCAAACCTTCTAATATAGGTGCATCATAACACTAATTTTACAAAGTTATACTAGCATTATATTATATGATATTTAGTTAGTATACATTTTTATGACAGTAAAGTACAACTTTACAACAGTAAAGTAAAGATACCTCTGTCATTGCAGATGGAAAATTCCATAATAAATCCACACCACATGACTTTCGTCTTACAACTAGCCACTTGGCTTTCCAGAATGTTATGTAAACCCATTACGCAATCTCACCCACTAAGAGAAGTTTTAATCCCCATTATTAAGATAGGGAAACATAGACAGAGAATTAAATTATAAATAGTGAGTTATTATTTTTTTTTATATAAGTATTTTCTAATTAAAAGACTCAAACAATATGATAAGAGAAATACACAGTACAACTGGTGTCTTACAAGAAGCCATTTGGCTATCCAGCGTTTTTATGTAAAATTCTCACAAAAGATGAGGTTGTAATTTTCCGGACTCCATATTATTTTGTTTCTTTTGGCTATTATCTGTGTTATGAAATTAGTTATCTCATTATATATTTCTTTGTCATCTATTTTATCAGTATATAAAAGGTTATTTATAACAAAATTATTAAATTCAGCTTTTATTTTATTTTTAATTAATTTTCTTTTGACATTAAAAATTTCACATTGTAATATTAAGTGAGACTTGCTATCCTAGAATTTTTTACATAATACGCAGTTAGGGATTTTAGGTATAAATTTTCTTTTGAAGGCCACTTCTCCAGTTCACCAGATATCATGCAGATAGTTAAACATACCATTACATTTTTAAAACTTTTTAATTTGGGACCAATTTTTCCAAATTTTTGGTCAACACAGATGTGGCATATTAGTTTCAATTTTGTGATTATGTAGATTTAGTTGTTTAAGAATCTTATGTATTTCCATTTGTTTTGTAGATTTCCAAATTAAATCTATTTGTTTGTATCGTTTCAGAGTCATTTCAGGAGCTATTGGTACCGCGGCAGGAATGGCACTAAAAAGGTAACTGGGAAGGGTTATAAAAAAGGGGAAAGGTCTAAGACTCCCAGGAACCCCACACACGTGGTACAAAGGCGGATCCGTTCACGGATCGGGGTTAAGAATCCCAGGAACGGTTTACTAGTGAAAAATCTTCCAATGTCCAATTTTGATTTAATTGATGCCGCTAAAAAACTCGCGATTAAAAACTTCAGAGGTGTTTTTATGAAAGATCAGTTACCGGCACAACCTAATCACGTTGAAACGGGTATTATTAATCTAGATAACAGCGATGGACCTGGAATCCACTGGGTTGCATACGCGATTGATCCACGTGGGATTATTTATTTTGACTCATATGGACTAGCGCCTCCGAAGGAATTTTTGCGTTATATAAACAACTTAAAAATACCCCGTTGGTATTCTACGTTACCAACGCAAACGATGATTGACCCACCCATATGTGGTAATGAAGTATTAAACGTACTTGATGCTATTTCAAAGGAATCTTTGATGAAATTGCAGAGTAATTTACAATAAAAACCACCTCATGTAGTAGTGAATGAGTATACTAGCAGTCGTTGGATTGGAAATCTTTGATTGGAAATCCTTTAGATTGAAAATCTTTGATGAAATCTTTCAGATTTTAAACAGAGAAAAGATTTCTATGATAACAATGATTGATATTTGGGGACGACCTTTATCATCGCTGAAGAAACCGGATACTGATGGAGTTTAAACCCTTGATAAAAAGGATGTTAAAAAACTAATCGAAGATGAAATATCCGAAACGTTGAACCTAGTAGGCGTTGATCCTGGTGAAATAGTTGTATTTGGCGATCGTCAGGGTAAATTGAAAACTAGTAATGTCTCCCTCGATAATATTTTAGTTAAACGACGAGACGCAGCAGAGGATACTATCGCGTTATTTTCCGATCAGGGTAAACTCAAACCAGGTGTACTTATTTCAACGATCACGGATAAATTAGCAACATTCGATAACACGGTGAATTCATTGAAATCGCTTAGTGATAAGTATGACGATCATACAGTTGCATTTGATCAGTTTACTACAGTACAAAGTAATATAATTGACAAAATTGATAAAACCCTGCTAGAATTCTTTGGAAATCCACCAGTGACCACACCAAAACTCACCTCGATAAAAGATTCTATGTTGGAACTTCAACCTGAATATGAAAAGCACGTGAAACAGTTTTCAATGTTTCGTAAAAACCTCATTGATAAGTTTATTGGAACTCCATTCGATAAAATTGAAATAACCCTTCCTGATATTAAAAAATCCATCAATGATCTAAAAACATTCAACGACGCAATAAAGGATGATACAGCGAGGATAATAAGTGTTGTTGGAAAAATAAAAATTCCTCATAACAACACTAACAATATCGTATACACGATTCAACACGGTTCATTTGCGTGGACTCCCACAACTAATATTTTACACGTAACCGCAGCCGTCAAGGGTATTTATCGATTAACAATAGTATCACCGACTCAATTCAATATATCATCAAGTAGTTCATCTTGAGTCAATAATACAGTATCAACGATCATCGACAAGCATGTATCTGAACAGTTCACGATAACGACCGCAGATAGAAATCTAGCCAGGGTTTCAGTAACGTGGTACGTAGAATTCGTGGTGGATTTAAGTAAACAATTAAACTGAAGACGCTAGTAATTTGAAATCAATTGAAAACGCTAGCGCTTTTAAAATAAAATGACAATCCCTTCAGTGTATCAGTATCGCTATGATCAGGTCAGAGAATTTCAAACTAAACTCAACTCGCTGTGTGAGGAGTATCAAATAAAAATAAAAAAATACAAACGAAGAATAACCGCGGTTGATATCACTGTGTATTCAGTATCGGGTGTAATCACTGCTTCTGGGATAATACTATCTTCGGTTACAATGATTGCTTCGATCGTAGTTCCAATAGCTATTTCCGCGGTGGCTACTGTCGCGGGTATATTAACCGGGATCACAAAAAAACTATCATCGTGTAGCCAGAGTAAACTTCACGACTATGAAATTAAATTTCACATTTCATCTACCGGTTACTCGCAATTATCCTCGTTGATATCGTCGTCGTTGGATGACACTAAAATATCAGATAGCGAGTTTTCAGTGATGGCTCAATTATATAAATCAACAATGCTAAAATTAGAGCAGAACAATGACAACGTCATCACCGCAAGAACTACTTCAACGGATAGTAACAAATACAACACCGGTGAAAACAAGCATGATATCAATAACCTCAACGAATCCTGAATTCAGTGTAAATTTCCCAACCCCCGTTCCAGTGAGCGAGATCGCGCTGGCAAAACTACGAGTGTATCATAGCTGGCCCAATATCAGATCTGTAGCATTTGGTGGTCAACAACCAAATAACAGTCTAGTATTCGCGTGGGAAAATCGTGAAGATATAACTCCGGATTGGAACGTTGTTTCAATTCCAACTGGGTCATATCAAATCGAACAAATCAATAACGAATTACAACGAAGAATAAAATCAATCACTGGAAAAGAATCAAAAATCGCTATAACGGTTCACGAGCCGACGTTATCATCTACGATTGAGATTAATTCCCCTGCGTATGCTGTGGATATTTATCAGAGTTCTATAAGATCAGTGTTAGGATGGCCTGAATTACCACCTAGACGAGAAATCGTTAATATACCAGAACCTGTAAAATCTGATTATGTCTCCGACGTGATAAAACCCGATAATCCATTGAAAAGTTATCAAGATTATTATCCCAACAAGTTTATGAGACATGACAACTCATTTCACCCTGGCTTAATCGAAGAAAATTTAACAGCGATGAATAATGATTTTTCATTATTGTTAATATCCCTTAAATCCGGCTCTCTCACCCAAGATGAATTTAACAGCGTAGTACAAACAGGTAATAAAATTATCTCCGATATGGAAATATTTCACGCGAAAATTATTCAACAAGGTGGTGTTAAAATTTTGCGAATATGGGGAAAACCCGGAGACAGCGCAGAAGCTATCCCAAAAATTAAAATTCCTAGTTATAAACCCGACGAATTAAAAAAACTTCTCAGGGAAGCCATCGATATCGGGTTTAAGAAAATCTACGACGATTGGAAGAAATTATCACGACAACAAACACATATTTTGACATTTAATAACGACCCAGATGGTGGTGGTAGACATATCGCTCCTGAAAATGTGAATATATCCTCAGTGATTGCGCTGAATTTAGTATGTGACGTTATCGAAGGAAGCTATCAAATAAATCTCGAGCAATCAAATCAAGCTCAGCAGGGATATATTCTATATTCATTTGCACCAACGGCTCCTCCAGGGTTTCTAATTATTGAAAACCCAGTTAATCCAGTATTTATGCGATGTCATAATAATTCGCTAACGAGAATTAATTTCAAACTCACTGACCAATCTAATAATTTGATTGATCTGCGAGGTGAAGTTTTGCAAATTAGTCTGTTTGTGAAATCGTAGCGATTTTCATCGTAAATTGCTTTGCAATTTCAAAAATTGTTAACGAAATCCGAAGGATTTCCAATTAAAAATTTCAGCAGCAACGGAGTGAACACCAATGACAATGGTGTCTTTTTTTACCCTTGGAAAGCCTCAGTTTGCTAAAAAGAAGGTGGTCTGTTCACGTTAACAATTTCATCGTGGAAAATTGTTAATGAAATCCGAAGGATTTTCAAAAATCCGAAGGATTTTCAATGCAGCAAAACAAGGTGAATAATAATGACTTCTTTAGTGTAATCTCATCAACGGAGGCTTCTATTAAAATATTACTGGGAAGCCTCAGTTTGCTAAAAATAAGATGGTCTGTTCACCCTCTCTGAATAGCAGCCTTTTTTGTGAAATATTTTCGGTTTCCGTAGAAGCCTTATTTTTGCTTGAAAACTTGGTCTGTTCACTCTCTCTGCTGCTTACGCCATATATCAGGTCTGTCGAATTAAGTACGACCAAGTGACTTCATTACATGAATTGGGATATTAACAAGAAAAAAGTAAATAATTCTTATAAAAATATAATAAATCATTTTTTTTGTGCTTTATATTATTATTCAAACAAAATCCAAAAAAATGTGTGAGTGGAAACCGATATATACAGAGAGAACATGTAACTACATGTGTGTTTCGGTGTATTTCGTTTTTTCAGTGTATTTCGGTGTTTCTAGGAACCGCCATATTTATATTAGTCAGACAAAAGAAAAGTACCACCAAAATGGCAGCGAGACAACAGGAGTGCCAGATTTGTATGGAGATATTCCAGAATCCTTAGCTAATGCCATGTCACCATAGTTTCTGTTACAAATGTCTGGATGATTATGTAAAGGTTAACGTTAGTAACGGTCGATTTGATTGCCCCATGTGCAGGAAAAGTGTAGAATTACCTCCTGGAGGAATATCTGCCTTTGAAGGAAATTTTTACAGTGATAGTGACTCGAGTGAAACATTTCCTTGTGATATTTGTGGTCCAGAAAGCGTGGCATGCAGTAGATGTTTGGACTGTGAGGAAAATCTGTGTCAGGAATGTTGTTATGTCCACGAAAAATTGAAAATGAGCCGAAATCACAAAGTAAGTGACTTGGGAACCTTGGAGCCAGAAATGAAAGGCAAAATTCGGCAACGAATATTTTGTGATCAACACCTAGAGGAGGAAATAAATCTTGTTTGCAAAGACTGTAAAGCACTTATTTGCGTTCTGTGCAAAGCAGTCAAGCACGAAAATCATTCTAATGAGACCGTATCTGATGCTGCAGCTGAAGTGAAGAAGAACATACAGGTCAAGATGAATCAGTGCTCAGACAAGGTGAGGCTTATAACTGATTCTGAGCGAGAGGCAGACGCTCTTGATAAGAAAATTGATGACGCTGAGAGGAAAGAAATCAAAGCTTTTGAGGACATGCGTTTACAGCTGATCGACGTAATTGATCAAGAAGTAGCACAAATGAAAGAAAAAATACAAAATGTTTATGAAAACCTTAGACAACAAAATGCAACTTTGAAAAGAGATATGAAGAAGGAATTTAAAAAGTGTTTTACAGCAAATGACAACGCCAGACAGATACTTGATCAAGTAACAGACATGGATATAATAAAGAAAGGCTCAGATCTGGAACAATTACTTTCTACGGCAGTGGCAGAAACTGTTCAAAGACCCATGATACGCATGGAGAAAGATTTGTTTTCTCCAGCTGAAATCAAAGTAATCGAACTGATATCATTAATAGGAATAATGCGAGATTCGACCGATATCAGTCTGGTAAGTATCATCTAGTGGAAGTTTCAGCTGCTGTGTGTGGTAACAATATAAATATTTTATTCCTATAGTCATTGCAAAGTTATTTTGTGTAGTTCTAACCGAATTTGTTTCTGTCATGCAACAGTGGTAACGTTATTGCTCACAGAGGTATCGTTAATTCCTAGACGTGTAAAAGCTAGACTTGGACTCTTAAAATTCCAAGACTGAAAACTCTGGATGCTTAATAATTGACGATTACCTTCCATTGTTTCCAACATGTAAATAGAACAGATGCACACTTTCCAATTAATCAATAATATAAAAGGCCTTGTTATCAAGAAAGATAATCAAAGGAATGACATGCAGCAATGTATCCACACAATGATGGATCAGAGAAGTAATTTGTGTTATGAAAAATGCAGCTATTAATAACAACCACATTCTTATGCCATGCAAATTATTAGAAAAAACAATAGCAAAACAAAAACCATAAAGGAAACAAACAGTTGAGCCAGATATAGCCATTGCGTTTAAATGGCTGAAGGTTAATTACATATAACAAAAGTTCATATATGTGGATCATATCATAACAAACTTTATTAAGCATTGTGTTTGTAAGGAAGATTTAAGATTCATCAATAAACACAAATAAGTCACTTAAAATAGATTATATTGATAAGGATAAGCTTAACCTATACATAAAGGAATCTGCATAGAGATACAGAACCTAATTTTATATTATAAGCTGGGGCAAGATGGTTTAACAAGAATTTTTCTAGATACATGATTGTTTTGGGTGGTGTATATAATGTTATTATATTTCCCACCTTTTTCGGTACTCGGTATTTAGGAGATGACCGCCCTCGATATAATTCGCTCGGTTGGAGTAAACTTACAGGTAGAATAAGTATGAATCTGAATAGATATATAGAACAGAATAACCCGAGCCACCGTATACAAAATAATAAAACTTTCATCAATTACAAACAATGGAAAACCAATACACTTCATTAGAATGATACGCTTCTTCTAGAATAAATCTGTCTTCGAACTATTTAAGACACATCTAGATTTATATAAAAAAACCAATACAAATAGCCAATCTGTTTACAGATAGGATTTTTCCTGATCGTACGATCGAATGAACAGTCGAATTCGTTCCTGTGTGCGAGTGCATAATCTACTTAATAATGGTTCTTTCCAATTCGTCCTTTCACTCCTTATTTCTTCCGGTTTTACTTTCTCTCCGACGTCCACGCGGTTTCGCCTCCCTTGTTTCGGCGGAAAGGTCGATATGTAGAGTTTTCAATGCGTCTGAAGATGTCTCAAATATATCTCTGCAGACTTCTCACTGGGGGGATTGATGTCCCAAATATATAATAATAATAATAATAATAATAATAATAATAATAATAATAATAATAATAATAATAATAATGCTTTATTTATGAGGGTTACTCATTAGTCAAGGACTATTCTCCCTTGCGACCCTCTTAAGGAGAGTATAACAATGCAGATTATATGAAGATTGCAATAATTAGTGCTTATTTTAACATGTTTAGTATAAATTACTAAATTATATTATCTATTAGAAACACATGTATGCTCATGATATCTCTTCTTAAATACTCTAATATTTTCAGCCGATTTTAAATGTATTGGAATGTAGCTAATTCCACAGAACTGTACCAGAGTATTGAAAACTTTTTGAACTGCTCTATTCTTGGTTTTCGTACTAGAAGGTTTCGGTTTCATATTGATCTCAACTGGTATTGTGTTGAAAAAAGCCTGAATAAGTCCTGAAGATACTCTGGTGCAGTTCCATGTAGACATTTATATAAATGAACTGCCTTGTGAAAATCTATTCTGTAAAAAATGTGAACCATTGAGTTCTGGAAATAATGCTTTTGAGGGATGATCAACATGTGAATCTAAAATTAGACGTGCTGCTCGTTTCTGGAGTTTATAAAACCTGTCAAGCTCAGATTTAGCACAATTTCCCCGTACATTGGAAGTATAATCCTTTGTGGGAAGAATATTTTGAGTTGTATTTTCATAGGTAAATATTTATTGATTCTGCTGAGAAGGGCCATTTTGGACGACAGTGTTTTACAAAGCTTATCAATATGGTCATTCAATAATAAATTATTATCTATGGAAACACCTACAAGCCTTTCATGTTGGACATTTTATAATGGATGATTATATATTGCAAGAGATAGTTTTGGGTTCCCTGACATGTGTAGCTTTTGTGTCGTCTCCATAATCATACATTTTGTTTTACCTTCATTCATTAACATCCTATTTTGTTGTGCACAGTTTTGGACTCTAATAATTCTGAGTTTAATCTTGTTTGGATAACTTCAGTATCAGAACTAGATGTATACAAGTCTGCATCATCTGCAAAAAATCTGTATTTGTGGATTCATTATTTAATGCTAGATCATTGAGTTAGATAAAGAAAAGGAGATGGCCCAAAACTGAGCCTTGAGGGAATGCATTGTGAGAGCATAAGAGCTACTATTGCCAATGCTCACTTGTTGAGATCATTGGCTTAGGTATGATCTAAGCCAGATTAAAGAAAGATTGTCAAAGGTTCAATTTTTGCAGCAGAATTTCACGATCAACAAGATCAAAAGCTTTCTTGAAGTCCAGAAAAATAATCTCAGTCATCCGTCCATTATCCATTTCCTTCAGCCAAAGATCAATTAATATGGTAAGTTCTGTTTGGTACGAATGGCACTTTCTTAATCCTGATTGCCCTTTAGAAAATATAGAGTTTGTTTCAAAAAATGTATAGACCTGAATGGCTACATGCTTTTCAAACTGTTTTGACAATATAGGTAGAATTTATATTGGTCTGTAATTCCTGAATCCTCCTTTTCTCTTTTCTTAAAGATAGGTGTAACCTTTGCACATTTCAGTGTGTCTGGAAAAGTACCACTCATTGTACTTAAATTTATGATATGCGTAAGTGACTTTGTTATTATTTTATTATTGGTGCAGCAATTTTAAGAATTCGTGAACCAATAGCATCTAATCCAATCTCTCTCTCTCTCTCTCTCTCTCTCTCTCTCTCTCTCTCTCTCTCTCTCTCTCTCTCTCTCTCTCTCTCTCTATATATATATATATATATATATATATATGATATTCTTGGTGTAATGTAAATCCATTATTGCCAAGCTATGTTTCTATCTCTGTTTTGTACTAAATAAAACATTTGTTGCATGACAGCTCACGGAGAAGTCAAGCTCTCTTGTTCATAAAGTGTAAGTATTAACGTATATTGTGATCTCCATTTCTCTTTTATCATATGACATACTGCCTTGCATATGTTCATGACATGGTTATATATATATATATATATATATATATATATATATATATATATATATATAGATAGATATAAAGTGTATGTATGTATTTTTGTAAATAGGTTTATATAACTATATATATATATATATATATATATATATATATATATATATATATATATATATATATATAAACATATAAGATGCAAAACAATATTAGTTCTCTAAGTTTGTTCCTGCTGTCGAAAAAGGTGAGGTTTAAGAGCACTCTTAAAAGTGACCACTGAATTTTTGTGTCTAATATCAATGGGCAATTCGTTCCACATCGCCGAGCTCTGGTACGCAAAAGAAACGTTGTACATATGACTTCATTTTCATAGCGAGAACAATGAGTATACGATTGTCAGAAGTGGTGCGTAAGTATGTTGCTGGTGTATACACATGGGAGAGGCCGGATAGGTATGTTGGACTGGAGTCTGTCGATGAAACATAGCACAGAGAACAAATGTTGTGTTTGATTCTATATTTAATTGATATCCATTATAGGGTTCAGAGCAGTGGTTAGGTGTGCTCTGATCCCGTTACTCTAAAGATGATCCGAACAGCTGCGTTTTGAACTTTTTGAAGTTTCTGGAGTAGATATTGTGACGAACGAGACAGAATTGAGTTACAATAGTCCAGTCTTGAAAGTACTAATGAACACACAAGTGTTTTAATGGCATCAACTGAATGATATTTGCGATTGGAACTGATGCGTCTCAGTTCAAGACATACTGCCTTGCATATGTTCATGACATGGTTGGTGCAATGGGAGAGTACTATCTAGAGTAAAACCTAGGTTTCGTATTGACTGTGAGAATTGAATGTTGGTGTTGCTGATAATTATTGTCTGTGGCAAAGGATGTGAATGAGAAAGTCTTTGTGTTGTGATCAGAATATCCTTAGTGTTATCATCATGCAGCTGCCGCTTGTTAAATGTCATGCATGATTGCACATCAGAAATGCACATCTCTACTCTATGGATGGTATCATCAACTTTAGTTGCGTGACTAGACTTGCATATTTGGGTGTCATCAGCGTACACATGGTGGGACACTAGGCGAGGATCTATGACACGTGAGAGCAGCTGAGCGTATATAATGAAGAGAACAGTTCTACCACAATACAGATAAATTGTGCTGGAATGTGTCCCATTTCCAGACACAGTTTGTGTCCTGTTGACTAAGTAGGACTTCAACCACTGTAAGATTTCTTTATATGAATGGGAGATTAGAAACAGGGCGGTAGTACTTTAACTCGTTATGGTCAAGTGTTGGTTTCTGCAGCAGAGGCTTTACGATGGCAGTTTTGAAAAAGGACGGGAATTCCCCCAATGAGAGAGAGATCTCAATAACATAAGTTAATGAAGGCAATATTGGGTTTAAGCACTCAAGCAGCAAAGATGTCGGAATTGGATCAAGTTCACATGACATTGGTGCACTCTTCATCGATATTGTCCGTACTTAATCAACAGAGAAAGGACCAAACGCCCCTAGTGGTTGTTGCAGAAATTCTGTATAATAACTGTATGGTGACGAGTAAACTGAAATTGTGTTCAGCGAATCTTTGATGGCTTGTACTTTGTCACGGAAGAAATTTGCAAATAGGTCCGGAAGGTCTCCTGGAGAGAAGGTAGTTTAAAGTGGTGTACATTTGTTCCATGACATTAGTTTGTTAGTTATCCCGAAGAGCTCTTTACAGCTGGAAATCTCCGTGATCTAAGTACTGTAGTGGGGAAATGTTACTAAATGGACTATGTCTGTGGCGTTCTTCTTAGCGGCTTCATAGATTGTTCATAAATTGTGAGTCTGGTGGAAAGCCAAAGCCTCTCTGCTTTTCGACGATGTATTATAGCAGTGCGAATATGGTTTCTAACGCTGTTATACCATTGATAACACTGTTTTTATTGATACTTTGCATTTGGTGGCTGTTTTTCAAGCATTGAACGAAGGCATTTATCGAGTTGTTCTGCTGTAGGATATAAGTAAGTTGTTCTATTGTCTTGGGTGTCATGCATTAATTTGGTTATATTTATCATACCGAGGTTTCTCGTTGTCGCATATAAAGGTGGAGGTTTAGGAACTAGCTTGTCGAGATGGCATATAATGCAGTTGTGATCTGATGCGCGTTAGTGGGATACAAGTATGGATTGCAGAATATTATCATCAGGTCTATACAGAAACCAGTCTAAAATGGGACCAGTTGTATGGGTGGTATGGTTAACTGACAGTTTAAGATTGAAAACATTAATGGAAACGTTTTGACGTGTATATGTTTCTAGGACAGTCAACGTGAAAGTTGAAATCTCCAAGAATAATTAAGTGAACAGGCAGACATATGTACATACGTACGTGCGTACATACATACATACATACATACATACATACATACATACATACATACATACATACATACATACATACATACATACATACATACATACATGTGTGTGTGTGTGGAGAGAGAGATAGGTAGGTTCAAATATAAGGGACCAAAATGTAATAGTACAAGCTGAAAAGCATAGCATTATTATTATTAGGTGTGTTGTGTGGCCACGCACACTTGTACTATATTAGGCCAATTATAATCGAACTTATATGGGTTTAGAATGGCTATTTTAAGAAGCAAACGTTAAAATTCGCTATTCATTAGGATACGTATTATTACTGTTTTAGCATGGAATAATCATTGCTTAATTTAATAATCGCTACCAAACTAAGTCGTTAAATCTAGCTTTTGAGTACTCACATGAAAAATAAGAGACAGTAATTGTCATCATATTAGTGCCACTGATTTTCTCATTATCTAATTAACAGGTAGCAAATGTTGTCTCAATATGTAATGATTTACGTCACAGATAACTAAATAGATGATACGTCATCTAAGACAGCAATCATATTTGCAAAACAAATTAAGCCTGATGAACCTTAAAAAACCTAGCTTTATCTACTTACGTAACATCATGATGCATGTTCTTGGTGAATGTAAATACTTACCGAAAGCTTAAAAAGAAAAAATATTGCAATTAATATTATATCGTTATTTAGACGCACAACCATAAGATCATGTTTTACTTGCTGTAACAAATTCTCACAATCGGCATTCAATTGCCGGACATCACAATACGCGAATGGACACCGGGTAAACATAGTTATCTCTTGTTTATATGTATTTTAGAAAATATTATCATAAGACTAATAAATCATTAATGTAAATACAAAAAAAATGCAGTACAAGATGAATTAATGTATGCACCAAAAACGTACATCTGACGATTCAAACACACATATACTGTCTTCTTATTCGCATGCCTGAATTGCGAATACATACAAAATGTTACAGTATTGCTTTGAAATAATACTTGTATAAAAAAATATCTGCGTTCTGTAAAAGCGTTGAAAATACTTAATACATACATACATACATACATACATACATACATACATACATACATACATACATACATACATACATACATACATACATACATACATACATACATATACGGATCGCAAGACCACCATGAACGGGGCTAATTTATCTACAATTCTAATGTAAACGCAAACCACTGTCGCCAGTCTTTCACCACTGTATTGATATCGTGAATGCAGTCAACTAGGACAAGTTTACCTGATCAATATGGGGGTACTCAGTTATTTGACATACACTTTGCCTGTAAAGTACGATCCGCCATTTCAAAGATACCACATCGAGACTAAAAACAACTAGCTTAATAATAGTTAATGACGTGTTACAGTCGGATTTCAAAGATATAAAAAGCATAATATACTTAGTCCTGCTTATATTGATTTTTATATACTGATCAAATATGTGAAACTGCAATAACTAAGTAAATAAGTCACGGTAATTCTATCTATCTATCTACCTATCTATCTATCTATCTATCTATCTATCTATCTATCTATCTATCTATCTATCTATCTATCTATCTATCTATCTATCTATCTATCTATCTATCTATCTATCTATCTATCTATCTATCTATCTATCTATCTATCTATCTATCTATCTATCTTGCAGACCGTTGGGGCATCAATGATGACCTGACAACCAGCTTCCTGCATTTGAATCTGTTCTCTGATACTCTCACTGTGTCACTCAGGTCCAGTCCTGTCCACACTGAGATGTTATCCTCCCTTCTTTTCCTGTCTTCCTTTACTTATACAATGTAAATACATTCAATGCTATATATATATATATATCTTTAGAAAACACAATCTGTGAAAGACATTCACATCTTACTTATATTGAAAACATCAAACAATGACAATAATCGTAAAGTTATTCAGAATCTTGGATATCGATGTACATAATAATAGGACTTGTCACCTTATCCACACGTCGACTGTTTGATATTGTAGACTACACACACACACACACACACACACACACACACACAAATATACACACATATGACTCTCAAGTATCCAACGTTTGGGTGATTAAAAAAATACGTTGGACAAAGCCGGGTTTCATATAACAGGAGGTCATGATGTTTCAAATGTACACGGGGTTTACTACATTTATTAGCTGTTGTACATTTATTGTGATTAAACGGTATTTGCACAGCTCCATTGGCTTTACACCAATTTATGTTTTCCTCTTCAAAATTCGATGAATATTCTGGATTCTGGACCGAACGTCTTGTTGCCTTCCTTGGTCGTTTCCTAGTTGATCAGTTATGTTGAAAGCATTTTTGATGGAACGTTGTACTACTTTTTGACTTCATCTTTGCTTTTTAGACGAAGTTTCTCTTCAACGATCTCGTTTGTTATTTATTTATATATCAGATAATTTTTCCACTTTGTACATTTTTGAGTTTTCATGGCGTATGGATTAAGCTTATGTGCATTTAGACCATTGACTACCTATAGACTTTCCAAAACTAATTGAAGAAGTCCAAATTAGCTTTTTAATGGTTGATACGATTCGCTGACATTCCGTTAGGAAACCTACTTTCAAGACAGTTACCCTCATCAAATTGGGTTATCAAAAGCCAAATATATAGTTGGATGAGCTGCATACATAAGCTTAACCCCCTCTTTGAGTAATCAGTACACACAGTTGAGACATACAGGTGTCACCATTCAGGCAATCGAACATTCCACTACTAACCTTTCAACAACTTCAAATGATGCATTGTGATTTCAATCGGATTCGAGGTTTTTGGACCACTAAACTAATTCGATAATGGAATGTACTCACAAATTGATTTTCGGATAATAGATGTGAAAAAGGAGTACCATTTAGCCCAATTGTTTTGATAATAATGTGCACTTAGATAAAAGGATCCGTATTACACATCAATATTTTCTTTCCAAAAGATGTATTCGTGGCCAAATATGTGTTGTTTTGTATTCTTTTGCAACTTTGCTAGTATTAGGTATTTTTTGTACATAACCATATTTGAATTAAATGAAAATACAGTAAGATAGCATAGACTAAACAAGGATCAATCTGTTGTTGGATTCTGCAAAGCTAATATCAACATATAATTCACTCCGTGGCTCCATGCTATGAGTATGTAAATGTGTACATATTATCATATGCGTTGTATTTGCCAGAGAATTAAAAAAATACAGAATTAATGAGTTTGTATTGGACTTTTAATGGAATCAATGGTAATAAACGGTAACATAGTGCTTAATACAATCAATTTCAAGCAACGAGTAATGTCAGGGTATTCATCACCATTTTACACCTATCACACTGTGAGTTAAAACAAGACGAAAGGCGTATTTAGCTAAATTGTATGCTAATATTGTGTATGTATTTACTGATGAAAAAAAAACTGCACTCAGTGTCATTCACAGGGCGAACTTTTATTGGAGTTCATACATAGCTTAAAAAATTGACATTTGAGTTACAATCAGTCACGATGTTTGACACAATATGTTTTTACACAAGGCGTATACATTAATCTTTATAATTTTGTTGATTACGAATATATATATATATATATATATATATAAAAGAAGACACATTTATCAGTTTTACTTTCTTTTTAAAACATGATCTTTGTTTGGTGGTTTTCTATCTAACAACGCGTGCAGCACGTTCTGTGGGATATATTTGCATGAAATGAGTGCCAAATGCCTTTCACGGGCCTGATCGCGCTGACATCACTGCTAAAATGCTTGGTTTAAATCTGGCAAACTGGTAACTGAACTATCGGATAAATTCATTTTACTTCTCATTCAGTTTATGTGTTTGATCAGGATTCATTTTTTAAAATTAGAAAGGATTTTATTGTACAGAGTATTGAAATAAATATCAACAGCTATTCTTATTCTGTCGATGGCGTTATGATTCAAACGAACACATTGTACTAAATGTAAATATTGCTAACTCAGTACTTGACAAATGACTAATATATAATCTTTTAACACATTACATAATAATCAGTCCAAATGCCGTAACCACTCTTCCGGTGTTTCGTAGTTCTTTAATGTTTTTTTTTTGCCGGTTCTACGCAGTTATATATTGTGCATGTAAAACATCCCTTCAAGTAAATTCCCTCTTCATCTCAATTCCCAGCACACGATATTTGAACTAGGAGCATTCAGTAATCAACGTTCAAAGCATAAAATCGTCATTTGGTAGAGTGTGTTATTAAAGATCAATTCGCGAATTCCCCTTTGGTTTTCTCTGTTTCTCTTTGATCGGAGACAACCTTTAACTAAATATTCAGTCACATTTGATCACTGACAACAGTAATACATCGTTATGTAATACCCATATCGGGAATAAAACTATAGATGTAAATATTAAATACGGGAATTTAGACAAGAGACAATCACCGAAGTAAATCAGGATTTCAAAAAGCATAAATTTCGAAATCAATGCAGACGCTTTGCATACATATAAATATGCTCATGTGTATTATGTGTATAAAACAAATAAAATACACTTGTGTCATTGCTAATATTATGTGTATCATATTCTTTTGAAGACAAATAAAATACACTTATTGTGTCATTGCTAATATTATGTGTATCATATTCTTTTGAAGACAAATAAAATACACTTATTGTGTCATTGCTAATATTATGTGTATCATATTCTTTTGAAGACAAATAAAATACACTTATTGTGTCATTGCTAATATTATGTTTATCATATTCGTTCAGGAAGAACGTGAAAGGCAGCAACGAGTAAGTATAAATTACATAGAAAAATGATATTTGACTGATTCAGTAAGTACACATCAAGTAATACAATAAGCTCTGCGAATATAGAACAAGATGTACATAATACAATGTAAATACATTCAATAAACTGTCACTAAAATACGATGTTCCTCTACTACACCTCATGTAGTTATCTGGTTCGCGTTTTGTATACTTAGGATCAAATGATAGTAACTGCACTGGCGATCATGAATTATAATAATGATTTATGTTAGTTGATAGTTACTAAATGCTATAATAAATTGCATCAAAGTACACTATTATTGCTTGCCATGAAATAAAAATGTACCTTGGTGTTGTCCAAAAGAGTTGGAATAATCATGTGCTGATATTCAAACCATCATTGCGGTTTTTTGTTGTTGTTGATATTGTCAGCATGCATGTGACCTCCGCAAGGCGTGGTAAACTGACCTGGGTGGAATGAGTCAGGCTATATGTAAGGCAACTAACATACGTCCTTGCGCGTTCAACGGATTAGAAAAGAGTGCTTTTAAAAAGAGCTACCATGCTACACCGGGTGTTGTTCCATTGATACTTCGGTTTATTAGGAGGTGCTCATCTGATATGTGCTTCATGTGTTAAAGTTCGTGACTGCAGCTTACGTATTATCCTAATTGGCGTTTCGTCACAACTCCGTCGCCACCGGACTTCGATTTCTGTTGTATGGGTTTGAAGCTGTGACTCGTGCTTGACATAGTCCAAAATGAGGGCGAGGCCTGCGTGTCTGCATTCTAATTCTCTCACACTGAACTATCTTGATCAACTAGGAAGAAATGATGGAGACGACATAAGATATGTATGAAAACACTGGATGATCATTGCGTCGTAAGTGTCTCGTCCCATTCACGCTCCAAGACGTTTTGCTGTCTTTGTATGTGTGACCTTTGAACCGTTTTGATGTTTTATCCATGCAATCTGTTCCTGTTTTAACATACTTATATTGACATTCTCTAATTAAAAAAGGGTGTGAGGCCCTCGACTCAAAGCGGTTTGCAGAGCCTGGACACTCTCGGATGCCAACAGCTTCTTGCTGAATATTATATTTAATATGTGGTGGTACTGACAGTTATTCTGAAGCAAAGGCATATATTGTTTATATTTGTGAATATGTACATTCGTATCAATATTCCATTGAAACCGAACTTGAAACCTAATATATTAAGTCATTTGTACCATTTATAATATCATGTGTGTTGTACTATTTCAGGAAAAAAGAGAAAAATTGGAAGGGGTGAGTACAGATCAATCTGAAATGGACATACGACTCTCAGTAAGAAAGTGGAACATAACCAGTTTGATAATTGTACCTAATCATTTATAGTATGCGCTAGCGACTACGAACACTGTTAATAAAGTGTTTATTGTACCACCCGCCATACATGTATCATGTCATCTCTCATTTAAAATAACTAATTAAAACATTTAATGTCACACTAGGTTACCTTCATGTATAAGTTGGTGGATACCTAGCTCTGAAAAAATTTAATATTAAGCCGAGGCATTACGCGATGCATAAACAAGTTAGCTGTAACGATACACACATTGATAACTGTATCGATGCAAAACCATACTTAATCGATGTAAGTTCTTTTTGCCTTCAACAGTCATGAATAATTATTATTAGTTGTCTTTTTATTTTTGAAAACTAGAATTCTTCTGAAGCAGCATCTGCAGTCAGAGGCACCCGTTGTTTTAGTATTAATAACGAAACCGACTTATGTTAATACTCGCTAACCGTCGATAAATTAACATAACGTGGTATGGTTTGTAATCAACCCGCATTTACATGCATAATATCGTATCACAGTATCATTGATATCATATACTATACATTCCAAACGTATTCGACAATTAGAATGAAGTTCTTTACTAGATGTTATACATTGAATGAATCATATCTGCTTTGTTAGATCGGGTCTCTACACTGCCATATGTCGTAATGTTATTTATGTTACAATGATTGAGCAATGATGGTTATTGATCCTTCCGGTCCAGTTTAAACAATAACCACCATTTAGACATTAATCTTGCTTATTCATTGCATTACAAACAGGTAGTTCTGGCAAGGTAACGCATACATTCTGCGAAAACATCAGTAACTGATATGTAAAGTGTATTTAAACAGAAATGTTATCATGACGTGTATCATACAACATTTAGGCGACTTCGTAATCTTGAAGAACAGCTATGAGCGATAGTTTCCTCAAATTAGTTGAAAGTTCTCATATTAAAATGTTTTCGGAGAAGTATAAAATGTTTGACTTGATATCTGTTTCTTTGGTAATCAATATATAACACAAGGTTCTTCAAGCATGACACGAATGGTTATTAATCTGAATTTGATGGTGCGCAATAATAAGCATTATTACGGCATAGTTCGGTCCTTTCACCAAGGAAGTTTTACAAATACTTGATTAAAATAAAGCTTCTCAATTTGTATGTTTCACGGCGTAGCTCATTACGACATCCTCTGATATTACTGGCTTCTGATAGTCATCATGACAATACGGTCTGAAGAATATCGATTATTCGATCGGGGGAAATAATATTTCAAGTGAGTGATTGTGAGCCCATAGATGACATCAAATACGGGTCAGTTGTACATGTTAGATGTACAATATTAGACTGCATGACTGTGAATATCCATTTCAGGGTTATGTTGTAATTAAATATTAAAAGGGCAGAATTGTGAGCCAAAACTGAAACAACCTCAATTTAACATTAATAGTCTTGTATTATTGTTCAATACATCTATCAAAGATGTAGAACCGTATATCCATATCTCGCATAATACAAACTTAATAAATAAGGGTAAAAAGTTAGGAATTCAAGATATTTATTTTGAATACATCACGCAGCAATGTTAATGATGGACCAAAAACCCTATACAGCATTGAATAACTCATCCAATATATTGAGACCATAAACATAAATAGAAAGAAAGAGTATTATGAATCTAATCTCTAAGTTTGTATAGCTCCTTTTCGTTAATTAACTTTGACATATTGCTTTTCACACATGTACATAGGTCTACAATTCCGAAATAGGAATGGACTAAATCATAAATCTTACACAAGTCCTACCAAAGAATAAGTGACAAAATGAATGTCGGCTGACACTCAAAATATTACTAATAGTGCGAAAGACGTACGGTTGGTTGCAGACACTATAACAAGTGTCCGTTAATGGCTGAATAATAAGCACCGACATCATACTATTTTGAAAGATGTTTTTAGTAGCGACATAAATTAATCCGTTGAAATTTAGATTATTCGTCAAACATAAGAATAGTGTTAGAAATCTAACAATCATACTGACCTTTGAAGTATGACACATTGGTGAAACAATTTAGAAATGTTGTAGAGTCAAAACGGAATTCTGATATTATAAATTATACTGAATTTAAATGTAATTTAAAGGCAGCACTCTTTCTGATTGAAATATATTCACTTGAATGGTTTTATCCTCATTTTGTCTTACTTCAGTTGATCTGCACCAGTAAATATCTTTATGTTAATGGGTATTTAGTGGATGTTTCCGTGATAGTTTCTTCTAGTTAGGACACCATACGAATATTACCCTTAATATGTTAACAAGACTCAGATGCATATGTCTTTCTCTCTTTCCTGCTGGGATTAAATTCATTCAAAGACGTGGGTAATATGGCTATGTTGACATTTAACTTGATTGAGGAGTCAGTAGCCTCGTTTACAATGTACTTTTGATTGAACTTTTTTAGTCTCTGACGAGAAGCACTATATGATGCGACGTTGCATTTGTCACATACGCAGAATCGAAGCGTACTCTGTGTATACGTAGAGTTATGTAACCAAGTAATCTCAAGCTTGAAATACTCCAGTGATGAACAAGAACCAAATCGACAACAGTATCATTTGTCAATATGCACTTGATGAATTAAATACACTTTTTAATTGAGCTGATACATACATTTAATATATGTCTTAATAACGCTCGGGAAGAATTTGATCACAAGTTCTTTATCACTATCAAGTTTTAAGAAAACGTGACTGGAATAAATCCAACAAATTATACCTTCAATGGGTAGGGGGTAGGGTAGTTAAGATAAAGCAATACATATTCATGTAATGTTTGATTTACGGACTTTATTACATCTACAAAGACAGATCATGTTGAAGAAATCCTTATCCTTAAAATTGTCGGGCTTTTATATTTGTTAGCATATAATTTAATATAAAAGACTAGATGTATATATCAACTAATAGACCATTTAAAGAGACCAAAACCTCAACTAAATAAGATATATCTCCAACTTACTACCAAAAGCCCATATTATACCAGCTTTATCATACTGGAGTGTCCATCACCCAGTATTATAACATATAATCTCCCGTGGCATATTATTCCACTCCTACAATATGTTGTGATCACTGGACTGATTAGCATCCCACACTTACTATTCATTATGATTCATGAAAAAGCAGCTAGTATCACGTTTGCGGCTTTCCCAGATTATTACGTTAGCTAGCTAACCAAAGTGTGGTATAACTACAATTTACTATTGCGTTTTTTATGATTTTTCAGGCAGAACGGGAAATGGCACTGCAAGTAAGTACACATTACAGATACAAATGTTTTAGTCTGACAAACTAAGGCAATCATATGTTTTAAAAGGTTCATTTCACATACTTCTCACGTTCAAACTCTGTAAACAGAGGGTACATTTTATATAGCAGCAGAGAGGGTGAACCCTACAATCACTTTTTAAGCAAAATATTTTAAGCTTCCTTTTACCAGATAGAGCCTTGGATCAGACGGTTATATTCTAAGCAAAATATTTAAAGCCTCCTTTTGCCAAATGGAGCCTTAACGATTTTAGGGTCCTATTTGTCAAACTGAGGCTTTCCAAGGGTAAAAAAAAGACGCTATTGTCATTGGTGTTCACCCCGTTGCTGCTGGAATTTTTAATTGGAAATCCTTCGGATTTCGTTAACAATTTTTGAAATTGCAAAGCAATTTACGATGAAAATCACTTATGATTTCACAAACAGACTAATTTGCAAAACTTCACCTCGCAGATCAATCAAATTATTAGATTGGTCAGTGAGTTTGAAATTAATTCTCGTTAAAGAATTATTATGACATCGCATAAAGACTGGATTAACTGGGTTTTCAATAATTAGAAACCCTGGAGGAGCCGTTGGTGCAAATGAATATAGAATATATCCCTGCTGAGCTTGATTTGTTTGCTCGAGATTTATTTGATAGCTTCCTTCGATAACGTCACATGCTAAATTTAGCGCTATCACTGAGGATATATTCACATTTTGAGGAGCGATATGTCTACCACCGCCATCTAGGTCGTTATTAAATGCCAGAATATTTGTTTGTTGTCGTGATAATTTCTTCCAATCGTCGTGGATTTTCTTAAACCCGATATCGATGGCATAACTGAGATATTTTTTTAATTCGTCGGGGTTATACCCAGGAATTTTTAATTTTGGGAGATCTTCTGCTCTGTCTTCGGGTTTTCCCCATATTCGCAAAATTTTAACACCCCCTTCTTGAATAATTTGCGCATGAAATGTTTCCATATCGTTGATGATTTTGTTACCTGTTTGTACTACACTAATAAATTCATCTTGGGTGAGAGAGCCGGATTTAAGTGATATTAACAATAATGAAAAATCATTATTCATCGCTGTTAAATTGTCTTCGATTAAACCAGGGTGAAATGTCAGATTATTATAGTTGTCATATTTCATAAACTTGTTGGGATAATAATCTTGATAACTTTTCAATGGATTATCGAGTTTTATCACGTTGGAGACATAATCAGATTTTACAGGTTCTGGTATATTAACGATTTCTCGTCGAGGTGGTAATTCAGGCCATCCTAACACTGATCGTATAGAACTCTGATAAATATCCACAGCATACGCAGGGGAATTAATCTCGATCGTAGATGATAACGTCGGCTCGTGAACCGTTATAGCGATTTTTGATTCTTTTCCAGTGATTGATTTTATTCTTCGTTGTAATTCGTTATTGATTTGTTCGATTTGATATGACCCAGTTGGAATTGAAACAACATTCCAGTCTGGAGTTCCGTCTTCACGATTTTTCCACGCGAACACCAAGGAATTATTTGGTTGTTGACCACCAAATGCTACAGATCTGATATTGGGCCAGCTATGATACACTCTTAGTTTTGCCAGCGCGATCTCGCTCACTGGAACTGGGGTCGGGAAATTCGCACTGAATTCAGGATGAGTTGAGGTTATTGATATCATGCTTGTTTTCACCGGTGTTGTATTTGTTACTATTTGTTGAAGTAGTTCTTGTGACGACATTATTATTATTATTATTATTCTGCTCTAATTTTAGCATTCTTGATTTATATAATTGAGCCATCGTTGAGAATTCGCTATCTGATATTGTAGTGTCATCCAACGACGACTATATCAACGAGGATAATTGCGAGTAACCGGTAGATGCAATGTGAAATTTAATTTCATAGTCGTGTAGTTTACTCTGGCTACACGATGATAGTTTTTTTGTGATCCCGGTTAATATACCCGCGATTGTAACCACCGCGGAAATAGCGATTGGAACTACGACCGGAGCAATCATTGTAACCGAAGATAGTATTATCCCAGCAGCAGTGATTACACCCGATACTGAATACACGGTGATATCAACCGCGGTTATTCTTCGTTGGTATTTTTTTTTTTTATTTGATACTCCTCACACAGCGAGTTGAGTTTAGTTTGAAATTCTCTGACCTGATCATAGCGATACTGATACACTGAAGGGATTGTCATCTTATTTTAGCAGTATTAGTGTTTTCAATTGATTTTAAATTACTAGCGTTTTCAGTTGTGAAATCCGAAGGATTTTCCTTTCAGTTTAGTTGTTTACTTAAATCCACCACGAATTCTACGTACCACGTTACTGAAACCCTGACTAAATTTCTATCTGCGGTCATTATCGTGAACTGTTCAGATACATCCTTGTCGATGATCGTTGATACTGTATTATTGACTCCAGATGAACTACTTGATGATATATTGAATTGAGTCGGTGATACTATTGTTAATCGATAAATACCCTTGACGGCTGCGGTTACGTGTAAAATATTAGTTGTGGGAGTCCACGCAAATGAACCGTGTTGAATCGTGTATACGATATTGTTAGTGCTCTTATGAGGAATTTTTATTTTTTCAATAATGCTTATCATCCTCGCTGTATCATCTTTCATTGCGTCGTTGAATATTTTTAGATCATCAACAGCCTTTTTAATATCAGGAAGGGTTATTTCAATTTTATCGAATGGAGTTCCAATAAACTTATCAATGAGGTTTTTACGAAATATTGAAAACTGTTTCACGTGCTTTTCATATTCAGATTGAAGAGTTGCTAGTTCCAACATAGAATCTTTTATCAAGGTGAGTTTTGGTGTGGTCACTGGTGGATTTCCAAAAAATTCTAGCAGGAGTTTATCAATTTTGTCAATTATATTACTTTGTACTGTAGTAAACTGATCAAATGCAACTACATGATCGTCATATTTATCATTGAGCGATTTCAATGAATTCACCGTGTTATCGAATGTTGCTAATTTATCCGTGATTGTTGAAATAAGTACACCTGGTTTGAGTTTACCCCCTTCGGAAAATAACGCGATAGTATCCTCTGCTGCGTCTCGTCGTTTAACTAAAATATTATCGAGGGAGACATTACTAGTTTTCAATTTAACCTGACGATCGCCAAATACAACTATTTCACCAGGATCAACACCTACTAGGTTCAACGTTTCGGATATTTCATCTTCGATTAGTTTTTTAAGATCCTTTTTATCAAGGGTTTCAACTCCATCAGTATCCGGTTTCTTCAGCGATGATAAAGGTCGTCCCCAAATATCAATCATTGTTATCATAGAAATCTTTTCTCTGTTTAAAATCTTAAAGATTTTCAATCCAACGACTGCTAGTATACTCATTCACTACTACATGAGGTGGATTACTTTGTAATTTCATCAAAGATTCCTTTGAAATAGCATCAAGTACGTTTAATACTTCGTTGCCGCATATTGGTGGGTCAATCATCGTTTGCGTTGGTAACGTTGAATAAAAAGCATTATATTTCAAATCTTTAATATAACGCATAAATTCCTTCGGAGGCGCTAGTCCATATGAGTCAAAATAAATAATCCCACGTGGATCAATCGCGTATGCAACCCAGTGGGTTCCAGGTCCATCGCTGTTATCTAGATTAATAATACCCGTTTCAACGTGATTAGGTTGTGCCGGTAACTGATCTTTCATAAAAACACCTCTGAAGTTTTTAATCGCGAGTTTTTTAGCGGCATCAATTAAATCAAAATTGGACATTGGAAGATTTTTCACTAGTAAACCGTTCCTGGGATTCTTAGACCCGATCCCTTGTACCACGTGTGTGGGGTTCCTGGTAGTCTTAGACCTTTCCCCTTTTATTTATAACCCTTTCCCGTTGCCTTTTTTAGTGCCATTCCTGCCGCGGTACCAATAGCCCCTAACGCTGCCGCTTTAGCTACCGCTGGGGCCGCTGCGGCAATGAATCCTGGAATCAACCATAACAGCGGGAATATACCACCTGTCTTTTCCATGTTTTAATCGCGCTCGCAGAAAGAGTAACCTGAACTCTATTTTTTTCTTTAAGCGCTTTATTAACATGATTAACCTGAGTTTTCGTCAACGATAGTTTATTCGCTCCGCCATTCATTTGATTAGGTTTCAGCGTTATTGTTGTTCCACATTGTTTAGCTGATTTGGATTGTAATTGTTTTAGCTGACCAGGTGTCAACGTGACATTGATATTACTATACGACATTATACAAAACAGATTGATTCTAAATCGCAGAGAGAGAGAGATGGAAAATATGTAATCAATTACAGATTTTCCACTGGTGCATCTACCACTCTCATTCGTCCACCAACACCTTCGAGTATCATTGATTTATCACTGAGAATGACAGCAACCGCTCTATAATTCGGGATAAGGATAGTAGGTACCCCAGCAGGATCAACACCAACAGGACGGATTACACGAGCTCGGAAGTGTATATCAACGACGGACTGTCTCATCAAGTCAAGATGTTCCAACGAAAAGTAATAAATCGGATACAGACTTTTAAAATCAAACTGTGATATTTGTAAACCAGTATCAACATTTTGATCGCGTCCCATATACGACAACAGGTTATGATAAACTCGTGCAATATGATTTTCTGTGTAATTTAGTTGTATATCCTCTGATGGTTCTTGCTGTCCGTTTATTTTCAGCGAGACTTCATTACACCCAATTTGATCAAATATCATATGGAAATGTTCTTGACTATTTAATCGCGCAGTATTCTGTAGCGCAACAAATATGTGACGTGGAGCTGAAATACCCTGTTTTGATGCTAGATGCCATGTAAGTGTACCATCAATATTAGAATCCATGGTATCTGTGGATGTTGTCAACCAACTTAATAATCTCTTTCCCCCCTGATCCATAAATGATAACAATCGCGGTTCTGTTGACAACGACGGATTCAACACTGGCATCCACAGCGATAGTTTTGATAAAACGACTTTACTATCGGCAACGCCAGCACCGCGCCATATTGCATTATCATCAGTACCTCTTCGTACTAGTGCTACCGTATGCTTTGCTCCATAGATAACTTTTCTGACGTTTCTACAAAATCCAAATATGTGATGCAACGGAATTGCACATGAAAACCTTCGATGTTGACCTTGCAACATTGATACTCGTGTTGCAAATCCTAGGTTGTAATTACCATTAACGCTTTTTATAACATCAAAGACAGCACCTGGTCTTGCTTGATGTTCAGGAGAAACAGGTTGTGGATCTGATGCGGTATCTTGCGGTGTCCGTATTTTAATATATTGAAGATGATCAGGATGATCAGTAATATCCTTCACAAACATCATAGACGGACCTGCTGATCTAGTATAGTCATCAGAATATCTCGCTAACCCGATTATTCCCGTTGCAATATCAACTTCACGTTCAATAGATTCGATTTCTCTTCCATCAATGAAATATCTAGCGCTTTCAAATAACGCCATGATGCCGTTGTTAACAAAACCAATTCGGGTAGTTTGGTTATTAGCATATGGTGTATTAGCCGCTTGTAAAAGTTCACCTTCGACTTCAAAAAAGGCTTCACAAGGCAAAAAGTATTTACTGGTATCATGAACTTGAAGTTCGATTCTTCCCCGAAGATCAGGTTGTGCTGCGTGATAAGCAAAAAATTGATAATCGCGTACAGAAGTATCCTTGAGTACTGGGGCGTCCATGTCAAATGCAGTATCAGGATTCGGTTTGAACATTTTTTATTATATACCCGCTGGTCTAAATTGAAGGTGAAATCATAAATAATTTTCAATTATTTTAAAATAATTCCTAACAGCTTTTTCCTATGGAAAATCCCATGCAAATTCGACCACTTGACCCGAAAAATCTCAAAGAGATTTTCACGGAATAATTCCGGATTTTTCTGGATTTTTCATCGTGAAATTACGTTTTTGTGATTTTATTGTTGATTTTTTGATCATTTTTGCTTCGAAAACAACAAAATAAATTTCTAACAGCTTTTTCCTATGGAAAATCCCATGCAAATTCGACCACTTTACCCTACGAATTTCTTCTAATTCTCACTGGAATCATCAAGAAAATCACCTATAAAATCACAAAAATGTGATTTCACAGACAAAAAATCATCAAAAATCAACCAAAATTCAATGAAAACCAGTGAAAAATACAGAATTGAAAATCGCAGATTTTTCATTTATTATAATTTTTTTTTTATAAACTACAAGCAGTTTTCATCTACGTCTTTGACTTTTGTTGAAACTTTTTGAGTTTCCAAGACCACTTCCCGCTATCATATTTGCTGTTATGTTATCTTGGGCGGTCATCGATGATGAAATCATTGACTGTAGTTTTTCATCTACTGCGTTATTTATTATTTTACTAACACTTGCAGGCATAACCGCAGTAGATGGTAACGGTAATGACGAAGTCACCGCTGGTTTCTTTGAAAATCTAGATTGGAAATCCTTTGGATTCGAAAATCTAGATTTTCCCCGTCGAACTAGCGCTGTTAGTTTATCCTTCGCGGCTGAAAACGCCTTCCCGGCAAGATCACCAACAGCACTAATACCCTTATCCCTGATAACATCAATGGCTTTCATTGACAATTGTTTTGCTAGCGGCGCTACTTTTGGAGCCATTCCTGAAAATAATCCCATTATAGTATTACCGAGACCATCTCCATAGTATGCTCGGTATTTTGGCAATCGTGAGTTCACTACGTAGACGTTAGTTGGTTTATCATGGTTGTAGTGTATGATCATTCTATATTCAATTGCTATTTATCTAATCGCTATGATAACTGTCCACTAACTCTTGAATAAAATCTCGATATGTTGCAATATCCATGATACCACCTTGAAATAATCGCCTACAAATATCAGCAGCTTCATTAATTATTTCTGGTGAGTTATTTCCAGCTAGTTTTCCCCCTACAAGTACTTCTAATCGTGTTATATCACCAAGAATATTACCAGGGCATGAAATCCTTAGATTTTCATTCGAATAGTTTCCAACTAAACCACTACCTGATTTTTTAGTTGTACCAGTTGCACCCTTCTCAGAATCAGCCTCTGCCATTATTTCTATTTCACCTGGGATTGGGTCAGCTGTGTATACTGGTGGTGGTTGTGTGACTCCCCTTACCATAGCTAGAAATCGATTATAATCATTACTCGTTTCCCTTTTGATTTTAGTTTTTCCCCGGTTTGCTAAAAACACCTTATTTGCCCAAATTTCTTGACCTTTTACAAATTCTCTAGACTGGTCGTCTTTTAAATAGCCATGTCTTTTCTTTTTTTTAGAGTTATCTTGGGTAAATTTAACTAACTCAAAGTCTGTTTTGATTCCTCTGATTGTTTTTAACGCATCAACTGTAAATAAATTTTCAGGAGAACGATCAGCGCCTTGTTGCTCCTGAATTTCTTCTTGAATTTCTTCAAGTGGTGGGATAATATCAACATCACCTAATCGTTCAATTTCTTCCTGAAGTTCTCGTTCTTGTTGTTCTTGTCGTCTTGCAGTGGTTATTATATCACCAGGAAGTGTTTGTAATGATTTTTTTGTTTGTTTAGTTATTTTTGCTATTTTTTCTAACACAGGGAGAAAGGACTCTTCCTTCGCTTTTTCTTGTTTAGAAATTGCTGATGTTACACCCTCAGTTGCAGCAACAATCGGCTTAAAGAGTTCCTGTGTATCAGTAGAAAAATCAGTCTGCATTAACTGCCGCTGCTGAAGTTTTTCGCGTAAACGATCACGAATTGGTAATAATTTATTTATATCGATCAGTCTCTGTTTTGTGTTACGTGTGGTCGGCGATTGTCCTACCATTATTGAAAGAGTATCACTATTGTTAAATTAAAAATCCTTTGGATTTCAAGACAATTTCCACCAGGTAAAAAAAAGTGCTACGTTGAAAATTACTATGAATGAAATTACAAAGCGACTAAACTCACATGAATGGGCTCATTCATGTACACGGAAGTTATATACAACAAGGGGCTCTCTACGGGTAAGACTCAGTTTGTTCCATTAACGTTTTTAATTGTCTCACCTTACAATTGATAAGTTTTCTGTTTTCATACTCAGAACTTAATTGCTTACGTATATGTTCAACGATGTTACATAGTGGTACAAACAAGTTAATGTCTTCATGATAAACCAAACTCTCACGAATAAGTTTCTGTACTTGCTTAATTAAAAAATATTTCTTAGCGAGTACATATTTTCCATTCTGTTCTGCAAATTGTATATCCTCGAAATCGGTCATGATTTGATCACAATCTAACCCTGAACATAATTTTACATTTTGATCTTTAAGTTTATTGATTTCAACAATAACACATTTGAAATTTTCAGAATTCATATATATGAAAGAGTATATTTATTTAATTGTTTGAACGAAAACTCTTTGAGTGAAATTGCAATGAAAATCTTCGATGAAACTCTTTGAGTTCAATTGAAATTGCCTTGCAATTCGACAAAATGAATTCTGGACACGCTAAGGTGTTGGTCATCTTAGCATATCCAGAAGCTTAATGCGATTATAACGATTATGATGATGACGGTACTTACAACCCCTGATCTTGTGTATAGGCGGCTGTATTTACATATAGGACGGTACAATTACACATCACCGTTTTGAACCCCCTTGGTGTTTATACATCAAGCGGCGCTCAACGGTTACATATAATCACGAAGCGTATTCCCCACGAGTAGTTCTAACTCATCAAATAATGTGTTTGACCTACAAGAGGATACGTTTGATGCGTGGACGCACAGACAACACACAACAATAGATTATAGGCGATTATGGTATTTACAATGCAATGAATGACGACGGCACAACAATAGATTATAGGCGATTATGGTATTTACAATGCAATGAATGACGACGGCACAACAATATATTATAGGCGATTATGGTATTTACAATGAATTGATTCAATGACAATGGATGACGACGGCACAACAATAGATTATAATAACAATGGTATTTACAATGAATTGATTCAATGCTTGTGAATGGTATGAATTGATTCAATGACAATGGATGACGCGGGCTATTCTACACTCAAGTGCAAAACAAAATCATAAAATCCGATTTGGTTTGAATGTCAATAATAACAATCAAGCCACGTGAGACATTGTGATTTGTTTTTGCACTTGAGCTTCGGCTAAAGCCCAAATATAATACAGACTAGGTTGTATATAAGCATTCATTACAGCGAAGTTAGATAGAATGGTGTCTGCTTGTAATTGTTTGTTATGTTTAAAAGCGATGATTCACAACGTTGAAGTAACGCATAATACTTAAAAATCCCACTAAAAAAAAGAATATGATTATTTGTAAACGCTATGATGATTTTGTTTCGTTGAATTGCAAAGCAATTTACAACAGATAATTGATTATTCATGATAATTATAACAACCAATCAAAAACCACCAAAACAACAGTGTTTCAACGATAACTCTGTCATTGATAATTTTTCACACGCGCGTTACCAGTGAGTTATTCCCCTTGAACATAAATAAATCGAATTTTTTTACAAAAACGTTTTGAAAAGGCGGTTTTGGTTATATTCTTTGCAACGCATTGAATAGAAGACGGATAAATATCAAAATATCTACCGGCTGAAGTAATAGACGGAAATATTATTTCTTCGTTGTCATTGCTAACTGATTTTACTGGTCTCTTCCCAATTGATTTATAATTACCAGTCCCACCTCGTTTGGTGTTTTTACGTTGTGTAATAGCCTGAAGATTCGATAAAGAATTATTAGTCCTAATACCATCAATGTGATCAATAACAAGACAATCCTTGATCAATCCATTAAACACCTCGAATATGAATCTATGACAATAATATTTCTTTTCCCCAGTGTTAAAACTCAAATACCCCATACCATTATCACTCCCAACCGGATTCTTATGTTTATAATGTCTAACAACACCATCACGAGAAGCTTCATAGTTTTCAATAACAGGATGTCTTTGAAAATCTTGGTTCATTTGTATACAATAATATATTATTTGTCTAATTCATTATTTGGTTGAGAAATAATATTGAGAAATCTTTCTCAGTAGTCTTGGGCATTTTTTATGATTTTGCCATTGTCATTGACAACGTCGGGATTTTTGATTCTTCGCTTGTCATAATAACGCTTCAATTCTCTATAACGCCTACCCCCGCAATCGCTGCATAATTGCGAATTGCCTCTAACACCCACCCCACAATGGATGCATGGGAGAGGACCTTTTGAACCGTTTCTCACGCTTTGCATATGATACCCACAGAATTCATTTCTGCATGATTTGTTTCACGGAGTCTTTGATCCAATCATAAGCCATTTGCAATGATTCATTATATAAAAAGTTTCTATTTAAATACTTGTTTTAATTATTATAATATGAAAGGATTCAAGAGATTATCGAAAATTAAGCCTTGGAAAAATGCTAGATTTAATCTCGATAGAATCTCTAATATACCAAAAAGTCTAATAGATGACAAAACCCTGTTGAGTAAAATCAGAGACTGTTTTAATGAATTTAAGCGTGATGGAGCATCTCATACGTGGTCGACATTTCGAATTATTGAAGATGTCGGTGTCATTGATGCTACCATGAATGATACAAGAGCAGCTGAGATAATCTCGCATCTTCGAAAACGGTATATTTTCAGAATAAAATTCATTATCGAAGTTGAAGGTGAATGGGTTATCAGAGATAAATTTGAACCAATCCTCAAAGATAAAAAATTGGTCATTATGAGTAGAGATTCCAAACCAGGAATTCTAACTGGAATTGACAAACCATACTACGAGAAATCTTACCCTGTAACAGCAGTTGTTTACGGAATATACCAGCTAAATGATAAGCCGAGTATTGCAAAACTAGCTCCTATGAAAACGTCGTCGACACTCAATTGTGTAGCAACACGGATAATGGAACACTTCACAAATGCATCCCGAGGAAATAAACTAACTGATCTGCGACGTAGGAAAATAACCGAATGGGAACTGACAGTGAAACAGCACGGTGCAAAGATTTCCGATATAGCTAAATTAGAAGCATCATTAAGATTCCCAATATCAGTAACGACAATAACCGGAGAAGTATTATACGAACCGAAATATAACCAAAATGGAGCTCCAATTGAAATTACTGATCATAACAAACACGCGTGGACACCTGCAGTAAATGTATTTCCACGAGAACGAATCGTTAAATATATTCCCGGGGAATTTTGTAAAGAGGTTTTCTATGAAGAGAAATTATTCGATGTTATTGTTGCGTTGTGTAAAGATGATCCTATGTCAGTGTGGTTACTTAGAAGTAATGAAGATCCCGAAATAGGATTTGATCAATTTGTAAGACCAAATGGTGAATTATATCGCGTTGAAGAATTAGATAACAGAATGAGAAAAATTGCTAATGATTTTGCTTTGCAATTTCCATTTTCATTCAATGAAAAACTACTCGCGGATAGCTTCACAATTCAATCAGTGTTAGCTCACTTCGCAAGAGAAAAAAACTCATGGCGTCCAACACGAAATGATTTTCTCGAGGACATTAAATTGTTGCGTCGATTCGGTCATGGAGGACTATGGAACACAAAATACTCACGTGATGGTATGATTTCAATTGATATATCCGCGTGTTATCCTGGAAGTTTTCTCGGGTATGGAGAATGCTCTGAGTATTTTAAACGATTTGGACACCCCACGCATGAAATGACTCGTGTTGCGATTAATGGGTCATTACCCGATTTTGATTTAACGGGATTCGCTCGTGTGATATCATTCAAATTCGCTGCAGGGTTACATCCGTGTAGTTATCTTTGGCTTGGTAGACACCTATCTGAAAAGGCGTGGATGCCAATTGTGTTATTGCCGTATATGATTGATTGTAAGATGTTACAATCGTTGATTGTCGGTGAAGCTATTATATGCTATCGCGCGCAGAAGGATGTTTGGTTACCACAACCCGATCTAGATCGTATAATACGCGAACAGCGAAAACAATTTCCAGAAGAAGAAATCATGAATTGGTCTAAGGAGTTATTTGAAATCAAAAACAAACAAGCCAAAGATTTCGGACGAAAAATAATTGGTAAATTCACTCAAGGTGGAAGATATGACAATGCAAAATACTCTTCGAGGTTGATCATAGACAACGCAGAATACGATTTTATCATAGCGGATTTAACGAAACATGGAAAACTAGTATCCCGTAGGGATGCTTTTCTATCCAACGGTGAGAAATTAGGTACAGTTGTTACCTACTGTGATGGATATAGCCCTCAGTATACACACTTGAGAAGTTCTATGCTAGCCTATGCTTGTATTAATCTATTTTTGATGATAAATAGATTTCCAGATACCGCGGTTAGAGTAGCGACTGATTCGATGTATATCCACGAGAAATACAAATCGGATGTAGCGGCATTCACATCCTCGGAGGAAGCGTGGGGATGTTGGCGATTTAAAAAGGAAAAACTACACGAGTATTGTGAATCCGCAGAGGTTGTCAACGACGATAAATATCTTTGTTGTAACCGTATTGACATTCAATCTGAATTTTCTAATGCACCACCGGTATCTGATCCCGTATGTAGATACTAGACAATTTATTTAAACGGTTGTGGTGGATCAGGAAAGACAACTCGTGCAATCGAATTATTCCGTGGAAAAAATCCTACAGATTTCACAACCATGATTGTGTTAACACCAACTCACAGACTCGCCAGAGAGATGATAGCGCGGGGAGTAAAAGCCTGTACTTATCACAGCTTCTTTCGATGGAAAGGCGATACATGGACTCCTGATCGAATGGGCGATAAATTCATTCCTGAAATAATAATATGGGATGAAATATGCACTGTATCGTTGAGTGTATTACAGACATTTCTTGAATGGTTCTAAACAAAAACACAAAAGTCGTCATGTGCGGGGATCACGGCCAACCACCGCCATTTGTTGGTGCATCCCCACATGAATGGCTAAAGGGTTTATGAAGATTATTACGAAAAAATTACCACTGATTATAGATCACTTGATGAACAATTACGAGAGTTCAAAGCGCTAATTAGATTACAACCGGATAAAATCCAATGTAAAATAGCGCGTGAAATAATTTCAGAAACTCCCATGAGTGATTTTTGGGAAACATGGGAACCAAATGATTTTGATAATCGCGAGTAGAAAGATAGTCAGAGACGCACTTCAGATAAAGTTATTTTAATTGCATAAGTGTAAATTTGCAACACTTCCAGTACCATTGTGTTATAGGCCTTCGGATACACGGCGACAGAATATCGAAGTTGATATTCCTGGACAGCGTGAAAAGCAGAATTTAGTGTTAAATGATATTGTACTGGTTGATATCAGCGTCGTCGAAGATGCATTACGCGCTGATAAATCCCCGTGGACTTTAGGTTATGCAGCAACAATACACTCTTCACAGGGATTAACTATCACAGATAAAATTGTTTGGATGGTAGATAATCGCATCGAATGGTCAAATTTAGTTTATCTCGCAGTATCCAGAGTACGAAGAATAAATCAGCTTCGAAGAATTGTTGTTGACGAAGTCAGTGACGATAATAACACTACAATCAGCGCCGATGATATCACTGGTGATTTTATCACTGGTGATATAATCAGAAAAAAACTCTCTGGTTATAAACAACAGGATAAAAAAGATAATAGAAAATTTGACATTGATGCCGAATTGATAATTTCACTAAAGCAACAACAGAATAATCACTGCGCGAGTTGTAATTGTATAATGCGTTGGAGTTGGTCGGATAAAGATCCTCACCAATTTACCGTAGACAGAAAGAATAGCAGCATTGGTCACACTAAAGATAACGTTATGCTGACTTGTCTTGAGTGCAACAGACGCCGGGGTGCCAGCACAATGCCTCTGGCATCGGGTGCTAGTTAAGACCACGCGGTGGTAATTGAGTATCCTCGGGAATTACCTGTAGTTGTTGTCGAGTAAATCCTCACTGAGGAGCAGTTGAATCTAGTTTATAGACTGCTGGTCTAGAAACGCTAGCGTTTCCACCCGTAGATCGTGTTATTCCGGATATTTTATGCGTAGTGACGCTCCAAATAGGATCGGTAGCTCTTTTTTTACCACCCTCAGGCTCTCCTGGTTCATATAAATACCGAACAGTGACATTACTACCAAGAATTTGTTCCTTGAAATCTTTTTGTGGTTGTACGGGTATAAACTCCCTTTTAATAGCGTTGTTAGGTTTCATGTTGATTGTTCTAGTAATCTCATTATTGATTGCGGTAACTACACTTGGTAATCTTTTAACCCATTCACGAGATCGCTTTTCTTGGATGAATTCTTTCGCGTATTGATATCCGAATAACCGCTCTGCAAGAGTCCGATTAAATCGTTCAACAATTGCCTGATCGCGATGTAGCGCAGTGTGTCCTCGTCTGATGGCGATATTATGATGTTTCATCGTTGTTAAACAACACCTTGAAATTCCTTGCCAGGATCAACTTGTAACAGATTTGGCCAGCGTAGTGGACCTCGTCGATAAATCCTTTTAAATGCAGAAGCTACTTCAGTAGATTATTTTGTCTTCAGCGGTTCTGCTTGTTTGTATCGACTAGCAATATCAACTACGGTTAACGCGTATTTGTAACCGTTGTCATGTGGTAAAAACAATATATCAGCTTGATGAACTTCATTAGGAACAATCACATCAAAATGAGAGTAATTAATTTGTTTAGGCGCTGGTAGATAAATTTGCCATATTGCCTGTTTAGATAACCAATTAGCTGAAGTAGTATTTTTTACTTTTGCAGCGCTAGCGAGTTTACTGATTGCTGCCTTGCCTCTCCAGTATCCTCTCGGAGAATAATAAACAGATTCCATATTTTTTAATTACCAGCTCCTAACATCAATTTGCCTTTCATGGCGGATTTTATCAACCACGAAGCCAATTATTCTTTGAACGATTTATCAGGAATAGCATTTAACGCATGAATTAATTTCACATCCGCGAGATGTCTATGTTGAAGATTGCTGCTTTTAAAAGCAACATCATGAGCATGACACGCCTTATCAATAGCGTTTATTGGATACTCGCCGGGACTAGGTTGGTTTTGGTCATCGAGTCTGATATCGAGTCTTGTTCCCGGTCCACAATAACTATACCCTGGAAGGTGCTTTTCTCCTGAGTATTTTGCCCACGGTGTTCATGGGAGTTTCATTAACATGGCTGCAATATCACCTCCTCGTTTTTTTTTAAAGCCTTGGTTGGAAAATTCGAAGAATTTTTACCAAGGGAAACAAATCTAAATTTCTTTGTACTACACTGTACGCATTTACCAGAAAGCGCTGATCGATTATTTTTTGTTGTAATCGTCGTCAAGTCATTTGTGCCAGTACGCGCCCTACATTTCACACAATATAGATCCATAATTTATTATATAACATTATGAATGTAATTGATTATTCAGCTACGAGACGACGGGAACCTATTAAACACCATGCAATGTTACCAAATTCTATTCGCGTGATTATCATCGGACCATCTGGAAGCGGCAAGACACAACTGCTACTTAATTTGATAACGAGATGGTTGAAATGGGACAAATTGTATTTGATTGCTCCGAGCGTAGATGATCAACGATGCTATGAAGTGTTAAAAGATTTTAACGAGAAAGCAATAGAAATTAACGGCGATGGTGTTATTGAGTTTATAACCGATATCGAAGAAGCACCGAGTATTGATGATATTGATGGAAGTATTAACAATTTAGTTGTATATGATGACATCATGTTAGACAATCAAAAGAATCCTGCTAGGATATTCTCGAGAGGGCGCCACAAAAACACCGACGTGATATATGTCACTCAACGTTACACTCAAATACCAAAAGTGATCAGAGATAACTGCAATTTGTTATGCGTGTTTAACGGAGTTGATACACACACGCTAAGAAATATTTGGCAAACTTGGTGCGGTGGTGATATGGATCATAATCAATTTAGAAATTTCTTTAGCCGCGCTCAGTCAATCCCACATGGATTTGTGACGATAAATTTATCAGATCCTCGGACAAGATATCGTGTCGGACTTGATCAGATATTTAGTTAACGAAATCCGAAGGATTTCCAATTAAAAATTCCAGCAGCAACGGGGTGAACACCAATGACAATAGCGTCTTTTTTTACCCTTGGAAAGCCTCAGTTTGACAAATAGGACCCTAAAATCGTTAAGGCTCCATTTGGCAAAAGGAGGCTTTAAATATTTTGCTTAAAATATAACCGTCTGATCCAAGGCTCTATTTGGTAAAAGGAAGCTTAAAATATTTTGCTTAAAAAGTGATTGTAGGGTTCACCCTCTCTGCTGCTTATATTACACTTTGTTCCTTCGTGTTTAGCTTGCAATAATAGTTTCCTGAATAAATGGCCAACATATTTTTTTTTAATTATTATTTGTGTTAAATATAAAAAGAAACGTTTAAGCAATGTACAGTAATTTCTTTGACAGGTTTGTAATTTCATGCTTCATTATTTTATTATTATTATTTAGTTTTAAATATAAAAAGATAAGTTTAAGCAATGTACAGTAATTGCTTTGACAGGTTTGCAATTTCATGCTTCGTCCGTACTCCTTTTTATATTTAATTTTTAACAATAACATATACTGCACATATGGCATTTCAACATTAGTCTTTATTCATAAAACAATAATAAATGTGTCTGCTCACAAACCAAAACATTCAGAAAACGCGCGCAGATTTTCTTTTTGTGAAGGAGGCAACAACGTCAGTAACAATTCAACACTTGATACAAAAATCATTTTCACTGTGAGTGAAAAATTGAACGAGAACCCTACACTCCGAACCCTACTTTGCGTAAATTGTAAGCCAGCAGCCAGAACTAACTTCTGCGTAAAAGGTAAATTAGAACTAAGATTCTCTGGATAAAATATGAGTCAGAGCTCTTCCGAACGTTATATGCTGTCAGTATCAACACACATCTGAATTAACACCACATCATGAGTGAATGTTATAAAATTTACACGATATGCTAAACCTTTCATAAACTTCATTCACATGACTATGTTCAATAGGGAAGTTGTAGTCGTGCTTTAATGCCACGTGTTGCGTTACTTCTATCACCTGGTCAAAATGAATAGTTGTTTAGGGCATGGTTGTAAAATGTCGATAGTATTATTTTTCCGTTGTCCCACTGCCCATATGATGTTACAGGATTTTTTAAGGTCCGGAGTCCAATGAAATTTTACTGCGTGTATAAGTTTGCCCGCCTTTTTGATGTCGTCAATGGCAGACATGAAGCCAATGAGGCGGCATGTTATATCACTCATTTCTATTCCATCTTCCTCCGTTTCACACTCTTTTTCTTCTACTTCCTCATTTTCTTCTTCTTCTTCACCACATGAAGAAGATACCTCAAAGTCTACTTCCAAATTAACTATCATGCATGGGGATGTAGGTTCCAGCCTTTTTGGTGGGTGTGGTGGTGGTGATGATGAATGACTGTCTGGGGTGATTTCTATTCTTAGTTCCTCCAGTTTAGCGAATAGTGTTTGGAATCTGCTTTCGATCAGCTGTGGAGTGGCAGTCGTTATATGTAGTTCTTCAAGTGCAGTGGCCCTCGTTAGGGCTTGAATAGCCGGCTGAATATTTCCAGTTGGGGGTGTTGTGTTGTGGTTCCAGACTGGCAGGGTCTCTCTCCTCTGCTGTATGTTATCCCTACTTTATTGCAACTACGATTCCCCGCGTGTGATAAATCCTTCTTTTTTGTCCCATACAAGTAGAAGAGTTGTTCTTCAATCTGCTTCTCTAGAGCTACAGCCAGTATTAATGCTGAGCCCAACGCGCATTATTGCAGTTAGCGCCTGAGGGGCATTATTCCGTTCGCTGGCATGTATTGTTCGATGTTGTCGCTTGCTCGGTTAGTCCCAGACTATGGCGCAAATTGATGATGATAAATTTGAATTTGAGTCATGTACGGCTACTTGAACCATTTAGCACTGTTTAATCTTAGCATTCGTTAGTATTTCATTACTCCTTGGGATAGGAAATGTGCCACTTTAGGATGGCATTTATGTGTTCATACAACACTATTTCATGGAGAAGTCAGATCGGAGTTACTATTGAGCGATTATCGATCTGAATGGAGGGACGTGGTGACTGAGATGTGACTCAGCATGCACTCACCCTTTGATTCTAGGCGATATCACTGCTATTAATGGCGTGCATTGCACGTGTGAGATGAGGAGGCTGAGATGTCCGGTAGTGGCAGAGGAGGAGAGGTGGCTCGTTCAGAGTTGCGCTTGGTCGGTCAGTTTTGCTTTCATACTCCAATGTATCAGGTCTAAAACGTTTCTCTATCAGTTTGATAGACTCTGTGCTGTTAAAAATCTATAGGGTATACAACACGTATGACAGCTAGAATTTAGTGTTTTGCGGTTGTTGCTATGCCGGTCCTGGTGGTCATGGGTGTGAGACCACCTTATATCTCCTAATTTTCGGTTGCCTAGTTTCTAAGTATGTTATTGGTTGCATCAGTGTGCCGCTATGTCTGAAGTTCTTGGGTTTGGACCACCTTATATTCATTAATGTTGGGCCCTGATTATCAATCGTTAGTTTTGACGTGCATCCTGGTGCTACGGAGCCTGATAGTCTCAGAGCTTTAAGACTACTTTATAGTATTTAAGTTGGTGTCCTATTATCTAAACATTAAGCTTATTTGCTGCGGGACCTGATAGACTAGTCTATATTGTCTAATTTGGGATCATATTGGTTGATTAAATTTTGTGATGGTCTGGTCTCAGACCAACTAACGGTATATAAATTTAATTATTGGAGTTCTAATTCTCTAATATATTAATTGGTGATTTTTAAAGTGCTGTCAACGAGGTTGTGTTAAAGAAAAGTTAGAGGTGTGAGCGTCTGGTGTATAGGCCTACTCTATGGATTGTCTGATGTTATTCGTTATGTTGATGTCTTTTAGTTGGTTCTATTCCTACCCTTATTTGACTTGGATGTTGTTATAAACCTTATTTCTTCAGTATCTACTTATTGTGTTGTTGACCTGGAGTGTTAGATTATTAAAACGTTTGAGTATAATCCATCAATGTCCCCCTAGTTTTGTGTCTAGGATGACTTGGTTCTTTAATTTTTGGTTTGGTTGTTCAGTACGCGAGGCGAGGTTATTCCAATACCCACTGTTTTGTAAGTGGGTTCCTCCTTAGGAAGTAACCCCCTTCCACGTGCCTCTGTCTTCTGCTCTCATCCCTTAAATAATATTTTATTTTTAAATAACTACTCCAGGGATACCCTAGTTTTTTATCTTTCATTATTTGTTTTGTCCTATTAAATAATTCGTTTCAAGCATAAGTTTATGTTTTGTCCTGTAACCATGCTGTTTTTAAGAATTATATGATGTTTTTATATGTTATTTGGGGGTTGTATATTATTTGGATTATTTATGGGTATTTATATGGGGCGGCTGTGATGTTTTGATCTGATCTGAATATGTCCCTTTCCTTTTTGGTTGTTCTAGACTAGTTGAAGATGTGGTGTACATCTTCTGGGATGTAACAATTGTAGCAATTTATGTTATGTGGGAAGGGTCCTATGTATTTCCCAAAGCTGTTAGCCAGCTCTGTTGGCCTATACTTATCCTATTTATTATTGTTGGTTCATAGCCTGTGCACAAAGGTAGTGTCCTATGTCTATTTACTTCCTTTATATTTGTTATATAGCATTCTCCCAATGTGGTTTCATTTTCAATCGGTTTGCCAGCTGTTATTGTTTAAGGTGTTGATTAGACTATATAGTTGATATTACCTATATTATAATGGCATGTAATTCGGTTCATTAAGTTTCTGTTTAGCTACTTGGCCTACCAAATCATTTCCTAGTATATTTTTTGGGGGGATGTAGTCAACATAAATTACATGCTTTGTTTGTTTATACTTAATTGTTTCATTAAAACATTGATTTTACTTCCGACATTTTCTATTGAGTTTGTGGTGTCATTTTGGATTGATGTTATGACACTAAGTGAGTCGCTTATTATAACTGACGTGTTTGCTTTGTTTTTCTCAAATCATTTTAATGCTTCTAGGATGGCCCAGAATACAGCTGTGTATATGAAGCAGTAGTCAGGTAGGCGCCGCCCCATTTGTATATTTAGCTCAGGTATTACCATTGTTGCTGTTGTTTTGAAAGTATTTTTTTGTCCATCTGTGTAAATTTATATCGGTAAGGATATATATATATATATATATATATATATATATATATATATATATATATATATATATATATATATATATATATATATAGTTCCTGCCTTCTTAGATGTAACGACAGTTCTCCAGTCGCCATTTGCAGCTCAGCTAGTGAGGTTGATGGTATTGCGCCAGTACAAATCAGAAGGGCGTTTCTTAATATGTTGTCTAATTTATTTAATTGTCATTTGGGGGCAGTATTGTATATTTGGCAGCCATAGTCTAGTTTAGATCTTATTATAGCCCTGTATAATGTTAGGATAATTTCCTGATTTGTTCCCCATTTTGTACCTTCTAGGTTTCCTAGCAGGTTTATGTCTTGGTTACATCTTTGAACTATATGGTACGCCCATGTTAGGCGTTCATCTTCATACATTCCCATAAATCGGGCTACCTTTAAAAAAGTAATGTCTTGGTTTTGTATTTTTAATTTGGGATATTGGGATATTGTTTTATTAATTATCCTATATAGGGCAAATAGTATTGACGAGGTATTTTGATGCAATAGTTTTTAATCCACATTTATTTGCCCATTTTCCTATATTATTCGAGCTATATTGTGTTCCAGTTATGATATTGTGGTTGGATAGGTTTCCTGCTCTCCATAGTCCCCTATCGTCTATAAATTGCGATAAATCCACTTGGGTTGATGCCATATTTATGTCAAGGTCATTTATTATGAGGTTGAAAAGAGTGGGATTGAGTAAAATCCTTTGTTAGAACCCATTTTCAAGGGCGTGTTCTTCCGAGTAATTGTCTCCTAATCTTGTTATTTTTTTGCGGTTGGTCAGGAAATTTTCGATGAAGATGTCTATACATCCTATAATGCCATAGCTGTTTAATTTTGTTATTAGGCCTTTGGTCCATACGGGACTGAATGCTTTTACAAGATCGATATCTACCGCAATTAAGTTTCTGTCCGCTTTCATTGTAGAATTAAATGCCAATTTGAAACCGGTTTCTAATCTTACGAGTTTTGAATTAACTACTTTGTCTTCCAGATTATTTCCTTGTATGTTTATGTGGGATGTAATCCACATTAATCATATGCTTAGTTTGTTTATACTTAGTTGTTTCATTGAAACATTAATTTTGTTTAGGTGTTTTTATCTTGTTTTTGTGGTGCTATTTTGACTGAGGTTGTTTTCCTCAATCTATTTTAATGCTTATAACATGGCCCAGAAATCAGCTGTATATATGGAGCAGTAGTCAGGTAGACGCCACCCCATTTGTATATTCAGCTCAGGTATTACCATTGTTGCAGCTGTTTTGAAAGAATTTGTTATTTTGGATCCATCTGTGTATATTTTAAGATAATTTTGGATGTGGTATTAATATATATTTAAAACTAATGTGTTTATATAGTTTTCTTGGTCTTCCGTGTTTCCATGATTTGAAATGGAAATATTGACTATTGGTCTTATATTCCGTGTTTCCAAGATTTGAAAGGGAGATATTGACTATTGGTCTTATATTATTCCAAGGTTCCTTGTCATAGGAGATAATGTTTTCTGCATGGAATGTTTTTATTGGAAGTTGATGTGTTAATTCATGAAGTAGTTTTCCCATAGGGGTGGAGTTTTTTTTAGAGATGCCCTGCTGGGTCTTTTAGATTTATTTATTGCCAGGTAAGTGGGGTGAGTTTTTGGATGTGTTGAATGTCTGGTTTTTTTGTTTTGTTTTCCCTATTTCTGGCCGGACAGTCTGGTGATTGTGGTAGGTGGGTACCCTGCAGTTGATGCATTTTAGGGGTTTGTCTGTTGCACTTTTCTTGTGTTCCCCTCCGCATTGTTGATATTTAGTCTTATAGGTACACTCTAAAGTAAAGAGTCCCCAGTGAAGACATTTGTTTACACAACCTTGCTGTGTTTATATATAGGTCTAATCTATATCGGGTTCCTGTGGTTCCTATTCTAATGAGTGTAGGTAAGGGAGTTGCCGTTTCCAATATTGTGATATTGTTTCCTTTTTCTGGTAGTTCTTTAGTTTATATACTTTATCAACGGGGAGCCTCCCTCTTTTGGTTGTTTGCTTAGGCAATTCATGTCCAATTCGTTACGTTTCCCTGTTAGGTTAAGTACGGCTTTGAATTTGAAGGGTTGGGGCGTTTGGGTGGTGGTGCCGGTCTTGGTAGGCATGAGTTTAGTTCCCTGCTTTTCTGGTCTATTGCTATTCTTTGTTTCAGGTTGATTTTGGGTTTGTTTGTGTCGTTCGATTTTTACTGGTATATGTGCTATTTGGTTATTTCCAGGAAATTAGCAATCTGACTGCATAGTACTATTATATAATCCCAGTTGGGTCGTATTACCCTAAAATGACAAGATTGTACCCTCTTGAGGGCCCCAGTTAAGCTGGTTGTGGGCATGATAATGAACTGAGTCGATATGCTTTTAATATATATTGTGAGTTCTAGTCCATGGTACTGGTTAGATTTTTGTTTGTTTTATTTGGTTGATTTTTGTAAGGGTTGGTTGTATTTACAGTTTCTTTTTTTTGTTATTGTTGTGGCGGTGGGTGTACTCTCTTAGTTTGTTCAATCTGGTTTCCCTGTGTCTTGTTTACTGTGGCAGGTTCTTATCTTTAGTTGATTGGGTTTTATTTGAGAAGTTTGGATTACTTGGCCCATTACTTTTCCCTTTCCGTCCCATTTGTAGCCTTTTTATTTTGTTTTGGGTGGTGGGGGTTATAATTTCATTTTTTTGGTATATCAAATTTTTTTTCCGTTAATGGCTTGTATGGTCCAGGTATTTGCCTACAATGTAGTTTAGTTGCTTTAGTTCAGTTTCCCCTTCCCGAGCCTCTTGCTTTGGTTTAATTCCTTTGTGCTTGCCTGTGTTGATTCTATTTTTAGACCTATCGAAAACATTTTCTAGTGAGTGTGCCAGCACGAGGTAATTGCGAAAGGTGAGCTTATTTTTGGTTTCCGTTAAACTTTGTGTTGTATGAACTGGTTCTAAAGTTTATACCTTTTTGACTTTTTCAAAACAATTGTTTTGTTTCTAATGTTGTGTATGAGGTGTATATGGCCAATGCACTGTTTACATTCAATACCTTATACAAATGCTTTAAATTCTGGAGAAAATGGAAGAGTATCATGGGTTATACTAATTATCTATCTATCTATCTATCTATCTATCTATCTATCTATCTATCTATCTATCTATCTATCTATCTATCTATCTATCTGTCTGTCTGTCTGTCTGTCTGTCTGTCTGTCTATCTATCTATCTATCTATCTATCTATCTATCTATCTATCTATCTATCTATCTATCTATCTATCTATCTATCTATCTATCTATCTATCCATTTGTCTGAGTATCCCGATAACCAATATCGTGATCGCCAAAAACGTACTTCAGGATTAAAAATTCGTGACGTCGTAATTTAGTTTAAATACTATTTTTTAGTTTAATTATTTAACATATAATTCAGGATTAGAAATTCGTGACGTCGTAATTTATTTTAAATACTATTTAATAGTTTAATTATTTTAAATACTATTTTATAGTTTAATTATTATCTTAAAAATTTATTTTATTCGCACATGTAACATCATATTTTACTTACTTTTTTGTACTGAATCTTTATTTCCATCTCGCGCAGCCAATTTAAAACAATTGTTTTGTTTGTCCGTTTGTGCGTTTAAACGCTTTTTTAAAATATATATTAACGTCTGCCAAACAGGAGGTCGCGTGTTTGAGACTAGCAACATGCCATGTATTAACATTTCATTTTTTGTAATGACACATTTTTTCCAAAAGGGACATCCTACTTTATAATTTTTTGTCTTTAAATGTTTAATCTTTTGTGTTTAAATGTTACTTTGATATACTCAACGATAATTGCCGATTTTAGTTGAAAATGCTGCAATCATGTATCTATCTATCTATCTATCTATCTATCTATCTATCTATCTATCTATCTATCTATCTATCTATCTATACACACACACACACACACACACACACACTTAAATTTGTCGATATTTTCTGATCGCCAAACAAATGCTTCAGTATTCGAAAATCCTGACATCGTAATTTTTTGTTAATTATTTTTTTTATAGGTATTATGTTAAAGGCATACAACCTAAGATTTTCGACTTTTTTGTTCTTGCAAATGCATGATATTATGAAAAGTATCGTAGAACTAATGAGTAATTACAGGTAATTCAGTTTCAAAAAATGTACATCTGTAAGTTTAATCAATTAAAATATAACGTTTTTCTGTACGGATTGCTAATTAATTATGCAGAAACGGAATTTACCGATATTCTCCGAAGTCAGAGTGTCAAGTGACGCGCGTCAACAAATAATGGTAGTCGAGGTAAGCCTGTGATTCTCTTTTGAAGTAATTATTGCCTTATTCTTCGTCTGTTCTTCTCCTTAGTTCTTTATAGTCACCCACAATATAGGCATTGCTTATAGATTTCTCATTATATATGATAAATTACAAGAAGTAGGCAAAAAAGTCAATATGATGGAAAATCCAGACAATAAGGGGTTCCTAAGGGGCCATTCTTGAAAGTGTTTACTTCTCGTGTTTGTGTGATTCTGTTACGTTGTAAGATAAACCAGCTAAAAATTTGATAATTTGTATCATTGTAATCAGTACCGCTATTAAAAGGTCTCGCTAAAGTCGCTTCTTTGGCTCAGAATAAAGTTGATTTTCTTGGGCAGTTGCATTACCACATCACGTTCACGTATCCGATAGTCGATGTGATGTGTGCATTTGTTTGTATATTTACACGTTTGCTTCATTGCATAACACAAAAATTAATATTTTCCCACATAATATTTAATGGATTTATTTTATTTGGAATTTTTTTACTGACAATTTTTTAAAAAATTTCTGCAGGACTTCTACCTGGTTGTTTTAGATGAAGTCGTGCTCCTTGTTGCACAGAGGTATATTCAAGATGTCCTGGCAGCAGAAGATAATGATTATAACCAAGGGAAAAGGCATACTGCTAATAGGCAGTTTATATTATGGACTTAACGGATACCTAAGTACTGGCAACAGACATGTCATTCCAAGCTGTTGTGTATGGGGTATAATGGATGAATAATTTTGGCCAGTACCATGGCTTTACACAAGGAAGACTTGGATGATCTATCCAAATATATGATGTGTGAATAATATAATTTATGTTGATTTTCTGTTGTATAAAACATTTCTTTTGTAGTATGCAATTTTTATTTTGCATGAACAAGCTTTGTTAAACATTTTTTAGTTACCTACCCACTAAAGAATGATTATATGTATAGCTATGTTTTGAAAGCAACTGTGAGGAGACTATTTATTAAGAACAGGATGAATTGAAGTTGACTAGCATTGTCTGGGATGCAAACAATATAAAAAACAAAAGTACACTGGTGAACATGATTTTAATCGTGCATATACAGTAACATATTAAGTTAAATGATACATAACGCATATGATTATTGAGTTGAGAAAGCAAAACTTGTTGCAGTGTTTCATGAATACAGATTGGCTTGCAAATATCAACAGAACTACAAACACTAGGATACTATTCCATCCAGACACTGCTCATTATTTACAATATCATGTAATACAAAATGGCTCTGGAAACAGAATAAGGTTTTTAAGACTAAAATACTAGTTCATCTAAAGCAACCTTGAATGCTTATATCACATATGTGCATCATCAGCCATCTTATTACAACTAAATCAAATATACTCGACACCATTTAAAAGCATCAGATTTTCAGTTTTTTAAAATGTGTTCATTTACCATAGAAATAATTATACGCTTTATATGAATAGCCAGATGAATGTACACAACTGCATACACTGTAAAACTAACTATTATATATTATGAAATGTACAAAACTTATATAAGTACAAATGTGCACGTACAGGTATAACTTTAATTCAAGAGTACATGTACAGTCAGGCATAAAAAACTGAAGGATATCATCTAAGAATAATTATGGCATATATAGAGGTTTTCCATGTTATTTAGGTTGGGTGGGGTGCTCCCAATATTATTTAAATTATTACAAAAGACCCCCTTGGCATGTTTTTGTGAGGAATTGAAGTAGTGATAGATGCAGTGCTCAGAGCCCCCAGTCAGTGGTGCCAACAGTTAAATTAATGAATACACAAAATTTAATCTCATTAAATAACAGTCATCTCTCAAATGAAATTCAAATTAAAATCCTATCACTCGTCTTTAACTCAACCAAGTTATGGCCTATATTGTCATCTGACTTAGTGTAATAGATTTTCGTCTTGTCCTGTGTTCCTACTCGTCTGTATGATCTTTCTTTGGACTGGTAGTCCAATTCCATTAAGTCCATCACACTTCTGCCTCCATTCTTTCTTTTTCTTTGCCTCCCATAGACTTTTATATGAGAAACTAGTGTACCATTGCTATAAAAGATTGATTACCGACATCCTATTCCAAAATACAAAACAGTTCTATAGAAATTACATTGATGTTTTAGTATCCTGTGCTTGGTTTCTATGCTTTTGACATAAGTGATTACCATTTACTCAATGCCAAACTTTAGTACATCACCTAAACAAACTACTGCAGAGAAACAAATATTGAAATTAAACCCACCCCCATGTATGTTTCCTATTGCATTTCTTTTAAAATTAGGGTAGCTAGGTACTCACACACACATACACATATATATATATATATATATATATATATATATATATATATATATATATATATATATATATATATATATATATATATATACTGAATAGTATATATAATGTACTAAGTACAACGCAAAACTGGCTCAGATATACATATCAAATTCAGGAATGAAGGGGTCATGTTATCAGGCGAGGAGACTTTGACCTCTTCATTTTTTAAACGTAAAATGACTGGTTGTACTTTATACCTTCCTTGATGTACCCATTAAGTTCTGGCAGTGTTGTAATCCAAGGCATCATGTATTCATACAGTGTTGATACCAATTAGCCTATGCAGACAAACTCTTACACATTCACAGGGGTGTTTTAATTGCTAACTGACCTTTAATCCTGTTTGCAGCAATATATCACTTCTGAGTTCATGAAATTGGGCCTACTGTACAGTGATGAAAATATACCAAACTCTGTTTCAAAATTGTAACAGTGTGTGTGATTTGGATTTTTAAGATACCTTGAACAATTTTTCAGTCATATTGCAATGATGTCTGCAGTGTGTCAGTTTATAGTGATATCTAGCACTGAGGCATCATGCTGCAGTCATATAGCATGACATCCCACCCAGTTACATTATCCTGACAGTAGGACGACCAGTCCATACACTAACCTCTTAATGCTGAGCACCAAATGAGGCAGCTGTTAATACCATTTTTTTGTCTTTGGTATGACCTTGCCAGGGATCAAGGCCTCCACAACCTCTTGCATCTGAGGTGGATGCTCCTACCGCTAGGCCACTGGAACGGTCAACACCAGTATGTAAATAGTAATTTGTTGTTAACAAATATAATCAGTAAAGATCATTTCTAATTGATTTCTTTTTTTATAAAAAAAGACCCAGAAGTTAACAGCATTTTTTCTTTATAAAATTAGTTTGAAACTGTATGTGAACCGGTAATGGCAGACATCGCTGCACCTGTGATAAACCACTTCATTACATTGTATTCTTAAAAAATTGGGCAAATAAATTCAGGAAAATATGTAATTTAATTAAAACAAAGTCTAAACATTTTGTGTTAGAAAATTTAGTCTAAATATTTAATAATGAAATAAGAAATATGGGACAATACTATGTTGTGGAATTCGAAACAATGTTGTTAAGCTCAATGCTGTTTTCTGATTTAATTCATTTTCATGAACATACATACATACATACATACATACATACATACATACATACATACATACATACATACATACATACATACATACATACATGGATTGAAGTCATTTGCTCCTATGTACATTTTTTCTTCTTCAAAGTATGCTAGAAATCTTTCTGACTGCAATTTTACACAAAACATGTAGAAAATAAAATTATTAAAAGGTACTTTATTATGCAATAATATCAACTTGCAATTACACTATTTTAATCTTGTTACTCCTTTAAGATTAAATGAATTACAATGAATAGTTTATGCTGTTCTTTTTTTAATACATCATATTGCCAAAATACACTGCATTTACCTCAATCTAAACATACATATAAGACAAGTATAAATGCAATGGGTATGAAAAGGTCCTACATCTTGTGGTTCAAATGCATGTTTTTTTAAAAACTTTAAGAACATAATCAACAGTGGTCTGAAGATAAACTGAATCTTGGAAATGAAACAGATGCTGGACTTTGGCTCATAGTAGACACTTCAAGAAAGACAGTCAAAGTCTATACGGGTCCATGGTAGGGATCACTTGTTATCATACAATCACTAGAATAGTCTCTCCATAACAATTTGATATCAATAGGTGTTATCTGACTAAAAGGCGTAAATCATTTTAACTTAAAATGAGATTTCTGCTTTGTAACAATCTCTTCTGTAGGTGGTGGTGGTATTGGAGCAAGTACATCAGATATTCACCTGTGATCATTTATGACCAAAACAACTGGCTGGTTCATTCCAACTCTATCATTTAACCTCATTTTCAATATTTTTATAATTATTTCCAGCATATACAGGTACTGTTGATCAGCTTTCTTCGGGTTTGCAGACCATCTCTCGCTTTTTTGTTGAATGACCTTAGGTATATGACAAGAAAATGCAAACATTTCACTGACAATGTCATTTTATATTTTTTTAAATCTCAAAAGTCCAAATAAAAACTGCATACAATTACATGTAACAAATCATTTTGCTACAGATGAAAATGTAAATATAGCAAACCTGTATCTAACCCATATATCATAAAAATGTTTAGATTATTTACAGAATTTTCTAATTACATTAGACTAATTCTAACCAAAATTGGTTTATGAAATTTACTTTTACAAATTTCTTCTGTAAAAGATTAAATTGTACCACAAACAGATGGTTTATCAACTTTCAGGCAAAGCATTAATATTTTAACGAAAATTAATTATTATGTTAACAACCAAGAATAAAGTTTATTACCTTATTTTTCCATCTGTGTTTACAATCACATCTCTCTCAATATGATTGTTATGATTAAGAGTTGCCAACAGATTCCTAGCTCTGAAAGCTGATGGCTTATATGAATGTTCTTTGGAGGCATACAATAAAATCAAACTTCTGGAAATTCTCCAGTTCTGCTGTACTTCTGAAACAATGTAAAATAACTAAATAAATAAATTGATTCAGATGCAAAGAACTATTTCAAAATTATAAATCCCAATTAATCTGTTTTGATGAAAATGCCAATGTACAGTAGCATTATACAGGCAGAGAATAATCAATTCATTTCACCCCTACAATTTTTTTTCCTTGTCACCTGAAATGGAGTAGGGAATGCATTTGTGGGCTAATTTTGAATACATTGAAATACATCTGCTACCAAGAATTTTTTGCTTAGATATATGCCTAGGTGTGCTAGAAACATCATTCGGCATCTGCATAAGGGTACAAGTTGGAGTTTTTTCTTCTTCTGACCCATCATTTTCCTCCTGGCCACTTTTTACTTCCAATCTCCAATTTATCCTACTTCTGCAAATGTTTATCTGTCTGTGTATAGCTCAGACCGATATGAATTAGACTGCAAGCAAAAAAGTAAAAATTCTGGAAACAAAATCTGATTCCAAAAATGGGTATGTGCAGAAAAATCGGGTAAAACTTGACCCCTCTCTCCCTGTACACATGCATACTTTATTTTTTTACACACCCCCCATCTGCGTACATGCAATTGCCCTCCCCATCCTGTAGAACAGTCTATATTTAATCCACACAGAAAAGACCAAGGATTAATAATAGTATGTATTTAATATAAAAGATAGTCCACCAATGTTGAATGTTTGGCTGCATCAAATAAATAAGCTGTGTAACTTTAAAAAGTTTGTCGATTGTCTACTAAAACTCAAACACCAACTGAACCCAGTCAAGCAGGTTACATATTAGACAAATTACTATCGAGGTATATGTGTACATACATAATCAGCAGACCTCCCACCCCCATACACAAGCATATGCATTTGGGTAACCCCCCCCCCCCCCCTCTTGCCCTCTCCATGTGTACTAAACGGACAAACCATAACTATGGCCTTAGTGTGGTTTATATTTATAATACAATGTATTCATATTCTTACAATGATAACCAGTATATCTTCATTTTTTCAATTACGCATCAATACTATATTTAAAGATATATTGTAATTACACATTTTCAACTTGTATGTTCATTCACTGCAAAGAAAGCTTTTGTGGGAGCAACTTTCTGGTTTATACACAAATACAATCCACAAATACCAATACAATACTATAAATGAATATATATGGTTATTTTTTAGTATACTTAACACGAATATTCTCCTTTTTTGTATGTATCACAATTATTTTTGTTAGTATACTTTCTCAAATAGGTTGATAAAACTTTTAGACTTTTCCATCATCACACTTTCCTTCTCCTTAAGTTTTTCAACTTCAGACAAGACTGAATTCCTTAAAATAAAATTTTTAAATGTGTAAATACTAATGTTGAACTTGGAAATCTTTAGTTTTGTATCAAAAGAAAGCATTATCATTTATCTTGGTTGTTATAATAGGAATGATAATGCTTCAAGAAATAATAATAATAATAATAATAATAATAATAATAATAATAATAATAATAATTTATTTAAAGGGGTGACTCATTTAGTCAAAGACTATTCTCACTTGAGACTAACTAAAATACAAACAGCATGATGAGGAACATATCAATAACAAAAATGACATGTGCCAACAATTTACAACAACAATATTATTCAAAAATAAAACAAATCATATTTTAACAAAATGTACAATCTTTTCCAACTGCAAAATATTAAACTAGTATAGAATGATACATTTCCAGGTGCATCTACCAAAATATTTGTAAACAAGTATATATACATAAAATTTAATAAAATGTAGTAATACTTACATAGATGTCATATCTGATTCTGATGTGGTTATATCAGAGACAGCAGAAATTTGTATCCTATGAATTGTTGGCACAGGTGTAGAAGTTGTGGCCATGTCTTCTTTGACAATCCTCTGTTTCTGATGTTTTCCTTGCACTGGCATTAAATTCATAACTATTATAGCATGGGAAAAAAAATATTTCATTAGACACAAAAATTATATATATTTTACAAATAATAGTGAATGAATGAATGTTAAATTAAAGTGAACCGGCCACGGTGGGTCATTATTCACTGTTTTATCTTTCAAAAGAAAGTTATTTAATATTTCCCGTGGGGTAAGGAATGATGCCACATCCTCACGGGCGTTTATGCACACATAGTGTGCTATTTAATTTGGTCATGCATAAAATATACTTAACTGTATTGCATTAATTTTATTTACAGCCATCACTATTTACATTATAAATAATTTGTATTTTTAAAAAATAACAGTAGTGACTGTTTGCCTCTGAATAGTCTTATGGGTTGCGTGCGAAAATGAAGATGAACATTAATACCCCCTTTGGTAGCCTCAAAAAAAAAGCTACTGTATGTTATGTACATGCGGATTTCAGCGATATTGTTGCAGGGCTGTGGCATTTTATTTCAAGCTAAATGGAATAATGCCAGTTTATATAAAATATGTTATTTTAAGAGTTTTGATAAAGAGTTAACAATACAAAAATAAAACAGCGGTATAAAAACTTGACTGTACATTGCAAAATTGAGACTCACCAGTATCCAGCAAGAATTTGGCGACCTCTGGATTTTTTTCCAGGCTCAAAGTGGACTTCTTTTTATTCCATCGTTCATGCTGGTCACCAATACATATGCGTGTGCTGCCATAATTTGCACAAACAACTTATTTTCACTCCTCCTTTCAGAATCTAAGTGTTGCTTTCGATCCAGTTGCGGACACGCCATTATTTTTGTAAACAAGTGTTTGCGCATGGCTAAATTTCTTAATCTTCGGGAGAGGTCAACACAGTGGTTCCATGAATATAGGCGTGGCGAATAGCGAATTTTTTTCTGCAGACAATAATTAAAAATCGCGTATTTTATCACAAAGTTACCGATACTAGCCTGATTTCGGCCTCAGTAACAGCCTAAGTCGTAATTTTTCAACTAAATAAGTATTCACGAACTGAAAAAAGAACAAAATAACTTTATTCGTTTTTACTTAGGTTTTCTGCCTTTATAACTTTCTTGTAGTCCTGGAGCACTATCCCCATAATAGTCACTAAATAATACTTGCTGATGTTAGTTAAACTGCTGCAATCTACTCGCACATGTTAGATCTTATTTTTCTCCTTTCTTTTTTTGTATCTAATCTTTGTTTCCATCTTTAATTTAAAACAAATGTTTTGTTTCTCCCTTTTTAGCGTTTAGTCTTGTTTTTAAATATAATCTCAACGGTCCGCGTCCGCCAAGCATGAAGTCGCGTGTTCGATGCTAGCAGCATCTCATGTATTAGCATTTCATTTTTTTTGTATTGATACCTTTTTTCCAACACGTTCATCTTAGCTGTTAATTTTATATTTTTAAATTTTTAATGTTTTGTGTGGAAAGTTATTTTACTACTCCCGCCAGCCAAACAAAAATTAAAGTCATTCTAACTCGCGTAATCTCATAATTGATTATTTCTTTATTTTTATGTTAGAGGTTTTTTGTTCTCAACTGCCATCACATTTTATTATTTGTTTAGTCTAAAATGTTTGTGTTGAGAACTTTTTGTATGACTTTATTCTTTATTAACAAATTGGTTAAAGTTCTTACTCGTCGCATCCAAATACTCATTAAATGTAGCAGCAGAGAGGGTGTATCGGACAACATTTTTAGACAAGTTTTCACTGAAATCACGCTTAAAATCAATGAAACCAATGACATCAGACCCCAAAGTCAATGACATCAGGTCCCAAATGTGTGTGTGAATCATGGATTAGGTCCAAAAAAAAATTATGAAAAAATCAATGAAATTAATGAAATCAAAAACTTTTCAACTATTACATTTTTTGGGAAAAAGGGACTACAACATCGTTGTCACTCACCCTCTCTGCTGCTATGGGTTAACCGAATATTTGATCCAGTCCGATACGATATCGTGTTCGAGGATCATGTAAATTTATTGTTACAAATCCGTGGGGGGTAGACTGAGCATGACTAAAGAAATTTCTAAATTGATTGAAGTCCATATCGGAGCACCATGTCTGCCAAATATTTCGTAGCGTATGTGTATCAACGCCGTTGAATACAGCAAGCATATTACAGTTATCTCTAATCACTTTTGGAATCTGAGTGTAGCGTTGAGTGACATAGATCACATCCGTGTTTTTATGCCTGCCTCGGGAAAATATTCTAGCAGGATTTTTTTGATTATCTAACATGACATCGTCGTATACAACTAAATTGTTGATACTTCCATCGAGGTCATTCACGGATGGCGCCTCGTCAATATCGGTTATAAATTCAATAACATCCTCGCCGGCAATCTCTGAAGCGTTTTCATTAAAATCTTTTAGCACTTCATAGCATCGTTGATCATCTACGCTAGGGGCAATTAAATACAACTTATCCCACTTCATCCATGTCATTATTAAATTGAGCAACAATTGCGTTTTACCGGATCCAGATGGTCCGATTATAATTGCGCGGATAGAGTTTGGTAGCGCTGCATGATGCTTCACTGGTTCTCTTGTTTTAGTCGCTGAAAAATCAATTATATTCATATCTCTATACATAAATTATGGATCTATATTGCGTGAAGTGTAAGGCGCGTACTGGCACAGATGACTTGACGACGATTACAACTAAAAATAACCGATCAGCGCTTTCTGGTAAATGCGTACAGTGTAGTACAAAGAAATTTAGATTTGTTTCTAAACCCAAGGAACCCAAGGGACCTTTAAAAAAAAACGAGGAGGTGATATCGCTGCCAAATTAGCAAAACTCCCTGGAACCCCATGGGCAAAATACCCCGGAGAAAAACACCTTCCAGGGTATAGTTATTGTGGACCGGGAACAAGACTTGATATCAGACTCAATGATCAAAATCAGCCCCGACCCGGTGAGGAACCAATAAACGCTATTGATAAGGCCTGTCACCTTCATGATGTATCTTATAAAAGCAGTAATCTGCAGCACAGGCATCTAGCAGATGTGAAATTAATTCATGCGTTAAATGCTATTTCTGATAAATCTTTCAAAGAAAAATTGGCTTCCTTTTTGATAAAATCGGCTATGAAAAGTAAATTGATGTTAGGGGCTGGTAATTAATAACAACATGGAATCTATTTATTATTCCCCAAGAGGATACTGGAGGCGTAACGCTGCAATCAGTAAACTCGCTAGCGCCGCAAAAGTGAAAAAAACCACTGCGGCTCATTGGTTATCCAAACAGGCACTATGGCAAATTTATCTACCACCGCCTAAACAAATTCAATTCTCGCATTTTGATGTAACCGGACCCAATGAAGTTCATCAGGCTGATCTATTATTTCTGCCACATGATCGTGGTTACAAATATGCGTTAACTGTAGTTGATATTGCAAGTCGATACAAAGAAGCAGAACCGTTAAAAACAAAATCGGCCACTGAAGTCGCTTCTGCATTTGAAAGGATTTATCGACGAGGTCCTCTGCACTGGCCAAATCTGTTACAAGTTGACCCGGGCAAGGAATTTCAGGGTGCAGTGTTATCTACAATGAAATATCACAATGTCGCTATCAGACGAGGGCATACTGCACTGCATCGTGATCAGGCCATTGTAGAACGGTTTAATAAAACCCTTGCTGAGCGGTTATTTGGATATCAATATGCAAAAGAATTCATCCAAGAAAAAAGATCCCGTGAATGGGTGAAGAGATTACCAGGTGTAGTTACCGCACTGAATAACGAGATTACTAGAACCATCAACATGAAACCTATCAACGCGATTAAAAAGAAGTCGATACCTGAAAAACCACAAAAAGATTTCAAAGAACCAATTCTTGGTAGTAATGTCATTGTGAGGTACTTATACGAACCAGGAGAGCTTGAAGGGGATAGAAAAAGGGCTACTGATCCTATTTGGAGCGTCACTACGCATAAGATATCTAGTATAACACGATCTACGGGTAGACCTCCAATCTATAAACTGGATTCAACTGCCCCTCAACGGGGTTTTACTAGACAACAATTACAAGTGATACCCGAGGATACTCAATTGCCACCCCATGGGCTTAACTAGCACCCTTGCGTCTATTGCACTCAAGACAAGTCAACATCACATTATTTCTGACATGACCGAGATTGTTATTTTTTCTGTCTACGGTGAATTGGCGAGGATCCTTATCCGAATACTGCCAACGCATTATACAATTGCAACTCGCGCAGTGATTATTCTGTTGTTTCTTCAAAGTGATTATTAATTCAGCATCAATATCAAATTCTCGTTGTTTTTTTTTGTCCTGTTGTTTGTAACCGGAGAGTTTTTTATCAATAATATCATTATCATCGCCAATGATTTCATCATCGCCAATGATTTCATCATCGAAGACAATTCTTCGAAGTTGATTTATTTTTCGTACTCTAGACACTGCGAGATAGACTAAATTCGACCATTCTATGCGATTATCTACCATCCAAAGAGTTGTATCCGATATAGTCAATCCTTGTGAAGAGTGTATTGTTGCTGCATAACCTAGCGTCCACGGGGATTTATTAGCACGCAATGCATCTTCAACAACATTGATATCAACCAGCACAATATCATTTAATACTAAATTCTGTTTTTGACTTTGTCCTGGAATATCAACTTCAATATTCTGTTTTCGCGTATCCGATGGCCTATAACAAAGGGGCACTGGAAGTGTTGCAAATTTTTGTTTATGCAATTCAAATAACTTCATCTGAAGTGTGTCCCTGACTATTTTTCTACTTGCAATGATTAAATCGTTTGGTCTCCACATTTCCCAAAACTCATTCATGGGAGTTTCCGAAATTATTTCACGGGTTATTTCACACTGGATTCTATCCGGTTGCAATCTAATTAGTTTCTTCAATTCTTTTAATTCATTATCAAGTGATCTATGATCAGTATCAATTTCTTCATAATAGTCTACAAAACCCTTTAGCCATTCATGGGGAGATGCACCGACAAATGGTGGAGGTTGGCCGTGATCACCGCACATAACGATTTTTGTATTCTTCAATAACAACCACTCAAGAAATATTTTTAAGACATCTTCTGACACTGTGTCTATTTCATCCCAAATGATTATTTCAGGAATAAATTTCTCTCCCATGCGCTCAGGAGTCCATTTATCTCCCTTCCATCGGAAAAAGCTGTGATAAGTGCAAGCATTTACCCCTCTCTGTATCATTTCTCTTGCAAGTCTGTGAGTCGGTGTTAGCACAATCATGTTAGAAACGCTAGCGTTTCCACGACGGAATAACTCAATTACCCGGGTTGTTTTTCCTGACCCGCCACAACCGTTTAAATAAACTGTTTTATACAGGCATATTGGATCAGAAATCGGTGGTGCACTAGAAAATTCTGAGCACTGATTGCTTTCTAAGTAATTATTTTCAATGGTAACATCTGCTGATTGAATATAATCATGAATCATTTCTTTCTTAATTCTCCATGATCCCCATTTCTCGTTGCCAGTAGCCTTAAAATCAGCCATTTTGCTATTTATGTAAAATGAATCAGTAGCAACTCTAACTGCGGTGGTAGGAAATCTATTGATCATTGAAAACAGATTGATAGAAGCATAACCGAGCATAGAAGCTCTTAAGTGTGTGTACTGCGGATGGTATCCATCATTGTAGGTAACAATTGTACCCAATTTGGTTCCATCGGACATAAATGCGTCCTTACGATTGACATATAGGCCCTTATTCGTTAAATCCGCCATTACAAAATCGTATTCAGCGTTGTCTATAATCAATCGTGAAGAATATTTCGTATTATCATCTTTGCCACCTTGGGTAAATTTACCGATTATTCTTCGTCCAAGATTTTTTGCTTCATTGTTTCTGATTTCAAATAACTGTCTGGACCAATCCATGATTTGTTGTTCATTAAAATCAGGAAACAGTTTTCGCTCTTCGCTAATTATTTTTTCTAGATCAGGTTGTGGTAACCAGACTGATTTCTGTGCCCGATAGGATATAATTGCTTCACTGACAATTAATGATTTTAACATCTTACAATCAAGCATATACCGTAACAACACTATTGGCATCCAGTGTTTTTCAGACATGTGTTTACCAATCCAAAGATAACTACACGGATGAAGTCCTTCAGCCATTTCAAATGATACCACACAAGCGAATCCGGTTAAATCAAAATCAGGAAGTGGTCCATTAATAGCAACGCGGGTCATTTCGTGTGTAGGGTGTCCAAATCGTTTGAAATATTTCTCGCATTCTCCATACCCAAGAAAACTTCCTGGATAACACGCAATCATATCAACTGAAATAACGGAATCAGAGGTGTATTTTCTGTTCCATAATCCGCCGTGGCCGTATTCAAGACAGGACAATTTGACATCTGATAAAAACTCACTTCGTGTTGGTTTCCACGCGTTTTTCTTTCTAGCAAAATGCGCTGCAATGGATGGTACTGTGAAACAGTTTGCTAATAATTGATCGTCTTCTTCTCCGTCCTCAGAAAACTCACTAGCTAGTTGTTTCCTTTGATTCTGCAGTTCTTCAGTACGGTATAATTCTCCGTTGGGCCTTACAAACTGATCAAATCTGCATTCCTCGTCTGAATTACTATGAAATAGCCACGCTGACACAGGATCGTTTTTACTCAAATGGTAAATAGCATCAAATAATTTCTGCTCGGTAAAACATTCTTCAGGTCCCAACCCTGGGGGTAGATATTTTACGGTTCTATCCCGTGGAAATATTGTTACTGCAGATGACCACGCGTGCGCGTTATGATCAATAATTTCAATGGGGGTTCCTTTTGATTGATATTTCGATTCGTATAATACTTCACCGGTGATTGTTCTTACCGATATTGGAAATCTCAATGATGTTTCTAATTTGGCTATATCCTGAATTGTTGCCCCATGCTCTTTTACCGTGAACTCCCACTCGGTTATTTTTTTTCGTCTTAGATCAGTGAGTTTATTCCCCCGGGACGCATTTGTGAAGTGTTCTATTATTCGTGTTGCTACACAATTGAGCCCTGTCGAATATTTCATGGGTGCTAGTTTTGAAATATCAGGTTTTTCATTGAGCGGATAGATCCCGTAAACAACTGCTGTGACAGGATAAGATCTTTCGTAATAGGGTTTATCAATTCCAGTCAAAATTCCCGGTTTGGAATCCTGATTCACGGTGATAGTTTATTTGCCCTTGAGAATGGGTTCAAATTTATCCTTAATAATCCATTTGCCATTCTCACGGATAACGAATTTGATTCGGAAAAAATGACTTTTTTCCCCAACACGTGAAATGATCGCTGCTGCCTTTTCATCATTCATGGTAGCGTCAACAACACCATCAATTCGAAATGTTGACCAACAATAAGATGCTCCATCACGCTTGAATTCATTAAAACAGTCTCTGATGGGTTTATCAAGAATTTTATTCTTGGGTGTATTAGAAACTATATCAAGATTGAATTGAGCATCCTTCCATGATGATCTCATGTTTCCGTCTCTTGGACGTTTGTTACGTTTTTTGGGTCTATCGCGATTAAATCTAGGATTGATTTTCAATAATCTCTTAAACTCTTTCATGTTTCCGTCTATTGTGCGTTTGTTACGCTTTTTGGGTCTATCGAGATTAAATTTAGGATTGATTTTCAATAATCTCTTAAACTCTTTCATGTTTCCGTCTCTTGGACGTTTGTTACGTTTGTTTCCGTCTATTGGACGTTTTTTGGGTCTATCGAGATTAAATCTAGGATTGATTTTTAATAATCTCTTAAACTCTTTCATGTTTCCGTCTCTTTGACGTTTTTGACGTTTTTTTGGTCTATCGAGATTAAATCTAGGATTGATTTTCAATAATCTCTTGAACTCTCTATCAGCATTGAATTTAGCATTTGTCGAAGTCAATCTCTTGAACTCCTTCATGCTATATACAAAACAAACATTTAAATGAAAGTTTTATGTATAATGAATCACTGCAAATGGCTCATGATGGGAAATGTAACCCCGTGTAACAAATCATGCAGAAAAAATGAGTACTGTAGGTATCATATGCAAAGTTTTCGACGTGGAAGTCTTGGTCCGTTACCCTGTATTCGATGTGGAGTTGGGGTCAAAGGAAGATCACAATTGTGTATTGATTGTGGTGGTAAGCGATATAGGGAATTGAAGCGTTATTATGATAAAAGAATAAAAAATGGACAATCTATCAGAAATTTTGACCCTGAAAAAGTCTTTGACCCTGATAACGTCACTGACAAAATCATAAGAACTCCGCAAGACTACATCGAAAGATTCTCCAGTGATGTAATTATTGAACCAAACACTGAATTAGACAAACAATAGAATAGTATATATGAACCAAGAATTCAGACAGCATCCAGTGATTACAAATTATGAAGCATCCAGTGATGGTACTGTCAGAAACCGTAGACTAAAGAAATCAGTTGGTGTTGTGAATAATCACGGATACTTGATATTTACTGTTAGGGAGGGAAAAGAAACGAAAAATTATCTCATTCATCGTTTCGTATTTGAATGTTTTAATGGATTGATCAAAGATGGTTTTGTTATTTATCACAAGGATTCTAATCCAAAGAATAATTCTGTATCCAATCTGCAGGCTATCACACTGAGTGAGAATTCCAAACGAGGAAGAGCTGGCACTTGCAAAACGGTTTGGAAGAGACCTGTGACATCTTTGAATACAACAACTAATGAAGAAAAAATATTTCAATCATTATATGAAGCCGGTAAATTTTTCGATATTTGTGGACCGTCAGTACGAAAAGTTGCAGAGGGGATTTATCGATCGGCTATTTCAAAAGAGACGGGGCAAAAAGTTCAATTTAGTTATGTCTAATGCGTCATAATTTCCAATTAGAGATATGTCATTCTTATAGAATAATGAATTCTGAAAACATGAATAGCATCATAGTTGAAATAGCAAAATTGAAAAATCAGGATATCAAACTATCAGATGGATTAAATCCTGACCAAATTGTGTCTGATTTTCAGGATATAGAATACGGGGTTAGCACTAACAAATATATGCTACCCAAGAAATATGCACTCATCAAAAAAATTCAGAATTCTATTAAAGACTCTCTTTCATTTTCCAGTGACATCAGTGTGTTCGTTCCGTTGTATACTATCGTAGAGGGAATACGAAAAGAATTAGGTAACGAATACGAATTGAAAAAAGAAGTCAACTCTAAAATTAGAAACCTACGAGCATTAATTCAAGAAAATGAACAATTTTGATTGCCCGACCCGTTATCATTTTTTGATTGCCCGATCATTTATCATTTTTTTTAGCCGACCCTCAAGGGGGATGTCAAAAATCGATGACGATGTGTCAGATTGGTCAAAACTAGAATGTTGAAACTATCAGTATTATTTTATTTATATACAATTTTGATACTTTCAACATCAATGATAGAGCTGTCAAAACAATCAAATAACACTTCCATGACCGTATCAAAAATCATCCGACATGTAACAAAAGTGAGGAAACTGTGGTATTAATTATTTTATATACAATTTCCACACTTTCCTCATCAATGATAGAAGCTGTTATAGAATGAAATAACACTTCCATGACCGTGTTAAAAATCATCCGACATGTCACTGATGTCAAAAAGGGAGTTGCACGATGGTGTTAGGTCGGTATTGAAAAAGTGTTTTACAATTGAAAAATGGTTTCTGATTTCAAATAATGGTCAATGAAGCATTAACAACCCGATTGGCTCGTGAACGACTGGATGCAATCAGGAGATTTATACCAATTCGTGACTCTGTAAGAAATAAACTGCAACAACGACAGAGTTTACAAACTGATTTTGCTCTGGGGTCTGAAGAATTGTTTAAACCAGTAACCACAGCAACGAAGGGGGTAGAGCGTGCTATACTGGGAGATGATCCTGACGGTAGGAGAAAGGAAGAGGGTCTTATTTCTGTACTTGAAAAACTAGCAGCGAAAACTGAACAAACTGAACAAACTGATCCGAAAAAAACGACTGTTTCTCTGTTGAATAAATTTACTGATCATGCTAAAATAGTAATAAAAAAATTCGAATTATTGAAATCAAAGGATTATCAAGCCTTTGGTAATTTTGCTGCTCAAAGCTATAATTCAAAGAAAGATTTTTTAAAGGACGAGTATAAAAATGATAGAATATCAAGTAATGATTGGTTCGATAATTTGTATAAACTAAATAAAGGGATTGGTCGTTTGAATAAGGATGAGATAGGATACAAAGAATTTAAAAATGGAATTAGTAATTATAAAAGAGAACAAATAGAAGAACGACAACGAGAAATAGAAGAACGGCAAGAACTAAAACGTCAAACACCAACACGTAGACAAACAAGAAGACAAAAAAAACAACAACTACCACCTGATGATGATGATGATGATGATTATTTACAATCTACGGATTTAGAAAAACTAGATGAAGCAGCTGGTTATAGCGGAAGTGGACTGCAAAATCCAAGGATTGGAAACATTTGTCCTGATAGTGTTATCAATGATATATCACGATTAGATGTTCTCATCGGAGGAAAACGAGCTGGAAATAACTCTCCAGAAATAATTAATGAAGCAGCTGATATCTGTAGACGGTTATTTGCCGGCGGTATCATGGATATCAAAACCTATCGAGATTTCATTGACGAGTTAGCAAATGGGTATCATAGCGATTAAATAACAATTGAAAACACTATTGTTTTTATAATAATGATCATCCATTACAATCATGATAAACCAACCCTCGTCTATGTAGTTAATTCACGGTTTCCAGTTTATAAGGCATACTACGGAGATGGCCTCGGCAATACCATTTTAGGATTCTTTTCAAGAATGGCCCCAAAAGTGATGCCGTTAGCTAAACAGTTATCAATGAAAGCCATTGATGTTATTCGTGATAAGGGTATTAGTACTGTTGGAAATCTTGCCGGGAAAGCGTTTTCAACTGCGAAGGATAAAATAACATCATTAGTGGGGCGAAAAAAGAAACCGTTACCGTCTACAGAAGAAATGCCTGCAAGTGTTAGTAAAATTATAAATAACGCAGTAGATGAAAAATTAGCGTCGATGGTAAATCAAGGGGACCAAAGCAATATTGCAAACATGATAGCAGGAAGTGGCCTTAAAAAACTACGTCGATGAAAATGAAAAAATCGTTTACGATTTCACTATTTAGACTCTGATAAATAGAATAAAATGTTCAAAAAATCATCTGATCCAGCATTTGATATAGACGCCCCAGTTGGCAAGGATGATTCTGTACGCGATTATCAATATTACGCCTATCATGCCATAGACTCAAATAGTCGAGCAAGAATTGATCTTCAAGTCCATGATACCAGTAAATACTTTTTGCCCTGTGAAGCATTTATTGAAGTAGAAGGAGAAATTGTAACAGCTGCTGATACTACTGCTGTACCAGCACCGTATCCAGCTGGTACTCAAGTCGGTTTTGTCAATAATGGTATTATGGCGCTATTTGAGAGTGCTAGATATCTCATTGATGGAAAAGAAATTGAGTCCATAGATCGTGATGTTGATGTAGCCACAACAATAATCGGGTTAGCGAGATATTCTGATGATTATACAAGATCAGCAGGACCCTCTATGATGTTTGCAAAAGATGGTAAGAATACCGCTGGAGGAAATCCATTTGTTGTAAGACGACCAAAAAAACGTGATAATAGTGATTCTGATGTCGAGAATATGATTATAAACAACGATGCTAATTTCAATCTAGGAGCTGCAACACGAAACGCAATGTTGCAAGGAGAACGTAAATCATTTTCATGCGCGATTCCACTGCATCACATATTTGGATTCTGTAGAAACGTCAGAAAAGTTATCTACGGGGCGAAGCATACAGTATCGCTTGTACGAAAGGGTGATGATAACGACGCAATTTGGAGGATTCCAGCAGATGCTGCAAATCCCAATGCTGATGCCGGTAAAGTCAATTTAACAAAAATATCATTGTGGATGCCAGTGTTGACTCCAGCAATCACCGCAGAACAACGACTACTATCATTTATGGACCAAGGAGGAAAGTCGTTGTTGAGTTGGCTAACCGTGAGTACAGATGTGAAGCAATCAAATATCAACGGGTTATTCACTTGGAACCTAGCATCAAAACAAGGTGTTTCTGCGCCACGTCATATATTTATTGCGTTCCAGGATAACACACGAGTTGGCAATCAACTCTCCAGTCATATGATATTTGATCAATTAGGTGTGAAAGACGTCTCACTGAGAATAAACGGCCAGCAGGAACCATCTGAGGATATACAACTTAATTACACAGAAAATCATATTGCACGAGTTTATCATCGTCTGTTGTCATTTATGGCACGCGATCAAAATGTCGATACTGGTTTGCAAATATCACAATTTGATTTTAAGAATCTGTATCCGATCTATTACTTCTCACTGGAACATCTCGATTTGACAAGACAGTCAGTTGTTGATATACACTTTAGAGCTAATGTTACCCGTCCTGTTGGTCCTCCTGCTATTGCTGATTATAGAGCGGTTGCTGTCATTCTCAGTGATAAATCAATGCTACTCGAAGGTGTTGGTGGAAGAATGAGAGTGGTAGATGCCCCAGTAGAAAATCTTTGAACGATTTTTCATTGAATTAGAATCAATCAATTATATATAATGTCATATAGTGTTATTAGTGTTGCGTTAACTCCTGGTCAAATCAAAAAATTGCAATCAGAATCGGCTAAAAAATGTGGAACCACAATCACGTTGAAACCTAATCAAATGACTGGTGGTGAAAATAAATTATCGCTGACAACTCGTCAGGTGAAACATTTCAATGATGCTTTCAAGGATAAAAAGGGAGTTCAGATTACTCTCTCTGCGGCTGCTATTAAAAATATGATGAAAACAGGCGGTATATTTCCATTGTTAGCTGCAATACCAGCATTGATTGCAGCAGCAGCCCCAGCGGTGGCTAAAGCAGCGGCGTTAGGAGCCGTTGGTACTGCAGCAGGAATGGCACTAAAAAAGGCAGCTGGACAAGGATATAAAAAAAAGAGACGATCCGTTCAAGGATTGGGTCTAAGACTACCAGGAACCCCGTATTCTTGGTACAGCGGGAGATCCGTTCACGGATCAGGCCTGAGACTACCAGGAACGGTTTATTAATTCAGAAATCTATGGTTCCAATGTCCAATTTTGATTTAATGGATGCGGCTAAACAACTAGTGATTAAAAATTTCAGAGGTGTTTTTATGAAAGATCAATTACCACATCAACCAAACAAAACTGAAACAGGTATTATTAATCTCGATAACAGCACCGGACCTGGAACTCACTGGGTTGCATACGCTATTGATCCACGTGGGATTGTCTATTTTGATTCATATGGATTAGCCCCACCAAAAGAGTTTATGCGGTATATAAAAACCCTTCCAATGAAGACTTGGTATTCTACGCTACCAACACAACAAATCAATGACCCACCAATATGCGGCAGTGAAGTATTAAATGTCCTTGACGCTATTTCTAACTCCTTGGGTAACCCAAGGGGAAAACCACCACACATTGTCGTAAATGACTACACTAGTAATCGCTTTTTAGAGAGAGATATATAAAATATCATGATTGATATTTGGGGAAGACCTCTGAAACCCAAACCCGATGACACTGCAACCCCTGATTCTATCAAGGATATAACAAAAAAAATTAAAGATGAAATCGCTGAGACGTTGAACTTAACAAGTGTTGACCCGAATGAAATAGTTGTATTTCAAGACAAACAGGGTAAATTGAAATCCAGTAATATTTCTCTGGATGATATTTTGGTTAAACAACAAAATGCAATCGAGAACACCGTTGCGCTATTTTCCGATGAGGGTAAACTCAAACCGGGTGTACTTTTTTCGACGATTACAGATCGATTTACAAACCACGATAAAGAATTTGAAGATCATTTAAAAAACTACAATAGTTTCCGTAGAAATGTCGTTCAAAAGTTCTTTGGATCTCCGATTGTAGTTACACCATCTATCGCTGAAATTAAAACGTTTTTTGATGATCAAAAGGTTATCAACGAAGCAACAAAAACAACAACCGACGCCATTGATAAATTTATTGGAAACCCGTTAGATAAAATTGAACTAAAACTCCCTGATATTAAAAAATCCATTGATGAGACGAAAACTTCCATCGAAGGCATCAAAGGTGATCTTTCGAGGATGATAACAGCCATTGAAAAAACAAAAATTCCTCATGAGAAAACCAACAACTTAGTATACACAATCCAACATGGATCATTTGAGTGGACACCTACAAACAACACATTAGATATCACTGCAACCGTCAAGGGTATTTATCGATTAACACTAGTAACACCATCGTCTCAATTTAATATTTCATCGTCCAGTTCATCTGGGGTCAATAATACGATTTCAACGATCATCGACAAGAATACAACTGAAAAGTTCACAATCAAATCTACTGATAAACATTTGGTTAGGGTCTCAACAACGTGGTATGTGGAATTCGTAGCGAATTTAAGTAAATCGTAATTGAAAACGCTAGCATATTTAAAATAAAAAATGATTTCATCATCGCAATATCGCTATGATCAGGTCAGAGAGTATCAAACTAGACTCAAAACCTTGTCTGAGGAGTATGAATTGAAAATTAAAAAATATCGCAGGAGAATTACCGCAATTGATGTTACTGTGTACGCTGTGAGTGGTGTAATCACCGGAGCTGGTATTATACTGTCTTCAGTGACAATGATGGCTCCGATAGCTGTTCCAATTTGCATTTCTGCGGCAACAACAATCGCTGGAATTATTTCAATAATCACAAAAAAAATATCCTCATGCAGCCAACGGAAACTACAAGACTACATAATTCATTTTCATGTTGTGTCCACTGCATACTCGCAATTATCCTCATTGATATCGTCATCTCTCGATGATACAATTATATCAGAGAGTGAGTTTTCAGCGATGGTAGATATATATGATTCTGCGATGTCAAAATTAGAAATACATCATGAATATAATAACAATGACAACACAGATGGAATTACTTCAACAAATAGTGGAGAACACAAACCCAGTACAAACAAGCATGATCTCAATAACCTCAACGAATCCAGAATTCAGTGTGAATTTCCCCTCTCCAGTCCCAGTGAAGGAGATAGCGCTAGCAAAATTACGAGTATACCACAGTTGGCCAAATATTAGGTCAAAATCATTTGGTGGTCAACAACCCAATAATTCACTGGTATTTGCAAATAAGAATAAACCCGACGGTACCCCAGACTGGAACGTTGTTTCCATACCAACCGGATCATATCAAATTGAACAAATCAATAATGAATTCGCGCGTAGAATAAAATCGATTACTGGAGTAGAGTCAAAAATCGCTATAACAGTTCATGAACCAACACTATCATCTGCCATTGAAATAAACTCAGAAGAATACGTCGTAGATATCTATCAAAGCTCAATAAGAACCGTACTAGGATGGCCTGAATTACCACCCGGAGGAAAAACCGTTGATTTACCAGAACCTCAAAAAACCGATTATATCACAGACAGGATAAAATCTGATAATCCAGTAAAGAGTTATAGAGATTACAGTATTGCTAGCATCTTTTTTGCTCTTGGCACTATAGATAAGGGAGGGAAATATCTTTTTGTTAACGAACTTAAAATCGCTGAAAATTTCACAGCAATGAATAATGATTTTTCACTGTTGTTAATACCCCTTAAATCCGGCTCTCTTACCCGAGATGAATTTATCAGTGTCGTAAAAACATGTAACAAAATCATCAATGACATGGAAACATTTAATTCACAAATTATTCAAGAGATATTAGGTGACAGTAATCCTACAACAAGAACAATTTTTGCAGGAGGCAAGGGCATCCCCGTCAAGGATATACCAACAGTCAAACTACCAGGATATAATATCTTAGAACTACAAAAATCTCTCAGTGATGCCATCGATATTGGTTTTAAAATAATTCATGATGCGTGGAAAAAAGCAACATCACCGGAAATAAAAATCCTGACCCATAATAATGACCCAGATGGTGGTGGCAGGCATATCGCTCCGTTCAATGTGAATATTTCAACGGTGATTGCGCTCAATTTAGTATGTGATGTGATCGAAGGAAGCTATCAAATAAATTTAGAACGATCAAATCAAGCTCAGCAAGGATATATTTTGTATTCATTTGCACCAACAGCCCCTCCAGGATTTTTAATAATTGAGTCCCCGGTGAATCCAGTCTATATGCGATGTCATAATAATTCATTAACCAGAATTAATTTCAAACTCACTGACCAGTCTAATAATCTGATTGATTTACAAGAGGAGGTTTTACAAATTAGTCTATTTGTGAAATCATAAATGATTTTCGTCGTAGTGATTTTCGTCCCCCAGACAAGGTCTGGAACACGATATCGTATCGGACTGGATCAAATATTCGGTTAACCCATAGCAGCAGAGAGGGCGAGTGACAACGATGTTGTAGTCCCTTTTTCCCAAAAAATGTAATAGTTGAAAAGTTTTTGATTTCATTAATTTCATTGATTTTTTCATAATTTTTTTTTGGACCTAATCCATGATTCACACACACATTTGGGACCTGATGTCATTGACTTTGGGGTCTGATGTCATTGGTTTCATTGATTTTAAGCGTGATTTCAGTGAAAACTTGTCTAAAAATGTTGTCCGATACACCCTCTCTGCTGCTAATGTTTACTTTAATGCTGAAAATTTCATTTTTGCTCGTGCATACCAAGTTTGCTAGATGTTTTTTTTCGTTGAAACTTTCTTTCACGAATCTCGTTAGCTAATCAGTAGGGATCTTGATTTTGAAAAACTCGCTGCATCTCATTTTTAAAAATATACTTTTAGTTTAATGTTTTAGTCTCGCGTATCCCACATTTAATATTTTTACAATTCTTATTTTTATGTTGATACGTCTTTTTATGACTCCGTGATAAGGTTTCATCGGCAGAGTATATGGATTGTCCCTCCCTGTCCAAAAATGTTGAAGTCAATCAAGTTTAATTTATTGGTGGTAGGTACTGTGAATTTCCAAGAAAATGCTAGTCGCTACTTACGGGTATCCGTATTACCCCCCATGGGCCAAATCGGTACGATTTAGCAGTCAATGTATGTACCACAGTCCCATATTCCAACTCGTCAATGATTAGACGAAACAATGAAAGAGAAATTACACACAATTATTTTACAGTTTAGAAGAAAAATGGATTCCCGAACATTCACCAGTTGAGTGTTTAGTGAATATTTCTAGCGTCAGGTGTAGTTATACGCTTGATGTTTAAAAAGAATATTGTCGGATTGCGATGCTGACTTACAGATTCAGCAGATGTATCAATCACCATATTACGCATAGAATATCAAATGTTGATTTGACACAGAAGAATATCGGTGAAAACGTTATGAGATATGTTCTAAATCAAACAAACGAAAACGAGTCGGGTTGAATCTACTTTATAATTGACTATAAATTATTTACCGAAACAGATATTACAGGAAAAATTTATCAATGTAACTGCATATTAGAAAATCAACATTATATGTATTATTGAATTTCTGGAAATGCTTGCCTTCTTGTAAATCTTGTATTCGCCCATCTGTTAAATGTATGGTTATAGCAGCATGAAATATTTAATAAAATACGTATTTTGATGACAATGGTTCGACCTAAAATCGAATTTGGGTCCCAATATAGCCATCGTTATAATATCGTTATTGTCACATCTGAATGAAATGTAATATTGCGATATGGTTTCCACCGGAACAGTTCTTAAAAGGGGACCTGCGTTTCAAATGTTCGACTTTACCGATCACTCCCATCTCGCCTCAGTCCCTTTGGATGTAGATCTCGGACTCAGCCTTTATGGGTATGTGAGAAATCTTGTTCGTAGTTTTCCGTTGGTTGGTTGTTCATACCGGATCATTTTTTTTATCCTGGATTTCTTCCTTCACTCTGGATAGTCTTAAAACAAAGCAACAACAACTTTATATATTTGCTTCATGATTCATACAATATTATGTAGCTGGTTTTATTTATAATTTAAATTCATACATAGTTCTTGGCTGTTTAGTTATCTCGTGTTATTTTTAATGACTCATCTTAAAGGTGACGTACAAACATTAGCCTTTAGGAACAATACATTTTGCGTTATTATTCATTAGGGCATCTGTTTTCCTACATGCCTGTGAGTCATGGACCCTCACAGTGGATCTCGAAAGGGGGATACAAGCCGTTGAAATGAAATGCTTTTGAAGGTTGCATGGCATTACAGCATTATTAAGATCATGTCACGAATGAGGCAGTGGGAAACAGAATTAAGGAAGCCACTGGGCCCTATGAGGAGCTATGAACCATTGTGAAGACGCGCACAATGAAACGGTATGGACATGTCACACGATCAACACGGCTTGCTAAGACAATCATGCAAGGTACTGTGCTGGGAGGGCGAAGGAGAGGAATGCAGAGGAAAAAATGGGAGGATAACATCTCAGAGTGGACAGGACTGAAGCTGAGTGACACAGTGAGAGTATCAGAGAACAGATTGGAATGGAGGAAGCTGGTTGTCAGGTCATAAATGGTGCCTCAACGGTCGGCAAGTCTAAGGGATAGATAGATTCATTAGGGCAACGTTATATGTATTCATGCCCAACGAGATAATAATGTTTACGAGTGTTTTTTGTTTGTATTATCAGTTTGTTTGATTCTTGTTGAATGTATGCTCTTTAAAAGTTTCAACATTGTTCTGTAATATTTACCTCTTTTCTTTTAGTATGCCAGGAAGTATGATCGTTGTTATCATTTATTTCAAAACAACAAATAATCTTTCATTTGCTATTTTATCCGAGACAACTTTCTTGTTTCGTATGGACTAACAGTAATACACAGTAGCAGATATTTTGGATTGTGTTTGCATTCGTTTTTTGTAATTCTGCTGTTGTGTGTTAGCTACAACTGAACCTGATGTCCTACTTTAAGTCCATATTATATATGCATATCATAAGGCGATTATACTGATGCCATAGATCATGAATTCTTATTAAAACATATTTTGTGTTGATGCATTGTTTGGTGGGACAATAACAACGAATTCTCAATAATGATTTGTGGGTTTAGTGTTTTACAGCTATAATGTTACACTAATCACGTTCGATCGCGACCCGAGGTTATCTTCGGAATGATGCCATTGTCAATTAGCTATACGAGCCACTTATACATGCTAATTTCTAAACCTGAAGTGTACTGTTTCACCAAGAACTATGACGTCTTCGAGAGTCCATACTTCATTTTAAATTTATAACAATTCTAAATTGAATTATGCATATTGACATGACCTTGCGCAACCAGACGAAAACGAGAGAATTATTATCGAAGCTTATATATACCAGCTGCCACTGAGGAACGACGCCATTTGCGCCATGTTAAGTCTTATTAGTATGAGAATTGTCAAATTCTATCAACAAGTACGTAAAAATATATTGATGTACTGGACACAATTTTTATCCGTAACAGAGCCATGATAAGTATAGTTTCTAACAAAATATATTCTATACAGTTTACTACTATGGATACAAATTACGAACTTTAACAAAATCATGTACCAGGAGATTTAGAAAATATCGACTCACATAACATTTTCAAAACGTTTCATACTACCCTACTTCTACAAAATGCTTGTTGAATCTTTTATTTCTTAGAACTGATCTGGTAGCATATAATCATATTACAATGTCATACCTAATCCATGGAAGTAGGATGCCGAATTAAATAGCATTATCGTAATAGGCAGTGATTTTACCATCTTTCATATTCTCATACCAATGTTCTAATATTAACAGTGTAATATGGGACTTTACAGAGCTTTTTTAGCGGATAGCATATGTTGAACGCTCTACTGTATTCTATTTTATTCTTTCGTAATAATATTTGTAAATTATCATTGTCTGGCATCTCCTAATCTATGTTGCATAGTTGACATTTGTCCTGATTGTTAGATAGAGTTGTGAATATTGTTTCGGCCATCCTGACGTTTACTATCAATGTAAGTGTGTAAACAAGTTTGTTATTCTTCAGAATTTGGGTTGCGGAGTTAGTGCAATATTCCATCCGAAATTTTTATTAGAAAACTTGATTCGATTTTCTAATTACATTAAATGTGTTTGTCAAAATGAATATCCACACTAGAACATACACAAAGACCTTTTTTTATTACCTGTTGTACGAATTAATTAAAAAATTGTCATTTTTTAAAACTAATGAAAGGAAATATCATTTGGCCATGTACGACAAATTGATTGGTCGTAATTCGCTTGAATTCGCAACGAATATGAACTTAATTTAAATAGCTATATTTACTACATTACATGATGTTGTCTATTCATTGTCAGCTCGATCAGAACGTAATTGGTTGTCTAAATGTAATGCTCAAATGATAGAAGTCAAAAGTATTTTTGTACCAAATTATTATTGGAATTTTGCATTTGTTATAATGATCACGGTCACAAAGAGATTAACTTAATAGCACTTAAGTAACCGGTACAAAACGTCTCATTTACTTTCTTTTGAATACCCTCTTTTGACATGATTTATAAGAAACGATGCCATGTGTAATACTTATACACTCCGACAATGTGCCCATGTAAAGTTAAGTTAGCAGGAATGAAAGAAAAACATAAACTTTGTCATTGACATTACTATCTAGAGAAATGCATCCTGACCTGTGTTCAATGCTCATGCTGTACCATGAATTGGTTTCAACATAACAGCCAATACATGATTTGTTTCTGATACTCTAATTTACACGAAGGGTTAGCTTCTTGGTTATTCATGAAGTGCAAAGTGTGAGCTATCTATTTGAGAAGAGTGTCATCATTGTATAATGCAAGTTTTTGTTTTACTTTATATAATTAGGAAGGAAGCATGATATGACCTTTACAAATGTCACATTTTGTTAGGTTGGTTTATAAATGCTACCTCACTAGAACATTCACAAAAAACGTGCTTAAATTGTTGGGTTGAACAATTAAATAAAACAACGACTAATACACTAATATCATATATGACATATTACTTGATTTGTACCTCTTTGTTGCTTTCTTTAACCTACGAATAATAATTCGTCAGCACCGACTAAGAAACGTTGCGTCAAACATCGTTTCTACTCTTGACCGAGAAAGTGCATATTTGATGATTAGCGTTTATGCCATTTCATTTGCTCTGGTAAACATAAGCAAATTCAAACATATACAGGAGATGATGACACTTATAGAAAGTGCATCTTTATGTTCTTAAAAATTAGGATAAATATATTTAATTATTTTTGAATGTGTTTTCAGAAGCATTCTATTCCGACGTAGACCAAGTATGTGTGTGTTCTAAGGTGGCTTATTCGAATCTTACTGGATACACCGACTTAGAATATTGAACCTAAGCGGTTTACGCCACGGAGACAAGAAAAAAACAGCAATTCACAGATCAAATTATCTTTTCGAAGTCGACACGTTTGTCCTGTAAATAATGCTCTATATTTACTTATTAGGCACCCAGTAACATATAATTTCTACCATAACAGTGAAATATCCGGAATATAACTTGACCGTGCATACATTTACATAAAATAACATATTGCTACGGCTTATAGATTGCTAGGTTAAATTTTAAATGTCTTCGAGGAACAGTAATGATCGTGCAAAGTTTTACTAACATAACGTTTGTCTGTGTTAGACATGCCTATGGTTTGTATTTGCATTTGAAAAGCCGCCATGTGCTTATTTACTAATATGTAAGATTTCATTAATTTAAGTGTACGATGTTAGTGTCGAGAATATACCTACTGAGATTGACAGACAACCAGTACACTATAAAAGTATAACTTTCCAATTCAATACCGAAGCATTCAAACATAAGTTAATATTGAATTTCAGCGCAAGCGCAGTATAATTAGCTGATATACAAATCAATATTTGCTTTCAAAAGAACATAACTTGATATGCTCCAGAAACTAAACACTCATTAAATCAATACTCTACTTGGAATTGTCCTTGACGACGTACCTTTCATGGATAATATGATGTGGATTAGTGTCGACGTAGATATGACACACACGAAAGTCACCCCAGTCAAACATATAGCAGGACATATATAATTCGGATTTGTTCAGATTTAGATGAATATCAACAAATATACCACAGCAGTGATTCTATATATATATATATATATATATATATATATATATATATATATATATATATATATATATATATATATATATATATATATATATATATATATATATATATATATATATCAGACACGCTAAATATTCCCGCAGTTGTAACCGTGGTGCGAGTATATTGTAAGTCCACAGTAAAAAATAATGCAAAAACAAAACAACTTTAGAACGCTCAAAAGCAGAAGTACTCTTAATCATTGGACTTTTCATTTAACTTACTGTTTCTTAGGTTTCCTTTGTACCTTCGACCGTATATTTGTTGAACATCTGGTACAATTTCTACACATTGTACATGTTAGAGACAACTCGTATGATTCCACGCTGCCTAAGTACCATAGGCGCTATAGTTCATCTAAAAGTGGAATATACGAAAATCACAGAAAAGAAAATTGTGCCTTTTGGGTCGTCTTCATTCGAGAGGTAATTTGCCCTATTTATTTTAATGTGATCGTGAAACGTTGTCGAAGACGAACATTGTTTGGCGAAGTAATACACTTGTTTGAAAGTAGTCTGCATTATCTAGTATCGCATTTATATGAATTGTTTTCCAGATGATTGTGTCATGGACACTTCCACGGTTAAACAACGCGCAATGTCATAGATATAAAACAATTACAGGCAATGTGTGAATTCGATTTTAAATCAAAGACTAAATAAACCATTGCGCGGGTATTGCATAAATTCTCATATGTATGTTATGGTACTTATTGTTAGCCGGCAATGTATGCATAAATCACCGTAGGGACAACGCTCAAATATTATCGTCGTGAATATCGAACGACCTATTCCTTGTGAAGGGGTCATATCATGTATTGTTGGGGATGATAATGTTGACTGGATATATTTGCAATCGGATTTCTGCTGAGTCATCACTTTAAACTTGTGACTAACATACACATGCGTCGGCAAAGCCGAACCATCAAATATGGTGTTGATGATGTTTAGGCTCATTTTTTTTTGCATGATTTTGTATATGGAATGAGCCAAATCAACATCAGTTAGCATATAATACATGTTCTTTTGTTTCTAGGTATCAACTTATATATCGATGTCCGTGTAGGATGATGTTTATTGGGCCTAACTATTTTTCTTGTTTTATAGGAAATTATCCAATCCATCCACATGGATATATCGTTTCATTTCAAGGAATCTGCTTTTATCTCGATGCAAAGACATAGTGATGTTGATTGGGATTAAGTAGTTTTGATTGTTATAGGAAATGATGAGCCCAATCAATATCCGTCATCATCGAATAATTATTTCTAAGCTATCTAACTTTATATACAATTACACGTACATTATCTGGAACGAAACGTTGACGCTTTTAATTTTCAAGAATATATAAAAGAAAAACGTTCGTGTACGAATATTTACACTTGATAGAGCCTGTACAGTAGATTAGATTAAAAGGCAATTGTTATGGAATACTCAGGTAAAGTAGGAAATTATGCCCTGTTTCTATTTAAACATGAGTTTGTTTTCTGTTTTAAGAGCAAATAAGCTACATTTTTTCCCGTGTCTAATATCAAACGTGTTATACTCTTTCAGGAAGAGAAGCAGATAAAATCATGGGTAAGTATTAATATATCTTCTTTCAGTCGATAAAGAAAGTATATGTTCTATACAGTTAGTATATGATTAATTTATCCATACGTGCGACACAAATACGAAATTGTCAAATGTATGTCATCCTTATTATATAGTATGAGGTTATCATTAATTTTCATGCACCTGTTTCATTTTTAAAATGAAAATTCAATGCCATTTTTAGATTTGCGTGTAATAAGATTTTTCGTTTGGTCGACCCCTTTATTTATTGAGAAGCACATACTACTTAGAAATGAAGAAGTAAACATTTCATACAAATATTTAACACAGCAGAAGGTGCATAACTTGCAATTATTAAATCAGGAATCGCTGTGACGACCATATATTCAGGAACGACGTGATTTTCTTGCAAGTCATGATTCCCTATTTCCCAGAAATATAATTCTTGAATCGTGTAAACTAGTCGTGGTTTTGTTTCAGCTTCCTCGTAAGTGTATCATATAGTAACCAAAGACTATTGTTCGCATTATGTTTTTGCTCTATTGGTGTAAATGTCTCAAGGAAATAAATTTGAGAACAATCGAACTTACTATTGTAAGATGCTTCGACAGGCGGAATCCGCTAGTACCTTTCATTAATGTTTTAGCGCCATCCATCATATAATAGAAGAGACTGTGAATGGTATATTACCCCATATCGTAACATCTGTTTGCGTAGGTTTGTTATCTTCGTAAATTAAGTGGAGGATTACCACGAGACGTTACTTGAACATACTCGCTCCATAGTTGCTATATTTGGCTCTAGATGAAAGGGGTGTTTATCGTGCATATGACATGGCAGACATCTTGCAACTACTGCTATCGCAAATCATCCTGAATATATGGTCATATTAGCATGTTGTTTTCAACGATATCGAAAATGGTCATCTTGCAAATCATATGCTTCTGCTAACCCTCCACGTAACAAACGCAAAGAAACCTGGATATAGGCTTTTGACATTATTTATGCATTTCACCTATGTTAAAATTCAGTAGATCAATACACAGGTACTATTTTCAAATTAATTGTTCTTAAAGGTAACGAGTTTTGACATCTAAAGCGTAACAAACATGAAAATTACAATCCATTATGAGAATGAAAGAAGGAAAAATGTAATGAATAAATACAATTATTGGAAACTAAAGTATTGTGTATAACATTGACGAATCTGTGAATAGGTGCAGAGCGTCTCTCGATTATGCAGTCTACGAAAATTATCGTATTTATGACGTATTGACGTCCGCCTTTGGTTGTTATGCTTTTTGTTGGAATGCATAGGACGTAAAGCAATCTGGAATTTGTTAAAGACCTGTTTTCATTCGTGTTTTTATGACAGAGTTCCCTAAAAAAAACTGTATAATCTTGTATTAAAGTAGACAATTACATAGACCTAAAGAATTGCATCTCTGCTAATATTATGATAATTATGTTTAATGCATATTACTATCCTACTGCACATTACCCATACTGGGACATAAATACGTATCGGGTGAATAATGGAGATTTCCCTAGAACCAACAAATGTTTTATTCAGGCTTTGTTCATTCCACAACAATGAAAGTATTTTTCAACGTTCTAATAGCAGGTTTATTATGTTTTTTCAGTGCTATTGGAATCCTGTAAGTAACAAAATTTGCTCTCACATGCATTACACAATACATATAGCTCATTTTTAAATGGTATTGTCCATCTGATCGGAAAGTCATCAATTCATTTATCATATAATGTAGTATTCTCAAGAGAATCAGATCTCAATAACACTATGACAGGTTACGTTAAGGCATTGCTGTCCAATCTATTTGACACTTTGGGTCACTGAAAAGTTTTTCTTGAAACCGAGGTCCGTAGCAGAAAATTGAAATGCAACGACTATAACTATTATTAAAAATGGTTTTACTGATTAAAAAGATTATATCTGAATGTAGGTCATTGACTCTTATTACATTAATGCACATACAATAGTAGTATAGTGGGGCACTATAGCCTCAATGGAAAATCTAGTCAAAAACAGCTTGGGCACATATAGTCTCAAGGGGAATTTAACATGGTGGGTCTATCTAGCCTCAAGGGAAATTTAACATGGGAACTATTTGGGCCTATCTAGCCTCAAGGGAAATGGAACATAGGTGGGTCTATCTAGCCTCAAGGGAAATGGAACATAGTGGGTCTATATAGCCTCAAGGGAAATATAACATAGGAAATAGGATTGGCATAGGTATAGGGGACTGTAGAGGGACAAGGGAAAAAATGGCGGCAATAGAAAGCTACTATCTTTTCGAGATTTATGAGTGGCCCTGAAAAGGACCGTTATGTGTAATGTTAACAGAATCTTATTAACATAGAGGACATCTCACAGATCTTCTTCTTTTCCTTAAACTTCTCCTTACTGTGGGTCCATAGAAGAGAACTCTCTTTAAGCAACCTTGTCTTTCCACATAGACCCTTCTCTTCCAAAAGGCTGTCTCCGTCATAGGAATGACACTCCAAGAAGATCTGACATACATGGGTATGTCAGTCCGAAACATCATGGTAGACACAAGGGTCGAAGATTCAACGTTTGTCCACATCTTGTGATGAGAAACAGGTGAAGTGAATGCCGTGAACTGCGGTTATTTATAGGGGAAGTGCGGATCGAAACGGATTGAGTGTATCGACCAATCCAAACGCGCGTTACAAAAGTCAGTCACAGCCATCCAATCGGAAGAGAGCAGTCTGTGACGTCACCTTTTCTATATAGAGTCACTAGCGCCTGTGTTCAGACAGTCGATGAGACAGAGTTGTCAATAATGGCGGACACTAAGAAGGCGATGAATTGGGGTTAGTCAGGAGTAGAGACAGTAAGTCATGGACCAACAGTGACTACTAAAGTCATGACAAATCTACATCCAGAAGAAGTGGATTTTAACTGGGATATTGTGGATTTTTTAACATCGCAAGAGTTTATTCCGGAACCTTCGTTGCCTTCTGCATCTTCTTATGTACACGTCGATGATTTTAAACAAAGACAAAAAGAAGAATTGGAGCGATTTTTACAACAACAGAAAGTAGAAGAACAAGCTTTTCTTATACAACAGCAGGAAGAAGAAGCAAGAAGGAAACACCAGGAAGAAACACTAGCAGCAGTAGTAGAGAAGAAAGAAGACCAAGGACAGAAAGAAAATAGTGAAAATCAAACAGTCACGACGGTACTTTTAGATATTTTAGCTGAGTTAAGGAGTCTGAAACAAATGTATCAGACTTCTTTATCACGACCGAAGAGAAAAAGACCTTCTCGAGCTAAACAACCCGATCTCTCTGTGACTACGTCTGCCATACCACCGTTAGTGCTTTCTACCAAATCATTGACAGGAACCACCAGTCCCGAAGTAGGCCTTGGCCGTGGCAAAGGCTTAAGTCATCTCAAGAGAATCTCGTCCCGTTTCTGAGTTTGTTTTATTTTAAACACACAAAACACCAACGGTCCTTTTCAGGGCCACTCCAATTATTTCGAAAAGAAATACTATTTCAATTGCCTAATTCAATGAAAACTCAAAAGTCCTTTTTTATTATTTTTTTAAAACCCATGATGTACGTGTGAGTGAATGAATGTGTGAGTGTAGGTAATTATTCTATAAATCAAAACCAAGAGACACTTACGTTTTTCTCTCTAGTGTATTCTAGTACAAACGTTACAATTCAATATCCCAACATAACATAACACAATACCACTATAAAATGTTCATAGGTTTTCTCCTGTTTCACTCTTTCTATTTTTTCATTTTCTTTACTGTCACAGCTTTTTCTTTTTCTTCCTCCTCTTCACTTTTGTTTCGTCTTCTTTTCTTGTCTTTGTGAACGTGTCGGGGTTCTTCCTTGAGGGAGGGTACCTCTTCCTCCTCCTCCTCCTGTTCAGAATTCCTTTCCCCCTCCTTCTCCTCCTGCTCCTGTTGTTTCTTAGGGCAATTTGGAGACCAATGTCCTTTCTCTTTACGATAATAACAGATATCTTGACTTTTGTCTCTGTTGTACCCTTTTCTGTTTTTGTCACGATCTGAGCATTATGTAGATCAATGTCCTTTCTTCTTACAGATATAGCAAGTATCTTGACTTTTATCTCAAAAGGAGGGAGAGTAGTCCGTCGGCTGGTCTGAGGAAAACTTTCGTATGACCCAACGTAAAGCTCTGATGAGAAGTTCCACTTGTGTAGGTTCTTCCATCGTTCTGGTCTGTGCGAGAGTGAAATGAATACTGAACGGTTAGACACTGACTCTTTATATATGCACCGATCGGACATGAATATATAGGGGTAGTCATTTGACTTTTTGCAGACAAGATGAAAAGATCGCATCATGTTGTGGAGAAAGGAAAAGAGAGTAAGAGGCAGAAACGTAATGTATCGCCTAGCACGGTAGCTGAAGTTTTGGCTCAAATTCATGCCATTGATTTTTAAGATGACATGAGTGAGCCCGAATTTACACCCAGACAATTGACGTCTAAGCAAAGTGCACCACCCTTAGTAAACCCTGAAAATTACTATCACATTCGAGAGGCGGACAAGCGTTCCTCTCAAAAATATAGAACAACAGCTTACACGTATGCCGTAAAGTTTAAAGATTTCAAGTCCAATGTACCTTTGGAGAATACAGAAGGGTTCATTACTGAGATGTGGAATTCTGTGTTAACTGCACTGAAACAGCAATGTCAAGCCAAAGAAGACGATCGCTTGAGACTTTCTATTCATCACGATAATTTGAAGTCTCCGGTTTGGATCGAGTTTACTAGCCCATCACAATTAACACCTTCCAAAGTCATTGACAAAATTGAACATGTGCAACAATCCAACGACAAGTTTCACATCGCCGACGGAAAAGCTGAACTGTTTATGACCCACGTGTCTCTTCCTCAGGGGACCGGACGCAAAAAAGTATTATTGGTCAACAACCTTCGCAACACCAAACGAAACCTCGTCCGAATTAACAATCCTCAAGACCAGATGTGTTTAGCCCGTGCTGTCGTCGTGGGACGAACGTATGTCAACAAGAACGACACAGCAGAATGGAAAAGAGCCTGGAAAACTATTCGACAATCGGACCGAGCCAAACAAAGAAGTGAAGCAGAACTCCTGTTACAGCAAGCGGGGATATCCAAAGACAACCCTTGTGGCATTCCAGAAATGCAAAAATTGCAAGACGTCTTGGCTCCACGTTACACCTTGAAAGTGCACCCTCAAGAAGTGCGTGGACCTCTTTTGTTTCGAGGCCACGATTTCAAAGACGGAAAATACATTCACGTCTATCATCACGATGGTCATTTTGATATCATTACCAGTATCACTGGATTCCTGGGACACAGTTACTACTGTGAAAAATGTGACTATGGTTATAACAATCGAGAACAACACAAACATTGTGGATCAAAATGTAAGGGATGTTTGGCCTCACAACCTTGTCTGGACAAAGGAAAAGAAAGAGCACATTGTCCTGTGTGTCAGCGTACTTTTGTCAGTCCTACCTGTTACCAACAACATTTGAAGATGCAAGGTTCACAGCAGAAAAGTACTTGTCATAAGAAACGATGTCACATTTGTCACCAAATCGTGAACTTGGAGCACGAATGCTATATTCAAAAATATCAACAACGACCAGAAGATACCCAGAAGAAAGAAAATTTTATCTTTTTTGATTTCGAATGCATGCAAGAGACCGGTATTCACATTCCTAATTTCTGCGTAGCTCACCGTGCATGCGAGATGTGTATCCAAGAACCTATTTTTAGTCATTGCCCTCACTGTAGCAAGATTCCTGGAGGACGTGAAAAAATATTTCGAGGGTCAAACACGCTAACCGATTTTGCCCAATGGATCCTAAATCCCATCGACGAAACGTGGAGTCCAGAAGACATCGAACGTTACGGAGATTGTCATCACCACGCCACGGTAATGGCTCACAATTTCTCGGGATACGATGGGCAATTTCTGCTCAGATACTATGCGGAACAAAGTACCGAACGACCTCAAGTGACTTTAAACGGAGCCAAAATTATTTCTATGCAAGTTGGACAAGTACAGTTTAAAGATTCGATGTGTTACTTGGCCATGCCATTGAGCCGCATGCCTAAAACGTTTGGTATGCCAGAAATGGCTAAAGGTTATTTTCCACACTTTTTCAATACCGAAGCCAATCAACGTACCGTTTTACCCCATTTGCCTGAGGCTGACGACTACGACCCCGATAACATGCGCACCGAACAACGAGAAGCTTTCTTCGCTTGGTACCAGACTCACGCCTCGGACCCCTTTGATTTTCAAGAAGAAATGTTAAAGTATTGTCGATCTGACGTGGATATTTTACGACGTTGTTGTGGAAAATTTCGAGAATTGTTCATGGAGTACGGAGGGATCGATCCTTTGAAAGAAGCTTGTACCATTGCCAAAGCGTGTTCCTTAGTGTACCGAAAACGCTTTATGCCTGAAAATACTCTAGCTGTCATCAGGCCTCAAACGACAAATTTTGTCAAACGTCAATACTCGGTCAAAGCCTTACGCTGGCTCCATTATTTGTGCGACAAGGAGGACAAATGGATCCAACACGCTCGCAACGGAGGAGGCGAAAAGACCATTGGAACGTATTCGGTGGATGGGTGGGACTTAGAAAACCCTCAAATCGTGTACGAGTTTAACGGACGCTTATTTCACGGATGTCCTATGTGCTACCCACAGCGTGACACCAAAAATCAGTTTTTACAACGGACTATGGAAGATTTGTACCAGTCCACTTGTCAACGACGTTTGAAGTTAGAACAGCAAGGATATCAGGTGGTGGGAATGTGGGAACACGAGTACAATCAGCGTTTGAAAACCGATTCCGAGTTTAAACGCATCGTAGAAAGTTACAAGTTGGTGGACCCATTGAACCCTCGGGATAGTTTGTACGGAGGACGGACGAATGCCACTTGTTTGCTGTACCAAGCGGACGAGGAGAAGGGAGAAGAAATCAAATACTTGGACGTGTGTTCACTGTATCCTTACGTGTGCAAATGTTGTCACTTTCCCGTAGGACATCCAGAATTGATGACAGAACACATTAACCTGGACCACATTCGTCAGTACGAAGGATTAATCAAGTGCAAAGTCTTACCTCCCACAGACTTGTACCATCCCGTTTTACCTTACCATTGCCAAGGAAAACTGATGTTTCCTTTGTGTCGCACTTGTGCTGAAATGTGCAACCAAGACCAACCTTGTCAGCACCGCCAGGAAGAACGTGTTTTGACAGGAACGTGGGTGAGCGTGGAATTGTTTAAAGCCCTGGACCTGGGATACCGACTGTTAGAATTGTACGAAATTTATCACTTTTCCAAGACACAACAATACCGCAAGGGCGACGAGACACAGAAAGGTATTTTTGCAGACTACGTGGATGCCTTTTTAAAACTAAAACAAGAAGCTAGTGGCTATCCTTGCTGGTTTCACACTCCCGAAGACCAAAAGAAATTCAAATAAAAATATCGGGAGCAGGAAGGTATCACTTTAGACCACATCGAGAAAAACGAAGGAAGGCGATCGTTTGCCAAAGTGATGCTCAATTGCTTGTGGGGTACAATGGCACAACGACCGTCTTTACCCAAGACGGAGTATTTGTCTGAACCGTCTCGCTACTTCCAAATGATTCACGACCAAACCAAAGTCATCAAACACGTGGACATCGTTCGTGAGGACTTGATCTTAGTCAATTACGAAGAAGAACTAGACTTTATAGAAGCCGACAAATTTGGCAATGTCATCATTGCGGCTTACGTGACAGCCCACGCTCGCTTAAAATTGTACGAAGTGTTAGAACTCCTAGGCGATCGTGTGCTGTATTTTGACACGGACAGTTGCATCTACATTCACCGACCGAACCAGTGTAACCCTGCCATCGAAGGAGACCGTTTAGGAGCCTGGACCGATGAACATCCCGACGACAAGATTCTATGTTTTGCAAGTGGCGCTCCTAAAAATTACGGCTACGAATACCGAGACCCCCAAGGAGAAATGCACACTGAATGTAAAGTGAAAGGATTGACTCTCAATTATCGCACCAGTCGAGTGGTGAACTTTGACGTACTTCAAGAAGCCTTACAGTCTGGACAGGATGAAACGTTTCTAGTGACCACCCACGAACCGCACAAGATTGTCCGTTTACCCACACATCAAATCGTTAGCCGACCTTTGGAAAAAGTCTATCAAATCGTGTACCAAAAAAGAGTATGACTTCTCAATCACTTCACTCTACCATACGGTCACGTCGAAATTGGGCAGCATATAAAAAGAGACATCGTCCAAGACCAATAGTTCATTTGTCACTAACATTGCCCAAGCGAAAAGAAGATGAATCCATTTAAACAGACATCATTCAAATTTGGGAATTCTCAAGTGGAGTGCGATGCTAAACCTTGCGATTGTAGTGATGCCAGGCGCTGTGACCTTAGCGATTCAGCAAGATATCGTGGGAAATTTGCTATGACTACTACCCCTATATCTACCCTGGAAAGTGATGCTGTACGTGTCAAACCTGAGGGATGCAAAAGCGGTGCCACACGGTATCGTGGACTCCTAGGAATTTCACCGTACCTAAATAAAACTGAAGTGAGGAGAGTCGAATATTCGTTCCCGACAAGTTTGCCTGAATACTGTCACTTTAAAAGTCGACTCCAAACCTTCAAAGATAAATGGCCAAAATATCTGCCTGGACCAACTCCTGAAGAATTAGCCAGAGCCGGATTTTTCTACTTAGGCGAAGGGGATAAAGTCAAGTGCTTCAGTTGTGGTGTGTCCATTTACGAGTGGGAACATAAAGATTCCGCTTACCTGGAACATGCTCGATGGTCTCCGAATTGTCAATACCTACCTCAGTAGGACCTAGTGATTAGAAGTGACACTACTGCTCCATGTCGTTGAACAAACCTAGACCAGTATATAATATAAAACATAATATTCAAGGATTACCCCACGAATTGCAAGAGAAGATCTACAAAGACGTTTGGCAAAGCCTTGCGAAAGAAAAATCTCAAGGGGTGACTGTAGAACTTTTGTGTCGTGAAATTCACAAGAGGAAAGTGACAAAAATTAACCAACGTATTAGATTTCTCTGGATCAAGGGTGTTTTTTTGCTCAGTTTCCAATTTACGTCTAGTACGTTTACATCTGAAGATGTTTTGATCCTTCTTAACCGTTACCCTGAATGGCAGCGTGACGAAATTACAGATTATATTAATCACTTTCGCTTTTGGAGGAGATTTGATTCTGTGCAGAATATACATTGATGATCTTCGACCTAAAGAAGTATAAAAGAGAACGACCATGCCACAACCTTTATCACTGGTGATCCAACAGATTCCGTGGAAAGATATCAATGAGAAGATTCACACGGTGAAAGATTACGAACACTTATTGCAAGAACTGTACCCTATGAATTGGGGTCGACGTGTAGTGTGTGTTTTAGTGACTTGCTTTCTGGGATTTCGTTTACCTGCCGATTCTTTGTGGGCACTTTACGAACACTATCTACCAAAAAAAAGACAGTATGGTGACTCCTTTAAATGTCCACGAGAGACTCATTCTGTTCAAAGCATTACGCTTTCATCTAGATACGTCTCGACCTATACAGGAAAAAAAGATTCGGCAACTTTTACGTACGGAAGCAGTGTACGAAGATGTGTGTGTAGCTTGTGATTTACACCCTCATTGGACAGATGTACGTGACTGGAAAAGTTGGGATTTTGAGGCTTGGACAAACGAATCATCCCATTATACCCAAACGTTGCGTTCGTAAAATTCATCGTCGAGTGAAAAAAGTCACTTTTAAACCTGTGTTAGTAACAGTACCAGAAGAAGAAGAAAAAGAATCTGACACCCAGGACAATCCCTCTGTTCAAGACAGAATTGTCATGGACATTCCCCCACAAAGACCCTTTCGAGAAGACACCTATGTGACTATACCCCATGTAGAGGAGACTATAAGAACATTACACACTACCTCTAGGACACCTTCGTTACCCAAACCATGTTGTACAGTGTCTTGTTTATATGCCACTTTGATCGTTTCCCTGTGTATTTTATTCCTGAATTTATCCATTTGGATTTTATATATTTTTGTTTTTCGTGTTGCATTGAAATAAACGTGTCTTGAAAAAAGTATGTAAACCTCTTGTCTTGTCTGTTTTTTTGTGACAATACTGTCATACCCCACACGACTATGGCTCACTCTACTATTTCTACTCCTCCTTCCTCCTTCACATTCAAAGTCATTGACGAACACTTAGATCATGCTAGTTTGAAAGCCTTGTATCTTCGTCATCCTTTTAACATGTTAATTGCTGGACCGAGCGGTTCAGGCAAAACCGAATTTGTCAAACGTTTGATCGAACATAAACATCATTTGATCGATCGTCCACCTTAACGTATCGTGTGGTGTTACAAAGAGTGGCAATCGTCATACAGTCTCTTGCAAGAAAGTCAAGGTGATTCCATTGTGTTTGTGGAAGGCATTCCTAAAGAAGACGAGGGGATCGTGTCTGACCCTAGTCAAACTCATTGGGTTATTTTTGACGACATGTTAGGAGAAGACGAAGAAGAAATTAAACTGTGGTTTACACGTAAAGGGCATCATCGTAATGCCAGTGTCATTTACATTACACAAAATTTATTTCAACAAAGTAAAGCCCATCGTACCATTAGTCTCAATGCTCATTATGTGGTCTTGTTTAAAAGTCCTCGAGATAAATCACAAGTGCAAGTCTTAGCCAAACAGTTAGGAACACCTTGGCTGACTCATGCGTACGAAGATGCCACTCAAACGCCACACGCTTATTTACTCGTGGATTTAAAGCCCACTAACCCTGATTTCGTACCAATTTGTTTCACGACTGGTGTCAAGACGGAGGACCTGTCGTGTACACGTCCTCGTCATCAACATAACCATATGAAGCACTAAAAATCTATAAAAACCTTGGGTTACTTTAACCTTGTCTCATACATAGTCAACATGACATCCCTTCAGTCTCATCTTCCCATCAAATTGATTCGTGCCTTGTACGGCATCAGTCGCGAAAAAAATCTACAAAGACGTGCTCAGGTCTTAGATGCCAGTCTCAAAGAAGTCTTACGATGGTTTACGGTGACAGCACGTCAAATACTGCAAGGCATCATTCACATTCCACATCAAACCAAACGCTTTTTTGACAGAAACAAAGTAGCCTTAACGCAACTGGCCGATCCTCGCATCGACACTCAACTCAAAAAGCAAATCATATTGAAACCTGGAGGTAGCGGTTCTCTAGGAGGTGTCATCATTCGTTCCCTTTTTAAATGGGATCCCAATGCTCCCAAAGTTCCCCCCAAGAAAAAAAAAGCCAAACGAACCCCAAAGAAAAAGAACATGGGTGGCAAGACCAAAGCACAGAAAAAGAAAAGTCCACAGAAAAAAGCGATCCTTCGCAAAAGAGGCACTTCAGCCAGGACACAACCTTACCTTCGTCAACCATGACCTGTAAGAAAAGTTCTACAAGGACGTTTGGTAGGGACTACGTTGCCAGTAGCCTCAGGGGCTTCCACTTTTCCGTTGCGGGTGATGCCAGCCAAAGCCAATTTGACACACGTTTTTCCTAATTTGATGAAACATTGGAAATCTACGTCTCCCAAAACGTCTCCTTCACCGGCGACACCCTCGACCACATTAGCGGCAGTAGCAGCTGCTCACAACGTACCTGCCCCTAAAGTCAAAGTCCAAGAAAGATCTGGCATGTTAAAGAGTTTACTAGATTTGTCCAAACAAGAACTGTCCCGATTGAGTCCGTTACGAACTCCTTCACGACGCGGGTTACCTGCCATGAAGTTAATACGACGCAAAGATAATCAGTGGCGTCGCATTCCAGTATAAAAAAGACTTGAGGACAACAACGGGAATCAATATTTTCTGTACCACTGCTGAACCCTCAAGAATGCCTCCTCAAAAACGTACACACTACTACCCTCGACGTTCTGCTACCCAAAAAGGAAAAGGAAAAAGACAATTTTTTCATCCCACCAAAAGCTTAAAAACCAAACATCGACGTCCTTCCCTCCAAAGGCATAGTCCTTTAAAGAAAAAGCAGAGTCACCAAAAAGGAGGATCCTATGACAATTTTGGGAAACACATTGTTACCTTTTTGACGAAGCGGTAGTTCCCTAAAAATGATAAAAGGGTGTGTGTTCCAAGTCATTGACACTAGTGATCTTGTGAAACGAACAAGCAAAGATGTCACCTCGCAGAAAACATTCTTATTCACCCCACAAAGGAAAGAAAAGGAAAGGACTACCTCCTCGTTTAGCCAAACACGGAGATGTGTTGTCCGTCCTGTCCAAAGCCTCACCACCCATGCGAAAACAAATCATTAAAACAGCCTCCAAAGATGTCATCGATACCGTGTGCGAATGTTGTTTGAATGTCTTGAAAGGCACGATACCTTTGTCTCCACACCAGAAAAAAATGCTTAGCCAAACATCGACACGTTCTTCGTCAAATGGTTCAAAATAAAATACCCATTCGTCAAAAGAAAAAGATGTTGGTGCAACGCGGAGGATTTTTTCCCTTTCTTATTCCTATGTTGACAGGATTAGCAAAAGCCGGCGCAAGTTTATTGCCAGGTATGATGCAAGGGTTAGCAAGAGGGGTCCCTCAAAGTTGATCCTTCCAGAAGATAAAAGGGATCTATGGAGCACTATCATCTCAGACATAACCTTTGAAAGCCTATGGAAGGACGAAAACTGACTTTGGTTCCTTACAAACGATGGATGGAATACCATCGTTGGCAAGAACAACGTACCCCCCATTTACCGCCCAATCCGGATTTGAACGAGATGTCCCAATTACAACACGAATTGCAATCCTTGATGCATCGTCACGATTTATCCGAAACCGAAAAATCGCAAAAGTACGGTCAACTCTTGAAACGACTACAACTCTTTCATCGAAAAGCTGTGGAACAAACAGCTCAACCCACTTTGTCCGATTTGAAGGTTCTAATGAATAACCCGTTACCCTCACCCTCCACAGCGGTTAAAACAGACGTCACCCGACCATTACCCAAGGAAGAAGATGAACTCCATGATCTCTTTCAAACACCCACTACCACTCCCCTTCCGAGTAAGATTGCCGCTTCCTTGTTGACCCCTTCCCCCACTCCCCAACGAGAAGAACTCAAAACCTGGGTTAAAAAGATGATGGCCACTCCTTCTTCGACAGAAGTGAAAAAGAAAGAAAGGAAACCAGAAGTGAAAAAGAAAAGAAGACCAAAGAAGCTATCTCATTACCTCCACTAACACCACCAATACCCTCGACGTCAACTCCTGTGGCACATCGGACACGTAAAACCGTTTCCAAACAACCCCCATTTCGTCCCACCCAAAGCAATATCCTCGAAGAGTGGGTCACTTATTAACTAAACCATGGAGAAGGTATTAGCCAGCATTTACTACGATCCAGCTCACCCTGCAGGTTCCGGAGGCATTCCGAAATTGTATCGTGCTGCCAAAACTCGCCTGAAAAAGCTTCGTTTACCTGCAGTACAAAGATGGTTACAAGAACAAGCGACGTACACTTTACACAAACCCATTCGACGAAAATTTCACAGAAGTTGCACTCAAGTGGAAGGCATCGATCATTAATGGCAAGCCGATTTAGCTGATGTCTCTCATTTAGCCACTTACAATCGTGGCTACAAATATTTGTTTTGTGTCATAGACGTCTTTTCTAAATTTGCCTGGGTCGTACCATTGACATCCAAATCAAGCGGAGAGTTAGTACGAGCTTTGCAACTGGTGTTGAAACAAAGTGGTCGTCACCCTCTTCGATGGCAAACCGACAAAGGTACCGAATATCTGAACCAAGCTTTCCAACGAGAATTAAAGAAACGTGACATTCATTTTTTCACCATCGAAAATCCTGAAACCAAAGCCAGTATCGTGGAACGTTTTCAACGTACCTTGAAAGAACGCATGTGGAAATATTTTACGCATCAACACACTCTCAAGTACATCGACGTCTTACCGCACTTAGTTCAAGCCTACAATCAATCTTACCATAGAAGCATTGGACGTACCCCACAAAAGGTGACACCCGACAACGAAGTGACTGTTTTTGAGCGCCTGTTTGGTACGTCCCGGACGTTGGTTGTCCCTAAGAAAGGTGGAGAAGTGTTAACCCTTGGAGATTGAGTACGCATTGGCAAAACCAAACGCACTTTCGACAAAGGTTACTTACCCTACTGGACCACTGAATTGTTTCGTGTTACTGGACGAGTGCGTGATCGTCATCCTACCGTCTATAAATTGGAAGACATGAACGGAGAAGTCTTAAAAGGAACGTTTTACTTGCCTGAGTTACAACGTGTCACCAAAAAAGAAGACGACGTGTACGACATTGAAAGCATTCTCGAACGAAGAACACGTAAAGTAGGAAAACGTCGTGTCAAAGAAGTCAAAGTACGTTGGAAAGGATATCCTCCTAGTTTTGATTCTTGGATTGACGCATCGCAAGTCATCGACTATAAAAAGAAGTAACCATTATGCCCTTCAATACAGCTTCAGCAACCACAGTGACTACTCCTTCACACACTTCCTCTCTGCAAGATTTACAAAAGCAACCCTTGTGGGTGTGGTGTGGAGAACGTGTCCCTAAAACGCAATCGTCTTTTTCTGTCAAATCTTTGTGGTGTATTGTGTCATCGGTGCAACCATTGCTAATTTGAGTTTGCAACAAGGAGACAAACAATTGTGGACCATTTTACTCAGCAGTTGCATCGGGTATCTTCTTCCCAATCCTTCCCGGAAATACTCTTCTTACAACGGAAACAACAATAACACTATTGGGAGTCTTGCATCCAACGTTAGTCATTCTCCTGACAGTCACTCTTCCAATCACAATCCTCTTTTAGACACTCCTTTAACCTCGAGTGACTCCTCGGACAAAAGAACATTGGAAATATGAACCACACTATTAACCAATTTTACTTAACGTTACCTAGTGACAGTTCCATGGAGGTATTTCCTAACAACACGTTGTGCTGTTACACGGCTAAATTACCTCAAGCCATGCATTTGGATCAAAATGCTTATTGGGAAGTGGCTTTAGTGGAAATGATACACCCGACACAAATCAAAAACATTGTCGAAAATGAAAACACTTTTACAGTAGAAGTGTATGACAAGCAATTGCAACATGCCTTAGACGAACGAGGCATCCCTGGTATGGACGCCAAGAAATCAAATGAACCCTTAACTAAACAACTGTCCACTCATGTGATTACCATTCCAGCAGGCTACTATTTTAGTGGTCAACATTTAGTGACTACGATTGCCAACAGGTTCAATGCTGTGTTTGGTAAACCCCTGGAAAAAATCAAAGAAAGTGTTACCTTTGAATACATTAAAGTGACTCGTCGCCTCATGATCAAACTTTCAGAGAAGAAAATAATAGCCATTACCTTTTGTCCTGAAATGTTTGATATTTTAGGTGGAGACCTCAAGATGCTCTCAAACAAAAAGGAAATACCAGGCATAAGCAGTAACTTGGATTTTTCAAAATATTTTCGATTCCCTGTCGAAATGAATCAAGGACTCAACTTGATGTTTGTGTACTCCGATGTAGTGGAGTACAACGTGGTAGGCCGCACCTCTGTACCGTTACTACGTGTCATTCCTTTCAAAGTGGATACCACTACCGCTGACGAAGAAGGTGGAAATACCTATCATGTTCACCGCGAATTTGTACAACCTCATTATTTACCCGTCAGTAAGTCGTATTTCGACAGTGTCAACATTACTATAAAAGGAGAACTAGGACAAAATATTCCATTTACCAAAGGGAAAGTTACAGTGAAACTCCATTTTCAAAAACGATTCTCGAACAACTGAAAAAGTGATGTATCCTGTGTACCAAGGAGTCACTCGACAACGAGGACATGGTTTAGGAGATATGTTTAAATCAGCCTTTCGTACCGTGGTTCCTATTTTAAAACCGATGGTGACACGAAGATTGCACACCTTAAAAGATGCCGCAATGACTCACGGCAAAGATTTTCTTTACAATGTTCTCATTGACAAACAAAACCCCAAAGAAGCTTTTTTGAGAGCAGACAAAAATGTCTTGCTTCAAACGGGTAAAGAGATTTTGGGTCGACGAGAAAGTCCTATAAATGTCCTGAACGGTACCGAGTCTGACATTCCTACTTCCCTGACGACACAGCAAGGACAAGGTAGAAAGCGACGACGAAGACACCCTTTCAAAAGTCTCCGTACCTCTAAAGTTAGAAAGACAAAGAAAACAAGAACCGTTCGAGACTTAGACATTTTTGATTATTAAAAGTAAAAAATGATGCACCAAGAATCTTGTGCCTGTTCCAAGTCGGAACTGGATCTCTTTGCCATGCCACTCACGATGATGACCATGCAAGAAGCCCAATGGGTCGAATTTCATCCCGTCTCTTCTTTGACGGATTCTGCTCCCATCGAGTTTGAAATCAAAGGACAACCCGAAGATTACATCGATCTCAACAACAGTTACTTGTATTTGAAAGTGAAAGTAACCAAAACGGACAACACCAATCCAGGAGTCAATGATAGAGTAGCTCCTGTCAACAATTTCATGCATTCCTTGTTCAGCGATGTGGATTTGTACATGAATAACAAACTGATCAGCAGTAGCATGGATACTTACCCTTACCGAGCGTACCTCGAAAATCTCTTGACGTACGAAAAAGAAGCCAAGAACACTCATCTAGATTCTTGCGTGGTATGGAAACCTGACACAGCAGATAAGTTTAACGACACAGCCTTGCCCGTAGCAGCTGAGGATGACAATCCTGCCGATCCTCACAATGTAGGTTTTAACGACCGTCGAAAGAAAATTCTGCAAGGACGTAGTTTAGAACTGTTCGATCGTTTGCATTTGGACATGTGGTTTCAAGAAAAGTATTTGCTGAACGGGGTGGATATTCGCTTGAGACTAAATCGTAGCAGTGCTGCTTTCCATTTGATGGCTCATGCCAACGACTACAAAACCATTATCCAAGAAGCCAGATTATACATGCGTCGTGTGGAAGTGTTACCTAAAGTGGGAAATGATATCAGTCACACTTTGAGCAGAACGACAGTCAAGTATCCGATACGACGCGTGGAAGTCAAAACTTTTACCATTTCCGCAGGACTCCGATCTAAGATCGAAGATCATCTGTTTCAAGGACAGTTACCCAAACGTTTATTCATCGGTATCGTCAGCAATGCAGCCCTCAACGGTGCCCACGATGAAAATCCTTTCCAGTTTAAGCACAGCAGAGTATCCAAAATCGAAGTCAGTCGCGATGGTAAAACTTTGTGTACCCGACCCTTCGAACCCGACTTTGGCGAACAGAAGAATTACTTGAGATCGTACTTGTCGCTGTATGAAGCCACAGGGCAGTTAGGAACCAACACCAATCACGGTATTTCCTATGAAGATTATGCAAAAGGTTACACTTTGTGGGCTTTTGATTTCACTCCAGACCAAGGCAACGACGAGGGACATTTCCACCCTATAAAATCTGGGCAACTGCGTGTGGAACTTCAGTTTGCAGGACCTCTTACCGAGACGGTGAATGTCATTCTGTATGCTGAATTCGATAATACCATAGAAATCAACAGTTTGAGAGAAGTCATTCTAGACTCTTAAACACTATGGAAGACCGTTGCCCCTCTTTGAATAGTGGATAATCCATGGAATGGGAGGTTACAGAAAAAGCAGATCCCCAAGACCAAAAAGAAGAAGTAGTGATCATGCAATCCAGATGGCCAGAACAAGAACAACAGTTAGTGGCTTGTTTTGCACAACACTTGGAAGATAAAATGAGAGACATGATTAAAAAAGATTGTTATGGCTGTCAAATCGATGATCCCAGTCAAATTCAACACTATAAATGTATGATGATGAGTCAAGAAGAAAAATTGGACGATTATCTGAACGAAGCTTGGAGTCTCATCTCAGAAGAAGACGTGTTACATCAGTGGTATAAAGGCTTACGTGATCATTCCTCTCCTCCATTGTTTGCTCGAGAAATTGATCGCATCGAAACTCTCTTAGCCAAGAGTAAAGAGACGAAGCAAACCATCAATTACTTGTCAGACCTTTTCAAGCAAAAAGTCTGGATCGAATTGATGACTTATCATCATCTGTGAAAAAAAGGAAAAAAACAAGGCTATACAAAAAACAAATGGATACCTGGGAACTTTATTATCTTTTGAACCGTAGTTCGTACACTGCTTCTTGGAATCCTGTCGTGTGTGCTAAAGATAAACTACCTCATCGCAAACCTCAAGAGAATCAAGCTTATGTCATCAACACAGATGACAGTCATCTTCCAGGAACTCACTGGGTAGCTGTCTACTTTCCTCAAGAGGGTTGTGTGGAGTATTTTGATTCATATGGATTACCCCTTTTCGAAGATGATATCATTGACTTTATGAGAAGAAATGCCCAGACGACACGATTCAATAATGTGAAATTACAAAGCACAGATTATATGATGTGTGGACAATATTGTATCTATTATACACTGGACTACAAATTTTTACAAAAGTCATGTTACTGAAATAAAATTAGTCAATTCTTATCAATTTTTATGTGATGAACACGAATATGACAGTCAAATTGCAAAATTGGCTCTAGTTTTTTTGTAATCTGCAAGAAATTAATATTTACATAACGAAATGCATTCCAATAGTAAAAGGTCAACTGTAATAGCCTACCTATAAAAAATCAAGTCATTGACTACATCTTAGGTTTCTTCGCCTGTCTCTTGTACAGCTGTTCGGGAGCATCTCTGAGGAGTGTCCAGCAGTAGTCAGCCAGCATTGTAGTGGACCATTTTCCTTGGTATCTTTGTTCCATTGTTGCGATATCTTGATGAAAACGTTCGCCGTGTTCATCACTAACAATACCACAGTTGCTAGGAAAGAAATCCAAATGGGAATGAAGGAAGTGAATCTTTAGAGACATATTGCAGCAAAGTTTCTTATACTTCATCAACATGTCTTCTACTAGTTCCTTATAGTTTTCTGCCCTAACATTTCCGAGGAAGTTTGTAGAAACTAGGCGAAAAGCATTCCATGCTTGTTTCGCGTCACCTTCCAGCAAGTTGTTGAACCGGTCATCTTTGAAAAGCTCTCGAATCTGAGGACCCACAAAATCTCCTTCTTTAATCTTTGCTTCGCTGAGTCGAGGGAATTTTTCATGCAGGTATCGGAATGCTGGCAAAGTCCGGTCAATGGCTTTCACGAAGTTCTTCATCAAACCTAGTTTGATATGAAGGGGTGGTAGCAAGATTTTCTGAGCCTCAACCAGAGCTGGGTGTTGGATATTCTTCTCTCCAATGGCTACATTCTGCCTGTGAGTCCATTCCTTCCTCGTGTAGTGCATTTCCCTTGCTCGGCTATCCCACTCGCATAAGAAACACATGTATTTTGTATATCCTTGCTGTAGTCCCATTAAAAGGGCAACTACCTTTAAATCACCGTCGTGACGTCATCAGGTCGCCAGCTCCAGAAAAGCCGTCCTACTCGATCTGCAGTCTCTGCCTGAATGAGATCACCACAGGGGTGCCAGCTGTACTTGTTATAATCAATGGAATTCAGTAGCTGCCTTAAGTTATCGTATGTCTCTTTCATGTGGACAGCATACGCTACTGGAATAGATGGAAGAATGTTTCCATTGTGCAAAAGCACAGCCTTGAGACTCAGTTTCGAAGAGTCCACAAATAGTCTCCATTCTTGTGGGTCATGAGTGATTTTTAAAGCATTCATGAGGCCCTCAATATCGGAACAGAATATCAGATTACTTTCCTTTCTGAAGAAAGGCTGCAATTGCTGGTGGCGCTTTCGATATGCAGTAATTGTGACATCTTCTTCTACAAGATTCGATTGTTGGAGTCTTGATCCTAGCAATTCTGCCTTGTTCTTTGATAAGTCCAAATCACGAATCAGGTCATTTAGTTCTTCCTGTGTTATTCTGTGTGGGGTTGATGATGCACCACAGTGAAAATCTGGATCACTGCATGCTGATTGACCAAGAGAAGAACAGGTCGACTCACCTTTGTCTTCGTCAGATGAATCAAGAGAATATTCTGCTGGAGGTTCTGGAATAGGAAGTCCCTCACCATGTGGAACTGGTCTCAATGCAGTCGGAATGTTTGGGTAGACTATTCCCGACTTCTTTCGCTTCGTTATTCCGCCGGAAAGAGGAGGAACCAAGCAGAAGTAACAGTCATTTAGGTGGCTGCTTGGCTCTCTCCACATCATTGGGACTGCAAACGGCATTGATGACCTTTTGCAATTCAACCACTGTGAAAGCTGTGTTGTACATGTAGCACAGCATATAAGCGGAGCCCAAGGCTTGTCTTGGTCACCAACCTTGCATCCGAAGTAAAGATGATATGCCTTCTTCACTTGAGAATTGATACTTTTCTTCTGGTTGGCAAATGACACTTCCCCACAAATATAGCAAAAATTGTCCGCGGTATTAACACACTTTCGAGGCATTACTGTTCTTTATTGTACGTAAATGGATAAAATAATAAGTTTTATGTAACAGTAGCTTGAACTGTCTCGCACAACGTCTAAAATATGTTAAATGCTGAACCTATCTGATTGGGCTTTATATAGTACACTGCTTACGTCAGCTTCAGCAGCCACCTGGCATTAGTATAATAGGCCTACACATGTATAGTACACAGCTGACGTCAACTTACTTCAGCAGCCGCATGGCATTAGTATTGCATTGCATCAGAAAATGATGCAATCAACTGTGGATGATGTGAGCATGATGGTATTATGCAATGTTACATCATTATTCCGGATTTTGCTGCAGTCCTACTGGAGAAATTTACAAAGTGAAACATAGAAAATGAGGTATAAGAATATCTTCAAAACAAGAGCCAATAAAAAAATTCACGGTTATATTCGTGTTTGGCACACCAAAATACTACAGATTAGGGCTTTTTCAAGTCAGTAATGATTTCACTGTTGACCAGTGTTATCTGCATCATCGCAGTCTTGGATATTCTTTAGAACATTTAGTGACTTATTTTGATCGTCATTCGTCTCAAAACGATAACAAAGTAGATCGATGGTTTTGTGACCATTATGGCTATCTGTTGTCTTTATTTAGGAAACGTAGTGTACATCAATGGCCTAATGACTTCCAACAGTGGAAATCTCACTTTAATTCGCAACGTTGTCAACCTTGTCAAAGATAATGTATTTGAGTTATGGAAGAAAAAAATGTTTGTTATTTGAAAAAATGTTTGTTAGTTAAAAAAATGTTTGTTATTTGAATACAAATGTTGTGTTTTGAATAAAAATGTTGTGTTTTGAAACCAATGCGTCTGTCATATGTTTTACATTTTTATTCATATAAATGCTCTTTGACTTTTCTTTCTATCCCTCACATCAAACTATCTCAATGTTTCCAAACCCTAAACCGTCGAGGGTGTTTTCCATCACGTCCGCGCTTGAACCATATAAAGCAGGGGTAGTCTCCAGTCTGGCCATCCATTGTTTGACTCATCCTCCTACGAAGATGTGTTCAAGACTAGCTAAGCTGAACGAAGCTTACGTCACTCTGCATCGTATCAGACACAATCTGATGTCAAAGTCTGAAGAGATAGAGAATGTGAGAATGCTACAAGTAACGGAAGACCTCATAGAAGAACTCTTCAGAGAGGAAATTCAAAAAGATAAAGAAGAATGGACTGAGAAGGATCGCCTTCAGAAACAGCAGAGAGAGAGCAGAGAGAACAGCATCAGCAACAGCAGCAGCAACAACAACATCAGCAGGAACCAGACAGAAGTTTTGTCGACTGTCGTGTGGACACGAAAGAGTTCTCTTTCTCTTTCCGAAGAAGCAGGCCTAATCGTGTAGCCAAACGAGGACGTAATCTTAGACGATAAAAGATTGTCATCCTTCCTCGTACACACAAAAAAACAGCCCTTTTCAGGGCTACCCAATATTCTCGAAAAGAATTAATCATTCAATTTGCTCATGGTATGCGAGGAAGTTAGAAAAAAACAGAAGTGAGTCTATAATCACCGTCTCTTTTTACTTTTGTTTGAAGTGTGTCTATAAGCCCAAGGTATTTTTTCAAAAATAACTTGTTAAATGTATAATGGATACGAGCCAAGTAAAAAGTGCTTGAGTGTTTTCTTTTAAGTCCGCGTGTTTTGGTGATGATAGGAATAATGTAATGTTTTGGAACGTAAGGGGGTGTTTTCCATCACGGTCGCGTGTTTTGGTAATGATAGACATAATGTAAGTTTTTGGATTATAGGGGGTGTTTTCCATCACGTCCGCGCTTGAACTATATATCAAGAAGCACTCGTCAGTCTGGCTCCTCTTGAGGGCAAGCCTGGATTGGAGATATATATGTGTACAGCCTAGTACACCTCTGTATGTATCCACTCAATCAATTTCTCAGGGAAGCTGGTGTTGAACCTTTTCTCTTCTCATTCTGAATACTATGTATCGTTTACTTGTTATATGTTACCACAAGATAAATTCTCATAATCTCGATTGGTACGAGAATTCCATTTGATTAACCAACATCAATATTGATTTGAACCTTTCGGAGCACACCTAATCAAATTAACAACTTTGAACAATCCACCTTGAACAACTGACACAGTCACTCTGACATATTAGTATAGGTTTTTTGTTTTTTCATAGGGTGAATCACCCTCGAAAGAAGGGCTTTTTCACCGGCCAAAGGAGGATGGTGGCGACTCATATAGTACACCCTGTACTTACTTACTGATATAGTGTTAAGTTTTTTGAAAATTCAGTAACTTATATAGTTTCGACACAATTGCATAGGTGGCTTACACATTATTGGCGAGTAGGAACATCCATTAGTACAACTGGATAAATTGAAACAAGTCAAAGGGAATGCAACCTCATGGACAGCACACATATACGTACATGCACATATGTCCCTCTTAGTTAATATAAGGTAGTCTTAATCCAGGACTATCAGGCTCCTGCAACACAATGTTGCAAGTAAATGTAACACAATAAATAACACCAAAACAATGCATAACACAACTATATAGCACATACACTCTGATACATGTCCTATGAGGTTGTAAAGTAGCCAAGCACCTACGGTGTGCCTCGTGTTTCTTCGTATTGGGGTCCGGGTGTGCGTTCGCCCCCTCTTCGTGTTGGACGACGATTGCAGTGCCTTGGAGCTTCCTGACCTGGACTTTTCCGCCTTTGCCTTTGCCGCTTCCGGACATGACATTACTAGCGAAGTGAGAAAATTCTCCTTTGCTACCTTTAATGCTGCTTTGATTGGAATTTAAAGTAGGGGTGGGTGTGTGTAGTGCCATTCCTACCCACCCTATAGGCTACCATTTCCCTTGATAGTTACTTTTTAGTAATTCAGGGGAACGCCTGTCGATGACTGAAATGTGGTGCAATTAAGCACTCAAACCCTAAGGGGAGGGAGTGCATACTTCCCCTCCCTGAAGGAATTAAATGGACACCGATATGGTGTCTATTAAAGCTGCACATATGTCTCTAGTAGACGGCTGCAGCTATAAAACAACCAGGTCAGTCAGTCAGTCTGGCTACGTATCGTTGGCACATCGACCCAAAGAAGATGAGCAGACTCAACAAACTTAGGGACTTCAGATGCACCTGGAGAATGCGAGGCGCCTCCTGGACGAGCTGGCTATGGAGGCCTTAGAAGAACAGGCCAGAATTGAAGAAGAAGAGAAGGAGAGAAAAAAGAAAGAAGAGAAGGAGAAGAAAAGGTCAATCTTGCCTCACCGCATGATGAGACAAACAAATCAAGTCAAACCTGTGGTGAGGACACCTTCACCACCAGAACCAGCTCGTCCACTACAGGCACAGTCCCCACCGCATCAACCACAGTCTCAACCGCAACAACCACAGCCGCAGCCGCAACAACCACAGTTGCGAAATAGGAGAAGAAATGAAGAGACTTTCACTATCCCTCGAAGTGAAGACTGGGATAGTGAAGCCAATCAGTCTACCTTTGTACCCCAAATCGCAAGAGTGAATTGGGCTACGCTCCCAATCACAAGAGTGAATTGGGAGAATGATTGGAGTAGGAGATGTGTGTGTGGGGCTAGACCTGGGAGATGCCAGCATTAGCCAGGTGCATTTTGAAGTTTAAAAAACAGCCCTTCTCAGGGCTACCCAAATAACAAGAAAAGAAATACTATGTCAATTGCCAATGGGTATGAGAGAAGAGTAGTGTGATTATAAACACTGACTCTATTTAGATGGTATATGTTGTAATTTTGGATAGTAAATAATAGGGTGTGTTTTGGCTGCTTCCCCGTGTGTGTGGATAGTATAGAGTGTGATTTTGGATAGTAAAAAATAGGTTGTGTTTTGGCTGCTTCCCCGTGTGTGTGGATAGTATAGAGTGTGATTTGGATAGTAAATAATAGGTTGTGTTTTGGCTGCTTCCCCGTGTGTGTGTGGATAGTATAGAGTGTGATTTTGGATAGTAAATAATAGGGTGTGTTTTGGCTGCTTCCCGTGTGTGTGGATAGTATAGAGTGTGATGTTGGATAGTAAATAATAGGGTGTGTTTTGGATGCTTCCCCGTGTGTGTGGTTAGTATAGAGTGTGATTTTGGATAGTAAATAATAGGGTGTGTTTTGGCTGCTTCCCGTGTGTGTGGATAGTATAGGGTGTGATTTTGGATAGTAAATAATAGGGTGTGTTTTGGCTGCTTCCCCGTGTGTGTGTGTGTGTGTGTGTGTGTGTGTGTGTGTGTGTGTGTGTGTGTGTGTGTGTGTGTGTGTGTGGATAGTATAGAGTGTGATTTTGGATAGTAAATAATAGGGCTTGTGAATAGTATATAATATGAAACGTGAATGTAAGGAGTAAGGGGTGTTTTCTTTCACGTCCGTGCTTAAGATATATATACGCAATCGTCGGTCCTTGAAGTCATTCAATTTTGAACACATCAAGATGAATTTTAACTTGTTTATCTAACTCCGAGACAGCTGGTTTGGGATCCTTGATGCAGAATATGAAGTGGAAAGACTTGAGGAAGAATTTCAGAGTAACCTGGGATTTGTAAGCCAACTGAAATTAGCAAGAGATATATTAGAAGGTATGATAGAGGAGGAAGACCAGAAATTAAGAAGACGTATTAAAACAAAATATATAAGAATAGGGGACTTGAAGCAGTCACTTGATCATGCCATCAAAGTCAGGTGTTTTCTAGAAGAAACAGTACATTTGATAGAGTGGGAATATGTGAAGTGGGGTCTAGACCGGCTAAAGAAAGCAGAAGAAATGATGAGAATGGTGATGGAAGAAGAGGTGATCCAGATTAAAGAAAACTGGGATAAGGAGAAAAAGGAACAAAAGAACAAAAAGAAGAAAGAGGACTTTGATCAACTAAATCAAAGATGGATCAAAGTTCAGGAACAGTTTAGAGCTATGGGACATCCTAATTGGATTCCCGAGGACAAGAAGAAGAAAACGGGGATCATTGGTAAAATCAAAAGGTGGTGGAACAGCGGCAGAAAATAAAAGAAGAAGAAGTATCCAAAGGCTCTTTTCAGGGCCACTCATAAATCTCGAAAAGATAGTAGCTTTCTATTGCCGCCTTTTTTTCCCTTGTCCCTCTACAGTCCCCTTTACCTATACCAATCCTATTTCCTATGTTATATTTCCCTTGAGGCTATATAGACCCACTATGTTCCATTTCCCTTGAGGCTAGATAGACCCACCTATGTTCCATTTCCCTTGAGGCTAGATAGGCCCAAATAGTTCCCATGTTAAATTTCCCTTGAGGCTAGATAGACCAACCATGTTAAATTCCCCTTGAGGCTATATGTGCCCAAGCTGTTTTTGACTGGATTTTCCATTGAGGCTATAGTGCCCCACTATGCTACTTACAATGCTCGAGCTCTTGTGGGACATTTAAAATCAGCTCGTTAGTCCTCAGGTTGGGCAGCACTGCCTTAGGCTATCCTAAAGGTTTTACTTTAGCGTCCTACGAAGATGGCGTTTATATGATGAAATAACACACGATCCAACTGCTAATACAGCCATATATCTTTTGCACAGTAAAGATGATGCACAATTTTATTACTATTAATCACAAATAGTGGACAGTGTAGATTATAGTACGGGAATATTCATTATTAAATTAACAACCAGACTGTTGTCTTTATTTTCATGTAAATGTGAACAAATCATTATAAATTATAATGATGGATTCCACAGATTGTTACCCGCTCAAGCGGTGTTTTATACTTTGTTTTCATAATTTATTTCCAAGAGCATCTTGATTACCTATCGTTAACTATTTTTACATCTTGTTTATGTTGTGATGAGGGACAATGTTACTAAACAATTGCTTTCTTTGGGTGATATCACCACGATTAATGCATTAAGATACAGTATGAATTAAAACTTTAAGACTAAATTTCCTAAATCTGAAGTAAAATTTAAACATTTTGTAAAACTTAAAAATTCCTTTCTATGTTATACAATACAACTTGAATAGAGACATGATTCTGAAATATGTTTGTAATAATCTTTTAATGTTCTACACACGTACAAAATAATAGTGGGTTCCGAATGAATCGAAGATTATGAATGTGTTGATGTATAAGTATATTGTATGTCCTAAGGTGTCATCGTCTTTTAGGTTCCTTTGATTTAGTTAACGATAATCAGCAATCGGTGACTTCATTTAGTGTCATATGAGCACATTTTAGTTTATATAAATGCTCCCGACGCTTTCATCATCTAATATTCAGACAAAATAATACAACAATAAAATACATATTCAGACTGATATTGAAAGAATAAAATAGGACAATACGAATTAATGTATTTATTCAACTTCTTGCCTACGTTTACTCACTTCGACACTACATCACACTATTTTTCTACAATATAACATACTTAATTCAATAATCCCACAAGGGATTACCTCGGACATGCCCCTGAATTATTATTAATATTGATCGTAACTTTTTTAAATCCGTAAGTATATGCAATTTGCAATCTAAAAATATGCATCCTGCTCTAAGAGTACAACAAACACAAGGACACACACAAACACACACACACACACAGAGTGGCTGACATCCTCAAACATTTTTAAAGAACACCACACACCGAACGTGGGATGTCACGTTTTGCGCCAACGGGTATGTTTATAAAGTGGAGAATGTAATTGTGTAGGAACGCAAAAATAAAAAAAAAATACATTCATAAATCAAAAAATGAATATCTATCTATCTATCTATCTAACTAGTATCTCTCTATCTATCTCTCTCTATCTATCTCTTTATCTATCTATCTATCTATCTATCTATCTATCTATCTATCTATCTATCTATCTATCTATCTATCTATCTATCTATCTAACTAACTAGTATCTCTCTATCTATCTCTCTCTATCTATCTCTTTTTCTATCTATCTATCTATCTATCTATCTATCTATCTATCTATCTATCTATCTATCTATCTATCGGCTTGTATACATTTACCTTCACTGACGTTTATATAATCACTTACACGTAAGTACTAATATTGTTGATAAAATGATGTATGTTAACATGACGCCGATTTATTAGTAATACACATGCACTCTGTAAGCTTGGAATAAGATGTATAGTATATATTTTATTATAACTATCACAGTTATAAAAAAAGTAAACGACAAGAGGGAAAATATATAGAGATAATTACAGTAAACATGTTGCGTGCGAATAAAAAAAAACATAAATGACAGTATATGGCAATAGTTAATATATATGAAAGAAATGGCATGATGTATTGGTATGTTGTTATTCAATAGGATTTGAAATTTGTTGTAATTGGTCTTTGCATAGACGGTTGTCTCATAAATTGATAATATACTGATTGTGTCGATGCTATTGTACCATCATTTGGATATACTTGGGGCATGCATTTTATTGCATTATAAACCTTAGCAACCTACCATTTCGAGTATTAATCGATTACATTGTGATTGTTAGACAGCAAAGGTTCCAAACGTCTTATATGAAGTGTCTCTGTCAATATATCGTACTCCTGATTGATATGAACGCGATCTGCAAACTTGATGAATTTATCATTGGACATATCTAAATACTAGTTATTTCATTGTTATGGTGGACCGCTTCGGCCGCAAGAGCGACCGAATCGGATGCGGTAGTTCACGGGTTCGATTCCCCGCTGAGGTTTCCACTTGAACTTTCCATTATACATATTACACCAACGTTGCTATTATTTTAACGACATTGACTGTTGTGTCCATGCTAGTCGCAATTCATATTCAGAACATGTAAATAGTAATCCGTTGGTCTGTCCGCTCTGGTAAAATGGTTTAAATATATACCGCATTCGCGAATAATGTATTTGATTTTTGACTAATGTAATTTAATCATCTTACAAGTATGTTATATATTGACAAAATATCGTAAAATCATACAAAAATGTTATGATTCTTCTGTCTTCATTTTGATGACTATGAAGACATCATATATTTCTCCCCGCCTTCTATAAGGGTTCATTTTGACTGACTGTTTTACCAATTACTATGATTTGCAAAATGTTCTTGTGCATCTCGCGAGTGATTATAAGAGCGTGATTTACCTTTTAACGTTACTCAATGATCTTTTTTTTTACTGATGTTAAGCACGTTCACTTTTATTTATATTGATTAATAAACTGTTGCATAATTTTTCCTCCTGGATCTATTGATTCAAACAGCTTCCGATTTCACTTGAGCTTTTCCATTTACTCAAATCAGGCCTCTGCTATGGGCTAAAATCTCTTAACCCAAAGCAGAAAAGGCACATTATGAGAATCTTTGAAGAGCTTTTGATCAATATATAGTACATAACTATTCAATGGCTTTACTGTCTGTGGAAGGAGCTAGGCAGGTTTTAAATTAGCCACAATTTGGCTTAGGATTCCTGTTGCCATACTCAGTGATGCTGGTACTCAACTATTGTCCTTGTAGCCCAATTTGGCTAATTCCTATAAAGCTGTTCTTCACACTCTTAGGCTGAAACCAAATCTTGGCTAAATAAATTCTTAGCCAAAATTTGGCTAAGGATTCCTGTTGCCATACTCAGTGAGGCTGGTACACAACTAATGTCCTTTTAGCCCAATTTGGCTAATTCCTACAAAGCTGTTCTTCACACTCTTAGGCTGAAACCAAATCTTGGCTAAATGAATGCTTAACCAAAATTTGGCTAAGGATTCCTGTTGCCATACTCAGTGAGGCTGGTACACAACTAATGTCCTTTTAACCCAATTTGGCTACTTCCTACAAAGCTGTTCTTCACACTCTTTGGTTGAAACCAAATCTTGGCTAAATGAATGCTACACATTTGCCTTTCACATGGATTTAACAAGTGGTTTTTCTATGTACATAATAATGATGTTGGTGAGAAATAGACTCACCCATAGTATAATAATAATAATAATAATAATAATAATAATAATAATAATAATAATGAGGACTTTGTATAGCATCTAATCTTTAGAAGCTCTAAGCATTTTACAACATCTATAATGATTTGACTAAAAAAACACATGAAACTATAAAACAAAAAAAACATGCTGAAAATATTTAAGGTAGGAGACAACATTAAGTCTTTAAGTTTGCTTTTTGCAGTTGACATGTTTTTCAGAGTTTTAAGAGACTCTTAAAAGGGATTACAGTGTCTTTGTGTCTAATTTCATTTAGCAATTCATTCCAAGTTGTTGGGCCCTGGTATGCAAATGAATGTTGTACATATGACTTCGTTTTCATAGTGGGAATAATGAGTATATAATTGCCAGAAGAAGATCATAAGTATCTTGCTGGTTTGTACACATGGGAGAGGCCAGATAGGTAATGCTGGACTGGAGTCCATCAGTGAAATGTTGCAGTCATTGTATGGTACAGAGCAGTGGGGAGGTTTGCTTTATTGAGATGTGTGTTCTGATCATGTTACTCTAACATGGCACAGTGTTAGTACATAATGTACATTAAGCATAAAACCCACATACAATGACAGTGCTAGGGCCTTACTTGTTAGAGTTGGGTTAGAAATAAATCAGTGAATGAAATGACTGTGTATTTTTATCACACCAATGATTTTCGTCATTGAAATTGATTTAATCAAACTATTATTTCGGCAAAAATTGTAAAACCTACAAACTTTATCAAGTATTTAACAGAGAGATGGACCAACAGGAAGATGGATGTGTACAAAATCTAGAGAAAACCAAACTATTAAAACAAATGTTTAAATATATAACAAATTTTATTATTAAAGAACATATGACTGAAATGGTGTACATTGTAACAACTTTTACTTTAACATAAAAGATCTCTTTTCAATAAGTCTTTTTATGCCTATCGGCAATTTTCTTGAAGCAGGAAATTCGAATTCCCCTGGTAAAATATTGCTGACTGATATTGTCAGCTGTTAGCTGTTTACATGATGTCAGTGACACCTTAAATTGCTTTGTTCTGTATAATCTAATTGTAATATCAGCAGGCGCAACTTCCATGATCTGACCGATTTGAATGATAGTTGCATCTGCAAGGTACAAAACATGTCTCCCAACATCATATATTTTTCTGTCTGCTCATTCAGCTCGATGTCTGCCTGAGACTTGTTGGGCTATGTATACCTGAAAAATTTGGATCAGTAATTTTTGAATGAATTGTATTTATTTTAAACTAAACTAAGCAAGTCTTTTGAATGATTGTTTTACTGTCATAATAGAAGAAATTAATATAAAAAATAATAAATAATGTTCAAATTTCATTGCAATTTAGTTGGAAAATTAACACTCAGATTCTTCTTTTTAAATATCATAATATGTATCATAATTCTGTGAGATATAATTGAGAGTTGCACATTCAATTTTCATTAATTCTTGCTAAATCAACTTTCTAACTCATCATAAACCATTAGAAGTTTACTGGTCATTTTATTTGAAACATTAACTCATTGTATCTGTATTGTATCAATATTACATAATTGTTTCAATGTAACAGTCTTCAGAGGAAATATTTTGAAGTATTCACTCTGGTGCTTTTATAACTGGTATTTCCAAGTTTAACATGACATTTCATTTAAAAGGAGAAGTTGAACAAACTATTTATTTGCTTCTTATAAAATATCCATAAAACAATGCATGTCTTTCAGAGATAAATGTTTAGGTACTAAACCATGTTTATTTTGGAACAATTGCCCATTACATTTGACTGTAGTGTTTCATGAGAACAGATATTTGTTTGGAAAATGTACTCTTTAGTTTGTCCAGATGACTAAGTAATGATTAAAATCTTTAAAGGAACACTAAATATATATATATTTTTGGCCATCTACATATCCATAAAAATAAGTGTTCTACATCTCCCTCCCCCACTCAAGTAAATTCATATTTTTAAAATTGATTTGAATTGTATTAAAAAGGGTCTGGTTATAAACACATACCGAAAATCATACATGTTTATTTATATTTGTCCAAAATCTGATGAGCATATATGACAACTAGATTTTGATATAAACTAAGTCTCAAATGTTAAAGGACTGATTTAACATTTAAATATGGCTTAAATTGTGTACAACTCTCTTTATCTGATTTCTGATGCATATAACATTCCTTCAGATTTAAATTTGTCAGATTTATGGTGTTATTGTAATGGTGCTGATGGATATGACAGTTTCAATGAAAACACTAATCTTGTTGTGTACAAGGAAGGTGTCTGAAAATAACAAATATGACTTTATATTCCATACATACCTGCATACAGTCTTGTCATTCACCTTGAAAGTCTGTGTTTTTGTATGTTTATATGTCACTGCACATTCTCGGATGATGCTAATGAGTACTGTCATCCGTTTAGGTCCTTCAGGTAGTATATGCAATTTTTGTCGCCAGACTAAAATGTCCTCCGTTGTAAAGTTGTCATTGCAATGACTATTGCACCCACATGCCACAGATTTTTCCTTTTCAATGAAAGTTAAATCTAATGCAGCTCTTCTTCTTTTCACATTGAAATCTGCAACATATGGCATTTGAAATTGTCTTCAGATATTATTATGCAGACAGATTTTAAAACAAACATTAATGTTATGCATATGATGACGCTAGTAATTTTGTGATGTTTTCATACTAATGCATATATTTAAACTGCTTAATAATTTGTATCGTTCTGTTTTTCTTTTAATATAATTAAGCTACAGAGCTTTATTAAGATTCAAAGAAGATTTACTGAAAAAGTCAAATAAAATTAGAAGAATTAATTAATGATACTAAAATGATTTTAATGCAGTAAAATCAGGGCACTTAAATAATTAAGCATATAAACATCCATAACTAATTAGCCTCAAAGTTATTTTGGTGGAGTAGGTGAATAATTCATGCCTGAAATGAAAATATGTTTCACTATACCATTTCAGTGCTTTATTTCCATACTTTAAGTTTGTAATCTAAGTGGCAATTACTGTAGTAGTAGTTGCTGTTCTTGCTGTGTAACAAATACAAATTGTAATTTATCTAAATTAGACATACAAGATGACAACCGTTTGTGAACAAATCTTGTTGATGGGAGACCGATATCTGCAAGATAAAAAATTTAAGTCTCAATCTGTTAGTTCTTGCTGCAGTCTTTAATTCACCTAACATACCTTTTAAAAGTTACGCAACTATCATTCTGAGTTTTCTTTTCCTACTGCTGATTATAACTAAATATTTGAATGCATTTATGCCAATAGCATTTTACTTATAAAAATACTGATATCAAGAGTATATTCTCTATTATTTTAAAAGAAATACATAGTAATTATTCAAGTAGACATCTGGACCAGAGAATTGTTGATAGCCAGTAAGTGTTAGGCTCAATAATCAAAATGAATTCCATCAGTGGTCACCAGGCAGGAATTTTGTGATGGAAACTAAAAATGCTATTAAATTCTTTTAAAAATCTTTGCAGTGAACTGAAAGATAAATAATTCCCTTTTGTTATAGCATTTTCCATCAGAATCTGAATCTGATTTATGTTCAAAACTTGCTGTTATATTATAGTATGCAGAGAGAAAATATTACAGCGGGAAAAAAACATTTCAGTACTTGCAACATAAAGTTTATGAAGACAAAATAAAATCTACTAGTTTAGGAGTGAATATCTTTAGTCAAAATATGTAAATCTACTGGTCTGAAATATTTTACATGTAATGCTAAAAATATCTTTAGAAAATTTTACACTTAAATTTGATAAAATGTAATACATGCTCATAGGGTCAACTTCACAACATAAATTTACAAAACTATGCCAAATCGAATTCATACTGAGTATGCTCTGATTAGATGTGGGCTATGCTTACTGAATGGAATAAAAATCCCTGAATAGTTTAATAGAAGTGCCTAATACTAATACATAACTTAACATAATATAACTATGTACTATTGTTTATATTCTGTTTGTTTTATTAACCTATAGAATGTTTACAAATTAGCAATTTAAATCTATACACACCTTTGTTGAACTCATTTCCAAGAAGTTTTCTGTACAAGTCCTTGTCCATTATCTTCACACTTTGGACATATCAGTTGAAGTCTCTGGTAGCAAGAAAACTAACCTTATTTATACTGCTGTAACTGGTTGAATGCCTTCTACCAGTTCTGCCTCTATCAAGGCTATTACATGCCCAGCAGGCAGCTTTTAAGCTCTCAGCAAGATCAATGAAAACCTGTCATGATCAAAGGAATTTTACACCAAGAGCATGGCCTGGAAGCCATACACCGACTCAAAAATAAGGCACTTGGTTTTATGAATTGTGTTACTTGTCCAGCTATCATAGTAGAGTATGCAAACTCCATGATAATACAAATTCAATAATGTTAGATATTTAAATGCTAATGATCATACCTATATTTATAGGCATATCCTTAATGACAGCTTCTGTGTAGACTGAAAAGCCAAATGTTATGGCATTTTTTGTCATTCCAAGTGATTGAAATGTTTTCAATATGGCACCAAAGAATCTGGTGCAAATTTCAGTAACCTTATTTTAAGTCTCTACTTTTTTCATTTGAAAAAAGGATCAGCTTTCTAAATATTTTGTAAAGTAAATTATTGCATCCACTATCAACTAATCCTAGCCAGCCAGACACACAGAGATATATCATATTCCACATATTTCCATCAAATTTGTGTATTGTGAGTCTTTCATGATTAATTTAGATAAATGCTACTAAGTTCATGAATATATGTGGGAAATTATCACTGAGAATAACGTTGAACTAATCATCAATCAAGTTATTATGGATGGAATATCCTCAGATATTATATAGTAATCACAATAATGTAGATCAAGTATTATCTTAATAGTATAGTTTTACTGTTCCAGAATTTGTTTCATTACAGCCCATTCAAAACTTGGACATGATGTCTTTTTATAAATAAGCAAAACCGAAAAAAATGAAAATACTAGTAATCATGTAATTTACACAACTGCTGCTAGACAATACAAATATATGTGCTGCTCTTTAGCTTTGGAGGCAACACAGATAACAATAGCATAATCCTATTTCCATTCATGTTTTCAACCTTAAACAGTTAACCAACCCACCAATAAACATGGTCACATTTTAGACTGAAGTCTTCTTAGACCTGATTATAATATTCTATGGTCCATCCTTGTATCCCACAAACTTGCATCAGCTAACTACTGCATTATATGCTATCTGAATGTATCAGTTCCTTCACCTTTACTTGCTATTAAAAGACACCTCGATGTGATAAATAGAACCAAACTAATGCATGACATCCAAGCGAACCTAACAACTTGCTTACCTCCTACAGTAGAAGAACTCGATAACTGCCTGTGTTCATTGCTTGAAAACATCTCAGCCATCAAGTGCAGAGTATCAATTCAAAAGTGTTCTCCATGGTATATCAGTGTTAGGGACCAGCTTTGCACCATTACAAAAAGACCACTGTGAAGTGGAGAGGCTTTGACTTTCCAACAGACTCACTTTCATAAGCTAATCTATGAAGCTGCCAAGAAGAATGTCACAAACATAGTCCATTTAGCCAAATTATCCCACTACAGTATTTCAGCGACAACAATTAGCAGCACATGGATTAATTTGTGACAGTTGTGATGATGAGTGCACCAAAGTCATGTGAACTTCATCTAATTCTAACATCACTGCTGCTTGAGTGCTTCGATCCAATATTGCTTTTACTAACTGATGTTATTAAAACCTCTCTCTCATTAGAGGAATTCCCATTATTTTTCAAAACTGCCAGTATAAAACCTTCTGCTGAAGAAACTAACATTCAACTTTAATGCTTTAAAGAACTACTGACCAGTTTCTAATCTCCCGTTCATATAAAAAATCTTAGAAAAAGTTGTTCTGACCCAGCATATATCTCATCTGAATTCAAACAGTCTTTATAGCAATGTACAGTCTGCATATCTCCCTTGCCACAGTACTGAAACTACACTTCTGAAAGTAGTTAATGGCATTCTCTCTGCTTTGGATAGCAGAAAGATTACATTCCACACACTCCATGATTTGTCTTCAGCAATTGACACAACAGACCATGATATATTAATTCAATGTAAAAAGCATGTATTTGTCATTCACAACACAGCCGTTTTTTGGTTCAAGTCTTAACCTAGAAAGCAAGCAACCTATATTCCCAGATGTGAAAAAGCTTCGGGCCTTGTATTGGTTATATACTTGTAAGGTGCCCTGTTATAAAGTTCTGGTGTTTATATGATATGAACAATTCAACCTAATTTTTTTCACAACCCAAATCAATGTTGAGTTTATAGTGTTTGCATTGTTATAGTTGAGATGAGCAGTTGAGAAAAAAAAAATAAAGTCACACGTGTATTTATAAAAGGAATTAATTTTATAATTTATCTGCAATCAATATTTATCAACACATTGCATTGAAGACAGTAGTGCAGTGGATACTCAGCCATGGGTGTAAACATAATAACATATTTCTCTAACAGGTGTTGAAGTTAACTACAGATTGTACACACTTTTCAAAGTAATTTTTATACCAATTGATCTGATTGCTACACCTGCCTCTACTGGTAATTTCATAATGCCTAATTATCATACAGGATAATTTATTTTCTTATCATGTAAATATTAAAATAAGCCTATGATGCATTTGATAAGTAGATTATTAACATATAGTTCATAACATTATCAGACCCACTTTAAAATTACATTTGTTCCATGAATTTACATGTCAAGATTATTAAAATATACATCTACAGTCCTTTCAAATATTGTTCAATCAAGATTCAGTTAGTTTGTTTATTTACTCATTCAGCTACCAAAAAATTAGCCAATGAGAATTGTAGTGAATGTTATGTGCATACAAAATTTGCACCAAGATCTGTACATTTAATCTTTTCCCTTGTGCTCAAATTTGATGAATTATGATTATGTCAGTGTACTGCTTTGTCCGATCATATGGATATATGAAAATCCATTTTAATATCTTGACTTTGTTGTGACATGCATATAAAGTTATATTTTAAAAATTGTAGAAATTTTCATCTAAACCAAATCCAAATAATGAAATAATCTACGATCCATAACTTTGGTCAGAGACTGTTAGATGCAAGCAAGTGGTCCATATGGCATCATCAAAGGCTTGTTTGGCTATAAAGCCTTGCCATCATGATTAGATTATTCAAATGTGTAATTAACCATGCTCTCCCAAGTGATTTTGGCTGTGAAATTAGAATTAGAGATGGTGATAATCAGGATGACCCTTGTTACATGTCCAACTGTTAGCACTGGGCTACATGAAAGGAAAATCAAAATGAAACTTGAACAGTAAAATTTTGTTCTAAATTTCTTGTGTTCCAAGTACTTTTTGAGTCTCTTCAAAATAGTTATTGAAGAGCCACTATGGGTTAGATACTTAGTTAATAAATAAATGGTGGATTATTATACTGTCATAATACAAATTATAATACTCAATCTCTACTTATTTAAAAGATAGGTAGATAGATACGTAGGTAGGTGGGTAGACTAAATCAAGATAAAAAAATTAATGTCTCGCATAGAAATACATGCAGAATGCAAATGATTTTCAAAGTTAACTTTTGGGCATTTATGTGCAATTAATGAAATTGTGAGAGTCAGTCTTTAGCAAATTGTGGGAAGTAAAATCCCAAAATGATTCAATATGTGATTTTTTCTTATTGTACATTTTGCCCTCAATATGTTTGACCCATTAACATAGTTTTGAGAAATATGGAATAGTGATGCATATTTCATGATATATTCTTATTTTCATCAGTTATATATTTCAAAATTCTAAATTTTTTTAAATTTATCAAACGGTGTTAAAAAGAAGTTTTCATTTTAATATTTTGGTCCTTTCCAAAACACACCAACAAATATAAGGAACAGTTATCATATGTTTACTTTTGTTCACATTGTTTTTCATTCACACATTCTCATACATTTTCAGTGATCTGTTGCTACATAATAAATTATATATACTGATAAAACACACATATTAATGAATAATTATTAACTTCACAAATTACTTGTTCAATAAATGTCCAAGTTCAATTCACTATGTCAATATGTATAAAGATTTGTAAATGTCATGATGCAACAAGAAAAAAGAAACAAATGAATTTGAATTTCACATTCAAGCAGGCACTCACCAGTTATTATGTACTTTTGAGAGAGTAGTGTATATTAGGTGAAGTTGTTTGCATAGAAGCTACTTTGTGTAATGTGGCTGACATTTCATTGAAAAGAATATCTATTGGTAAGCCAAAAGCAACAAACCTTTCTCTAATATCAAGTAAACAACATGAAGTATACTAACAGGCCATATCATTTTAAGTACATAAGATATTTTAACTAAAAAGAAATTCTACAGAACAAAGTTCTTAAATCTGAAAAGGATAAGTTACCCAATTTTGTGTAAAAACAACAAGGATGACAGTTGCAAAATACTCTTATTTAATGACTGGATATTTGGTTTACTATTTCTTTAATATTTTTGCATTTCTATTTCTATCAACTTTATTAAATGACCTTTGATTGTTTGTGTTATTTTTTATTTCAGAAATGACCTTTGCTCTTTCTATTTATTTTTCTCTCTCTTAATGACAATATATGAACTTTCTTTTTATATATAGCATAAGCCTTAAAAATAAAATGTTCACTATCAAATATAATATCTCAGCAAATCCTAGAAGTAATGTAATGATCTATATCAGATATAAGAATTTTATAATAAAGGCAGTGGATGACTCATTGAGAATTGCCTCTATGAATAATAATAATAATAATAATAATAATAATAATAATAATGCTTTATTTATAGAGGGTGACTCATTAGTAAAGGACTATTCTCCCTTGAGGCCCTCTTAAGGAGAGTATGAAAATGCACATTATATGAAGATATCAATAATTAGTGAGGGGCCCAGATTGTCCGAGTGGTCTAAAGCGCTGTCCGTTACGGATCACTGCCATCTCACCTCTGTCTGCGTGTGTTCAGGTCTAAGATTTGGCTAATGTAGTTATGTGAGTAAGCTTGCCGGTAGCTTCTCGTGGGTCGATGGTTCTTTCCAGGGGGTTTCTGGGTTCTTCCTCTACCATTAATACTGGCCGCCATGTATAGCCTATATTGTGCTTAAAAATGGCGTTAAACCATACAAAACAAAACAAACAATAATTAGTGTCACAGTCTACACAGAAGCTCTCATTAAGGAAATACCTATAAATATAGGTATGATCATCATCTATAATAAACACATGCATGCTCATGATATCTCGTTTTAAGTACTCTAATATTTATTCCATACAACTGTACCAGAATATTGAAAACTCTTTTTGAATTGCTCTGTTCTTGGTTTTGGTACTAGAAGGTTTCCATGTGATATTATTCTCAACTGGTATTTTGTTGAAAAAGGCCGGAACAAGTCCTGAAGACATTCTAGTGCAGTTCCATGTAGACATTTATATAAAAGAACTGCCTTGTGAAAAATCTATCCTGTCATATTGCTATGGGTTGGAGATGTAATGAATTACCTGAAGAAAATGAGGAATACTCAATATATCTATTGCAAGATACACATTTTACTAAATGACAGGAGACATATTAGATCATCTTGGGGTTACCAATATATAATTTCTTTTGCATTCAGATTCAAGGGGAGAAGCTATTGTATTGAGCAATAACTTTAAGTTGCCTATACACAGACGCAAAGTAGATGCAAACAGCAACAATATAGTTTTAGATACTTCAGTTCAAAATTACACATTCAAACTTATGAACATTAATTGTCCTAATTGATGTTTATGATGAATGTATTCAAATTTATTTCTGATGAGAAAATAATATAGATTCAAAAAGATCCACTTGGAGAAAGAATAAACCTATCAAGCGGGCAAGGTCAGATTTCTTCCTAGTGTCAGAAACTCTTATTACAATGGTAATTGTTTAATTTTCAAAGATTGCTATTAAGGGAAAATATTATTTAAAATAATAGCAGAACTGAATTGCTTTCAAATGAGTAACAACCATAGTTACTTTATAAAACTTGTAATGAGTGAATGCTTAATGTGCATATTCTGTAATGAGTTTAGAATTAGAATATAATACTATGTACTGATGTTAACAACTATTCTCTGTAAAGTTATGAACATTTATAATTAACTGTGAAGAAGTCATGGGTTGGATCCGACCAACTGCTGGCGTTGCATGGGAAATAGTACAAAAACAAAAAAACAATGTCTACTGAATGAAAGTAGACAAGTCATATATATATATATATATATGTGCTATTTTATTATCAATGAAATATGTATATATATATATATATATATATGTATATATATATATATATATATATATATATATATATATATATATATATATATATATATGTATATATATATGTATATATATGTATGTATATATATATATATATATATATATATATATATATATATATATATATGTATATATATATATATATATATATATATATATATATATATATATATATATATATATGTATATGTATATATATATACATGATAAATTCTAGTACATATAATTATTTCATTGATAATAAAATAGCACAATAAAAGATGGCATACATAGGCATGGTTTTGATTGTGTATTAATTAATTAAACATTGATAAGTTTATGCACTGCTATAAATATCTTTATATTAATTACATCAAAGCCCATAGGATAGAGAGATAATAATGTCTTAAAGACAGTAATCTAAAGAGAACAATATGTCTTAAAGTTGTAGATTTTTCATATTCGAACATTATTTCAGCTTTTATATTTTCTATTTTTAGAAACATTAAACACATTTAATTTTTATTTAATCATCTGCAATTTGTTCTCAGTCGCTTATGATAAGATTTGTTAACCAAATCATCAACATAATTATTCAAAGGAATATTATGTTTTTCCCAATTCTTGGATGGGTTACTTATTTTTCTAATTGGTAACATATTGCAGTTTATGTGTGGAAGCAGAAATGATTTTTGATACCATATAGTACTGCATAGAGGGGACTTAATCAGTGTCACATAATATCCCATGGTTAAGTAACACTGTAAGACATGCCTCCAAATTTGACTGCACCCAACATTTTAGAATGATAAAAAAATAGTACTAATATGCTATAAAAATGGGACATTAATGGTGCTTTAAAAATAGGATAACCATATTTGATTTGACAGTTTAGGCACCTTAACGTCGTGGTTTTATTTAAAAAGGTCTCAAAATATCCATGATTTTATATATGTTGGATGACAAGCTGGTGTTCATTATACATAAGTCTTGTCTGTGTCATAAAGACCAAATCCCCCTCCCCTCCTAACAATTTCCTTGGTAACAATTTAGCCAGGTGATTTTCTTCCTGCAGGAAAAAAATCAGCCCTGACACCCTCACTCTCTTTCTCTTGCCCTCTCTCTCTTTATGCCTCTCTTTCCTTCATAAAACTGCCCTTTTTCTTATTTCTCTCTTTATCTTCTTGTATCTTTCTTCCTCTCTCTCTCTCTCGTCTTTGTCTTTATGTTTCTTTTTTCTGTATTCCTCTTTTTCTTTTCTGTCTTCCTCTTGTGTTCCTCTCACTTCCACTGTGTTTTTATGGCTCTCATCTGTCTCACGCTCTTCTTCCTATATCAGTCTTTCTCTATTGCTTAATCTCTCTCTCTTCTCACTTCTTTCATCCACTGCAAATTGTATGAGGTGAGGGTAACTGTATGTTTTAAGCTACAAGCGAAGACAGCTTCAAAATTTCCTTAAATAGTATTGTCAGACATGTGCTCCACAATGATTACTAAATCACTTAGAAATTACCACAAAAACAATGTAAATAAGTATTTACAGGACAGGAATTAGGAAACAAATAATGTGTGGGCAGAAGATGCCAAGATTATGAGTGCAACATCATTGATCTCTACTGACATTTATGTGTATAGTATCTGTTGATCCAATTCCAAAGGAGTTACCCAGTATTATTTGTCGAGTTACCCATCATATTTTTCCTTGGACACTTTCACTCACTCTAGATTTTTGTTACAAAACCTTGCAAATGACCATGTGTGTGTGTGTGTGTGTGTGTATTTTGGATTTTTATATTTAGTTTAAAGTGATGTACACCACTCATGCATAGCCCTGCAGACACGTAACATCATGTCCCACCCAGTCACATTATCCTGGCACCAGGCCAACCATTCTCAGAACTAACCTCTTAATGGTGAGCACCAAGTGAGGCAGATGCTAGCACCATTTGTATAAGTCTTTGATATAACTCAGCTGGGGTTTGACCAACATCACAAGTGGATGCTCTAACCACTTAGGTCATCAGAATGGTCCCCATTTTAATGCATTGTAAGTTTGCTAAGAAGAACCAGGAAGATTCTTTAACAGTTGTGTCTTATACTATGCAAGTGACTGTTGAAAATCTATTAGTCCAAAATTGTAACGTCTTTTAACTGTAAAGGTTTATTTGAAATCATCCATATGAGATTTTGTAAAGTAAACATATACCTGCATTATATATCAAATGTGGAAAAGGAAAAGAAACTAATTGCAGTTAGGAGAAATAATCAGCTAATTGATCATGTACCCCCATGCACAATATATTGTATGACCTGTTACATGCATGGTATTTCCATATGTTTAATACTAAATAGATTATGTACATGTATATGGAACTAATTCATAATAGTGGGGAGAAAATCAGCTAGATAGATCTGCCCCCCACCCATTTGTTAAAGGATCCATTATGTTGTGGTATCTCACTTGTATGCCTTAAGTGTATTACCAAAGGGCGCATTAATACAAATAAATTAATTGGTTGAATGGGGAAAAGAATGTGATAGCTGAATCTACCCCATTTCCAATTGCTAGCAGACTCATTACATATATACATGTTGCATTCAGCTTATTACCAAAGTGTCCATTATTGAAAAGAAATTAATTATTTTAGGCAAGGGAGTAGAAGTTAGAACTAGAGGGGGAAACTAATGAGTTGTAAGGGAGGTGGAAATAAATAATTAGGGGGTTGGGGTGGAAGATCTTGATGTTACACTGTCTATAACAATTGCTGGTTAAGAAAAGGAAAGTGGAATAAGCTATACAATTTTTTAGATTCATGTTGCATTATAATTAAAGGATTTTTAAAAAATGATTTGTACACAGTTATAATTTGTGCAAATTGGGAGATCAGCACTTTGACTATGGGCATTTCAGTATTATATAATTTGTTTATCTTGCACAAAGCAAGACATCATCCAACCAATCATCACTGATAATCCAATCAGCATAGCTTCAACAGCTCCAGTTCATGGCCATTAATATCAAAGGCCAGACTAATAAGCCATGTGATCCAACTCCAAGATCAAAAGTCAGAAGTTCTATACAGACATTGGACTAAGGCATGTCTTTGAGAGGTTAAATATTGTATGCCCACCTAGAAATGCCAGTAGTAGCACACACTTGAGCCAGGAAGTAACAGTTTAAGAATGTCATCAGTTTATGATTTTTATGAAGAAGATGAAACAGAAGGGGCACGAAACAGTAGAGGCTGGTGTGACAGGAGAGAGTAAGTACAGTTAATATTGTTTTTAATGAACGCTATATACAACAGAATTTCTTAAAATATATCAATTGAGACACTTCATGATTAAAAGACTTTACACAGAAAATAAAAATTACTGAACTATATTTCTACCTGAAACAATTTTAAAATAAAGATTTGTTTCTGTATACTGTGTCATATAAACAAGCAAATTAAAGAAAGCATGATCTTTCATTTTGAAATTTCAATGAAAGGTTTAATTTTCAGTAAATATTAATAATTAGTTCAGGATAGATTCACAATGAAACAATGCAACAATCAATCAGCCAGCATTCTTTTGCACTGTAATAAGCTGTTTCAGCTCCTTAAATACATTTCTAATTGATTTAAAATCCACAATATGTTAGTAAAATGTTCAGGTTTTTTCCAAGAAACTGACAAGGTTATGTATTAAGTATGTTTTTATTCATTTTTTCTTCTTCTTCTTCTTCTAATAATAATAATAATAATAATAATAATAATTGTACTGTAAAGAGAAAGGAACATTCCTAATGCTGTTATTAATTGACACATAAAATATCTCATTTTTTGTAGGGTCTGATAGCTGTTATATCTACACTAAGGATCTGCTCTCCTTCAGCACATGGTCTTTGACTCTCAGCAGACAAGGAGAGATTTGCATAAATCTTAATGACACAGATATTGGTACTTATGTAAAAGTGAAATGTAAGTATATGTCTATATTTTACCAGACAATATTACCAAAATGTTTTTTTTTCTTCTCCAGATTCTAGAAAGGGAGATAGAAAAATATTGTGTACTGTTATTGACATTTGTGGACCAAAAACAGTTTTTCTATGGTTATGTATTGCTGTTAAAACTGCAGATTAACTGGAAATGGGATTAATTTTTACCATGACAGAAAATATTGAAAATGTCTATCCAGACATGTAATAATGACAGAATTATATTATGCTATTATTTATTGACAGGTTGTATGCAGCAGTTCTAATCTCTGCTGAATACTTTTTCAAACCATATTATTAAGTTTTTGACCAAGTCTCATATATATATAGATGTATCATATATTTTTACACCAATATGCAATTTTGTGAGCCAGACAAATTCAAATTCAAATTCATTCATTGCTGAGTAGTGACTGAGAATCCAATCTCTGAAATTAATTACACCACTGCTCACTAGAGAATCAAGCTGCTGCTCACTTGCTGACTGTGACTAGGTACAGTTTCCAAAGAGTCAGGTTATAACAGTCTTATTGGTGAGACCTATATTGATAGTCACACACACCCTCCAAATATTGTGTGAACATGATCACCTTTGAAGTTTACATTGTTAAGATATTTAATTTTTTATAGACATGTACAAATATAGAAACACTAATCAAAACTAATTTAATACTAGTATTAGAAGATTTAAATATTCTATAATTGATTATCAGTTGCCAACATTATGTGTTTGTCTAAAACTTGATCTGTCATTCACATCAATCTAATATAGTGTATTCAAATTTCTCATCTCAAATGTGACCATACAACACAATTAATTACGAATTCAGATTTATACAAGGAACATTTTGACAAACATAAAAATATAAAAATTATGCATGTCAGGTTAAAGAAGTCTTTGGTTTTAAATTTGACTTAAAATAAATCATGTTCATTTTAGTTGGACTTTGCAGAATTGTCAATATTCTAGTTTTAATGGTCAATCTCCTGATTTATCACATGAAATATATGCACGAAAGAGATTAAGAGAGGGTGATTTAAGAGAAGTTGGTTTCAGATAGTGTAGGTATAAGTTTAGAATTGAAGATGCTATTAAATCTTTTCTTACAGATCCAGATATAAATTACAAGTTTGGAACAGTTGAAGAATGTGGACTTAGTAGTGATGAAACAAGTATAAAGGTAATTAACAAAAGCATATTAAATTCTCTTTTGCTCATATACATAGCAAACTCTCTTGTTTACAATGGTCCATACATTAAAACAGTTTGAACTAGACAATTTATGATCAGTACATGTATATTATATTGCAAACTTGATGTGAACAAGCTACACACCTATTTTCATGGGTTGAGCCATTAGCATGTCTCCAAATTCCAGTGAATTATACATTTTTACATTTCATCAATGATATAAATTTTATTTGTAACCTCCCACACCAAAGTTGCCTACCCTTCTGCACATGAGATTCTCATGTGAGATCTAACACAGGTTAGTCTCATGTGCATTTTAACATGCAAATTAGGTAGAACTCACGTGAGAAATTGAATCTAACAAAATCTGAAAATGACATGAGCAGGAATTGTTAATATGTTGCTCACGTGAGCAAGATGTTGCTCACGTGAGCAAGATGTTGCTCACGTGAGCAAGATGTTGCTCACGTGAGCAAGATTTTGCTCACATGAAAATTGCAGGATCTGAAATTAATATGAGCACAATTTTCCTCACGTGAGCAAGAGTTTGCTCACATAAGCAAAAAAAAACTCCAAAACAACTAGTATTTAATACGTACATTTTTGACAAAAGTTAAAAAAGAACAAAGTTTACTATCATAAAACTTGCAATTTAATAGCATTAGAGACTTTCAAGGTCATATTTAAATCTAACAAGGATAAGCATCTTTGAGTTCAGTTATGGATGTTTTAGCCAGGTTTCTCGCATGAGCAAAAAGAAAACGTGTGTGTGTGTGTGTGTGTGTGTATATATATATATATATATATATATATATATATATATATATATATATATATATATATATATGCACATAAAATTTTCAATTATTGTAATTATCGTATCACATGCATTAAATAATCAAAGTTCTTAAAGGTCATCATTAAACATACTGCAAATAAACATATTTTAGCAAGCACACTATACAAGTTAAAGTTCCAAATCTGTATGAAATTCATGGCTTCACATGAAGACCATTCTTCAATGTTCCAGAAAATTTAACGCAAACGAAGCGTGTAATTAACAATACTGCTTCCGAGTCTTTCATCATGTACACACAGTCACATGCCAGTCTGCAAAAGTATTCATTTGGAAATTTTTCTCTTTGAATCGAGGCACTCCCTGTTTACCATTGAATTTAGGTTAGCTGGGTCTGTCTTGAACTGTTGAAAAATAAAATCTGAAATTGAAATGAAAAACTTAGTGCAAGTTTGTTTTTTTTCCTATTTTTGCATTTGTGATATTTTGTAAAAAGGAATGCATTTGTGATATTTTGTAAAAAGGAACTGGTGTAGATTCACTGGACAAGGCAAAAGCAAAACACAGTTATTATTGGTTTAAATGGCACTTTCAACACATTATTGGCTATCTCACACTGAGGAAATAGGACACACTGAGGGGGTGGGTGGGGTGAGCAGGGAAAAAGTGCTAGGGTACCCAATTGATCAACTTTTCCGTCATTCACTCAGAACAAACACGTTTTCTTTTTATTTTATGCTTAAACGAGTTTGCTAGCTAAAGTGTATTAAGAGTTTGCAACTAGCAGATTTCTTCGGTAATGTCAGTTGTCTAAAGTGTATTAAGAGTTTGCAACTAGCAGATTTCTTCGGTAATGTCAGTTGTCTAGGCTACCATTTATGTTCTGCAGTGTTTTGTGTACATTTGCAAAGTAAATCTAAGTAACAATTCTTTCTTACTTCAAGATAACAAAAGCATACACTGAGGCCCCCCCCCCAAAAAAAAAATGTGTTTCCTCATTGCACTGGTTTTAAAATTAGATTTAAAATATTTTTTATTTTTTTTTTGTAAACGTTATATATAAATCAAATAATAATTCAAGCGCTTGAAAGTACTGGGCAGAACCGGCTAATTAGATGCACAAATCAATTTCGGCAATGTGATTTTTTTTTAACTAAAAAAAAAATTGGGGGTGGGGGTGAGGAAAAGTGCTAGGGTCAGCAACGAGAAACAGGGAACGTCGGCCAACTGGAAACATGTATTTACTTTTTTTTTGCCCTGAAAATGTACATTCACAAAGTAAATCCGAGTAACATAATTTTTTCTCAATTCAAGATGCCTTTGTACATATTTACTAAAATTGAAAAAAATAAAAAACAATTTGAGTGGTATTCGATCTTGAATCTTTTGCATGATATATCTGCATCATGTTTCATCTGCAGTGACTGATATGTTGGTGGTGATATTTTTACACTTATGTTTTGGCTGTCTATTTCAATCAAAATTCTGCAATGTTACAGTTAAATCGAATTATCAACATTTTTTCTCATGGGAAAACCGCTAATTCACGGACTAGCCTTTAACTGTTAATTGCACACCATATCATAATTATTGTAATCCAAACTGAGACAGACGCTGGTCGCCGTGCGAATATTGTTAGCGAACTAGCGAACGTCAAACATGAGAAAAGTCATTGTAAAATATAGTACATGGCCGCCATACAAAATAGATACCAAGGAACCTTTTTTTTTTATGGTCGTGGTATTTTGTAGTCCGATAAATCAGCCGCCAAACTTGTAATGGTATTGATGGGTATATATGTTATGTTTAGCAGAGTCTACATCATTCGGAATATTTTGGACTCGTCCCTAATGCATTGATCGGTCGCCGTGCGTATAGTCTTTTCTATTGCGGGCACGCGGCGGCCGTGCGAATAGTCTTTCCAAAAGTTGATACACGGTGACCGAGGGAATACACACTTCCTAAATATACCCACCCCTCTTCCGCGTATCCTACCCCTACCCAATGACGGAGATATGAATCTATAGTAAAGAAAACAAGAGTGCATAATGTTTTGAGGGCTGTGCGAGTATAAACATTTGTCAGTATGACGTGCCAAGTTTCACAGCAAGGTATATAACGGCGAGAGTTTAGCTGCATTCACGAAATTCTAGCCGTCATGCATTAAGTTATGTATCCATATACCATGCAAGTTTCAAAGGTAAACTCTTACAAAATCCATGAGAACACAAAGATGTGTCAATATGTGCAGCTTTAGATGATGACCATAATATACATGTATCAAATTTCAAAGAAGTTTTTTGGTTTGTTTTCTATTAGCTTTTTTGATGGCGAATAGCTTTAAATTTAAAAAGTATGTACGTCTGTAAATCAGAGGGTCTGAGAGCATGAATTATTCTGATTTAATCGTATCCCTTTTCCACCCACTGAGCATAACATATGTGAAAATAGTAGAACGAAATGAGTAAACGTCACTTACCTTTTTCAAGGCAAAGAACCTGTCCTTCATAATTCTGAAATCTTCTAATATCCCTCCCACTTTCATCGATGTCTTCTGTTTCGTACTGGACTTTAACATCAGTACCGACGTGGAAATCACTAGAGGTTGATTTTATTTTATTTTTGTTAACAATGTCCACACTCTTGTCGTCATAGAAATATATAACAGCGAACATGTTGCAGGAGAACATAAAGTGACTTTCTTTCTAAGCAGCGTGGTCCTTGCTAAACGTTGCCCGCGAGCGAAATTCAGTCTCTTGGTTCAAATGTACTCTTCTACATGTACACTACAGGCCAGCGAGCAGCATTCGTTGAGTTCGTTTGAGGCGCCAAAGAGGGCGGACTGTTCGTAAACTTTCTGTTTTACGTGCCTTTGTATACATATTCACTCAAGTATGACTTAATTTTATAAATCAAATAAATTGTATTTTCGTTATCAGATATTTCTTAACAGCTGGCCTATATAATAGAATTTGTGTCTTTCGTAAGTTAATTAATATTGCTGTAGTTCATTTTTGATGTACATACAGTAGAATGGGATGATCCATGCCCCACAGGACACTCTAATTGGTTCCAAAAAGCCCATCCTTTCATCATGTAATCAGGTAGGTTGACAGTGGGAGATTAAGTTTCACACCAGCATCAACAATATTATCCGGCATCAATGGTTAGCAAAATGAAGCTTTTTATTTTATTCTACTGAGTTTCGTCTTTACATACTATGGGTTGCTATTGTTGTCAGAAGACAATCGTATGTTTTGTCAACAATGGGACAACGTCTTGAACAGAGAAAAAGTTACTACCAGTACAGTACAGTTTAAAGGTTGGTATATATTTTCTTTATTATTATTATTATTATTATTATTATTATTATTATTATTATTATTGTTCACCCTTTAAAGAGACTGTGATACCGCAATCATATATAGTTGCATGATGGATCAAGCTTGCCGTTTTTGTTTTTTTGTTTTTTTTTTTTCGTTTTTTTTTTCTTCAGGAATTATACCATCTTCATCCAATTAATAAACTGAATATTTCCAGGGTATATCATATTTTTGTGTTGTTGAAAAAAAATAACGATTTTTTTCTCCTCTAACATCTTGAAATTGGCCACATTTTTATATTGCGTAAACGACGCCATAGAGACGAAGGTCACTCTTCAAACGTTTACACAAATATTAAAAAAGTCTTGATGGAAATACTCGAAAGTTTTGTCGGTGATACTGTTGGTTTCGTGTTAAAATACGCATTAAAGTTTGCCGCATTATTTTCTCAGCACGTTGGATGATTGTTCACAGATATTTTTGTAGAAACATTAGTACATACGGAAGGGGATAGGAGGATTTAAAGAAGAACACCGTTATACCGTATAATTATTGTTTGCCGCCGTAGTCTAGCTCTCAAACATACATACAATAAAATACATTCTTATACACATGTTCAGTGTTAATGTATCAATTAAGGCATATTTCAAAATTTAGCAAGTATATTCAGCGTTCGTTACATAATAGAATTGTCACATGCCTAATTTCCGTTAATTATGGCTGTTACTAAAGGATTACATATTTCAGATGCAGTGCTTCATTATTTCATATTTAGTATTATTAATAATTAAAAATGCAGTTGCAGCATTAAATATGTTCAATTTCCTATGTTTTTTTTTTCTTCCCCCAAACATGATATTGCAGTGTGCATGTAATTTATAAATAGTTTCATGTCTGAGAAATTAAAATATATCTGTATGCAACGGGCACTAGTTTTCCGCGAATGCATTTATATTAAGTACGGCAAGTCTATTGGCAGAACAGACGTTTTTATGTTACTATAACAATGCATGTAATAACTACAGAAACGATGTCTATTTGACGATACTTTGATCAGAATCAAAGTCCAAATTTCTCACGTGATAACTCACATGAGAAATTAGAACTCTGCCTTATTTTGAAACATGGTCAGATGTAATGGAAAAGAATGTTTTCTAAGTTAAACTTTCTCATGTGAAGATTCAAATTCTCACGTGAGCAAACTCCGCAGATGTGAGAATTTGGTTAGTTTTTCCATGGCTCACAAGATCTAACAAACTGCACACATGAGCTTGCAAAAACTACCCAATTTGCATACGTTTCTAACATGGTTCTCATGTGCAGCTTATGAGAAGCTCATGTGAATTGGTGAGATTTTTCTGTACGGGCTGATAGCAAAAATGCCAGTAATGAAGAATGATTATTTAGATAATAAAATTTAAGTAATAAAAATATAGATCAAATTTTTATATTTTTTAAAACGTTTTCCTTTATATTGATTATTTGGAAACAGAATAATGAATAAGAGTTAATGGTGGACATGCTGGTGGATACATTTATAATCTGGGAAAGCTTTGTCACAAATGTATATGGACACAAATTGACCATTTTACATCAGTTTATTAATAAATTTTATACAATTAAGATCTGTAGTAACAGTTTTCAAGGTGTGCATTTTTGGAAACTAAAATGTGTGGCAAGCAAAACTGAACTGTAATTAATCCAATCTGCAAGTAGTTAATTCAATAACTACTTAGTGTGTGATTATCAGTAGGTCATTGATTCCTGAGAATATATAGAGAACATGTGCAGAAAAATATGACTCAGTCAAAATTGTATTAAAAACCAGTATTAACATGCATTTTCCATGTTGCCATAATTTGATTTTGTGCAGCATTTATAATACCCGTGTTATATTTATTTTTCTAATTCAGTGGATAATAAAGGATCGTTAATATGGAATACTTTGTGTATATGCTTTTTGTGGATTTCATTGTCAGTATGCAAACAAACAAAATAATTATAAATTGGCTCTTATGTGCCTTTATCTTTTTATAGTGTATTGGGGGTGCTGGATTTACAGTGGAATTGCTTTGGACAGATCATGTCATGAGTACTACGCTGTTTTACAAACAGTTGGACTGCAGCAGTGTCACATATTTCTGTGAAAGTCTGAGCACATTTTTGAAGGTAATATGCTTTTTTATCAGTAAATACAGTGTCTTTACATTTGATTTCTGTAATTATAAAGGAAAGTAGTCACAATGAACTCAAGAGTCTTCCAAACCTGATATCTATAAGTATCACACCCACTGAAAAGTCTGGAATACAAAATGGATTCCATCCACCAATAGCTTAACTCATCTGTGCATCAATAAGAGTACCATATTTTGCTAATATTTTTAACTTTATAAACATTGATAAATATTTTTGAGGTTGCCATGAAAACAAGTTCCAAATTTTTCAAAATCTATTTGTGGCTTTTATTTCAGTCTGATCTTGTCAACTTATTAAAGTTATTATGCGGTTTGTCACACACACACACACATGCATTAAAATTGTATTCAAGTTCTAGTACAGAGATGACCCCTGTGTGACAAAATCACGATGAAACTTTCAACAAATTTATTCGACATGCTTTGTTACAAGCTAACATTCTTGTCAGCATTGGAATTCCAACTGAACCAGTGGCCTTGTGGTTAGAGCATCTGCCTTGGATGTGGGAGGTTGCGATTTTGAACCCTTGCTGAGTTATACCAAAGACTTATAACAATGATACTAACAGCTGCATTGCTATTGCCCAGCATTAAGACATTAGTGTTAGAATTCATTGGCCTGGTGTCAGGATAATGTAAATGGATGGGACAGCATGCCACATGTCTTTTGTATGATGGCCCAATAATAGAAATCACTATAAACTGTCACACACCAGACATCGTAATGATATGACTGAACAATTATTAAAGATATGTAAAGCATTAAAATCACGCAAACACTCTTTGGAATTCCTATTCACTTATTTGTTTAGTTCCCACCCACCCCTCCAACAATCATCCCTGAAGATTAACTGGTTTGATCCTAAGATATATTAAGTTTTGACTAAGATTATCCATATTTAATGAGTGCACTGTACTTTTGTAAGTAACTTAACATTTTACAAAGGGAATTCAGCTCTGTGTGACGTTTGCACTATATAACCTTTCAGCAACATTGACAAAAATAGTAAAAGTCTCTTTCTCAGACTATTTTACATTGCCTTTCTGCATGAAGCATTGGTAGCATTTTTATAGAAGGACTTCTAACTCTAGTCAGATGAGATTTATCATGAATATTCATGCACATTTATAGAAGACTATAATTCATTGATGTATTGACTACAGTAAACGCTTCTCTGAAAAGCTTTATAATGTTTTCCATTAGTAGGAATTTTAGTTTCTTTCAAAATACCAAGAAAGGTATTTTAATCAAGTTATGATTGCTTAGCATGTTTTTATTATCTGCAGTGTGATTATGATTTTCATTATCTCCAATGTGATTATGTTTTTCAGAATGAGCAGAATGTTTTCATGCATGCAGCTCAGTCAAAGTTTCTTCGAACATTTGAGGTTGATATACAGACCCTGCATTGTTCATCAAGCAAAACTGCTGTCAGAAGGATTGATCATAATTATGTCTGCAGGTTGTATATCAATGCAAAAGTTATGGTACAAAATGGAAACTTCAAGGAATTTCCTCCTGCAATTGGAACTGTAGATGTTGGTGATGACTCATTAGAATTGAATTTCAAGTCTGAAGGTATCGTTGATATTGTTGATTGCAACCATACCTTAATTACTCAAAACAGACTCTGCGAAGAGTTCAAGGACATACAGAGCCTGAGCAAAGTTTTACACAATTATTAATATGTGCATTTGAACTTGAAACAAAAAACCTTATGTCTGTGTTTACTGTTATATTTAAAGCTTCAGTCACTTGTCTTATATGATGTCAGATTTAAAAATAAATGGATTACCAGGATATATACTTGATAATATGCTTTTTATTACTCTATCTGACCTAATTAACATAATCCAATTTGTACTTCCTATCCCTTTTTATGAAATATTCAAATAAAGACATAGTACCAATTACAAGCGTTTCATTTATTCATTTACATTCTTATTGCATAGACAATTTGATGGTTGAAGAGATTATATATTTTAGCTGAACTTTATTTTTGTGCTGAAAATGTTTATAGTTCACTGAATGTCAAAGCCAATTAAGTTATTCCTTACAAAGATTTATTTATACAGGAAACACATTGGCCAAAGACTACTGAAGTTCCACAAGTAATGTCATGACATCATTTTATGGCAAAACTTGACCAAGCACAGATTGATATAATACATTTCAGAAAGTTCTAAATTTACATTTATAATAATTCCAATTTTTATGAATTAAACGAATTTCCTGTAATATGGTTGGATGTAAACGGTCACGTGATGTTGATCAGGAATTGTTTACACTTCGATAAATTCTGGGACTACTTTCGGTTTTTGAAATATAAATAAACATTGCAGACACGTTATTGTGAAACGATTTTGTCATCTGTAAAATATATAATTCTGCAAATAAATATAACTTTTACACTTTTTATACTTTTTCCAATATTCTTTGTAAAGTATGAAGTTTCTGAATAAACATAACTGTGACAGTAGTCACATTTCATTTCTCACTAGATCACCGAGTGGGTCCACCCGATCCCTACCGGGTGGTGGGTCTTGTTAAGTATTAACGCTGCTGAGAATGACATAAAATGTTACTGTTGTATAGAATTTATTTCATTGTTACCTTTATATAGTAAGGGATAGCATCATCTTGTTCATATTTCCATAAAAATTGGAAGTATTCACTGAAAAAAATCCATAATGATTTCAGGTTTGATTGAAATTTAATTTAGCACACTTGTTGAGTCTGTATCAGTTGTTATTATGTAAGGTCATGGTCATCTGACGTAACAGATGGGACTGACTAAAATTGAACAAGAATGTTGTCAGTAAACAAAATGTGTTAAAAACCACGGTAACCATTGCCTATGATGTAAAAGATGAAGTTTATGAATAAACGTAACTGTGGCTGTAGTCAATTTCTTCGTGTGATTCTGTACAGGTTATGTATTACGGGGCGGTGTGAAACGCCGAATGAAAAGTAACTACGCGCTACGTAAATTCGAATGCATTATTGATGGAATAAGTTAATTTGACAATAGAAATGATGAAATTGGAATTATAAGGATTAAATGACCATGGTTGGGTATTTATTGATGTGTAAATTTTACCTAATCACTCACAAAGTTAACATAAAGTCCTTCGGACTTTATTTACTTTGTGAGTGATTAGGTAAAATTTACACATCAATAAATACCCAACCATGATCATTTAATCCTATAATAAGAATTTCTAAATGCCATGTGATATTATCATTACAAATTTGGGTATTTAAAAGCATTGTGGTACATGTTTTCAAAGACCACCCCTTCTGCCAAAAGAAATGGTCTCTCAAAACAGGTCATAATCCTTCATAATCAATAAGTCTGTGTATGGAAATTATGGTCTCTCATAACAGTGGTATCAAGACAGGTATTACTGTATCATTATTTTGATTCTCTATTCGTTTCCTCGGGATTAAAGCTCAGTAAAGGTGTATTTACTAGACTATTCTGATTACACATTTATCAACAGTAGGGATGGCACACATTAGAATCGAATAGTGGTGGAAGGAGGTAAAATAGATAATTTACCTCATGAATTTATATAAAAATACTAACCTTATAAGAATCACTGGGATGGTTTGGTAGTCTTCCATTCATTAAATTTGAATGTTACACTCTACGTTCTATGCTCAATTATGTACATTTTCAAATTACATGTAACATTAGTAGCCCAACAGATGACCTTATATGCTGGATCAGTGCAATGTGCAAGGATTTATGTTTTGTTTGTTTTTTATGGTTTAATGCCATTTTTAAGCACAATATAGGCTATACATGGCGGCCAGTATTAATGGTGGAGGAAGAAACCGGAAAAAACCCGGAAAGAACCACCGACCCACGAGAAGCTACTGGCAAGCTTTCTCACATAACTACATTAGCCGAATTTTAGACTCGAACCCACGCAGACAGAGGTGAGATGGCAGTGATCTGTAACGGACAGTGCTTTAGACCACTCGGCCACTCTGGGCCCCACAAGGATTTAAGATATAGGCATGAAGCAATATAATGAGAGAGGAAATGTGAGAGGATGGCAGCATATAGAGAGAAAGAGCAGAAATAATAATTGGTCAAGTACATATAAGAAGATGGATATTTAGAAGGATTGATAACATATAAGGAAAACAAAGTACATTGCAAGATTGCAATTAACTGAACCATATACATGTAATTATAGACAGTTGTTGAAATCAGTTAGGCAGTTGAGATTGCAAATATTTTGTATTAAGTGTGGCTGATTAGTCCCATGATGGGGAAAGAAACATGTTTAGATAATCACTTGCACAGTACACAAGGATCCATGGGAGAAAAACAGTGGTCATTGATCAGGTGGTCAATATCTGCAGGCAAACTTGATAGAAACTAGAGCAAGGAAAGGATGGAGTTTTGAAGTAGGTGGCCACTAAACTAGGTTTTGGGTGCTACTCCATTTGCAATTAAAAGGGTGCCATAAAGCATGAGTCTACTGTATATACACTTGTTCTGAAAGAAGGAAAGATTATATTTCTATTTTCCAAGCTTTTATTTTAATTTTTCCAAATGCTGGCTGATCATCCATTTGCAAAACATATTTCTCCAAAACTTTGGTTTTTGCCTAGAGGTCATAAATGTACATTATGGTATGAGACATTGAAGTGAATAGCCAAATGTTGCTAATTAATTGCTTTTACGCTTTTTGATTCTAACAGCCATACATGCAGCTTTTACTAAATGCTGTTGTTCACACTAGCCAAATTTTGGCTAAGGATACATTTATTCAAAATTTGGTCTTTGTCTAAAAGTCATACAGTACATTATGGAAAGGGACAATATTGCAGTTAGCCAAATTTTGGCTAAGCATTCATTTAGCCAAGATTTGGTTTCAACCTAAAAGTGTGAACAACAGCTTTGTAGGAATTAGCCAAATTGGGCTAAAAGGACATTAGTTGTGTACCAGCCTCACTGAGTATGGCAACAGGAATCCTTAGCCAAATTTTGGCTAAGCAATCATTTAGCCAAGATTTGGTTTCAACCTAAGAGTGTGAAGAACAGCTTTGTAGGAATTAGCCAAATTGGGCTAAAAGGACATTAGTTGTGTACCAGCCTCACTGAGTATGGCAACAGGAATCCTTAGCCAAATTTTGGCTAATTTAAAACCTGCCTAGCTCCTTCCACAGACAGTAAAGCCATTGAATAGTTATATACTATATATTGATCAAAAGCTCTTCAAAGATTCTCATTGTGTGCCTTTTCTACTTTGGGTTAAGAGATTTTAGCCCACAGCAGAGGCCTGATTTGAGTAAATGGAAAAGCTCAAGTGAAATCGGAAGTGTAATTTCTTCAAGCCTGGTAATGTTACCAAAGACAAGGGAAATAATGTGCATCAGTGGAAAAGACTAAGTCTGTTGAGGTCACTTACATAAAGACAACAAGACACAAATTTGAAAAAGCTATCCAAAGTTCCTATAATACTGATAATGATGTTGGAGAGGAAAGCCTGCTCTCAAACTGCTGTGGTCCAAGCTAAGAAGTAAGCTAAGTTCAGGAAATAGGTGGAACACTTTGCGATGCCAAGACAAGTCCATGTTTCCATGCAATATTCAGACATTGATATAATTTAACACTGCATAAACTACTTGGTAAATGTAATAGAACCGAATTGCATATTAATTGTCTAATACATACATAATACCAAAACTCATACAAAGTTAAGAGAAATCCTGAAAAAAAATTATTGTGGTTACTTTCCACTAAAAGCAGTGTTAAATTTTTTACCTTGCAATATAAAGCTGAATAAAATGCCTAAATTATTGAAAAAAAATAGAAACAAAGCAAACATTGCAAACAAGCAATTACAGACAAAGAAGATGGTAAAATACCTTGATTTGGCATACCAAGTAGCAAGCTTTATTTCCAGCTAAATGATTCTATATGATCACTTGATAATAAGTGCAGAGCAATGTTGCCTTTATAAATAGATTTTGATTAAAATCTGAAACCACATTTCTGACATGAAGCTTGTTTTCATCTATTCACGTCAACAAATTTGGTGAACAAAACACATATCGCTTAGTGCACACATTCAAAAATGCTAAGATGTGGAATGCTGTCTTCCGAAAGCACCAGTTTCAACATCCTGACTGTCAAGATTTTCTGTCAAGGGACTTGAAGAGAAAAGAGAGGTCTGGTGTGGCAGGAAAGAGTAATATGTTCAACATACAGATATACATCAAGAATGTTTCAACTGTATGAAGAAATGCCAAGGAGAGGGTTAGGGTTAGGGGTATAGTAGGTAGGACACTCTTTCAACCAGCTATACAGTGCACACACATTCTAATTGAAGACACTACTCCTGACAAAATGGTATATAACTACAAAGAAAAAAAGTAGACACATTGGGTCTAATGCATGCATCAGATGATGAAACCCAATTGTGCTGATATATGCCATCTGGCTCTAAATCATAGAAAGTTCATTAAAGGTCAGAGCATTGTAATTGATTTGATGCCAGGATGAACTAAAATTTGAGGGAAAAGATGCAGAACAACTCTGCACTTGACTAAGAGGTGACAGGCTGAGTTTGAAAAATCATTTACAAATATGATACATGCACTCCAAAATTAATATGTAATTTATCTTATGCAACAGATGCAATAGTTAAGTGCTATCAAGGTGATCATAGTCTTTGTCATAAACAGTCTAATGAGTCTATTCTCTTTTTTTCCAAAGTATGAGTTATCTACTACACCTGTCCAGTGTATACAACCATTCCCATCTGTGTTTTGTATAGATGTTTTCTCAAAATCACATGGAAACCAGGAAGAAAAAAAACACATTATAATTGTCAGATGCAAAAACAGCCAAAATGATACCCTGGATGCATGTGGTAACCATGGAAACAACAGGCTCCTTTTATGTTATAGGTTGCATATCGGAGTCATGGAACTAATTCAATTCCATACTAAACATATGGGAACACAATCATATTCAAAATGCATTAACTAATTCAATTCCATACTATACATATGGGACAACAATCATATTCAAAATGCATTAACTAATTCAATTCCATACTAAACATATGGGAACACAATCATATTCAAAATGCATTAACTAATTCAATTCCATACTAAACATATGGGAACACCATCATATTCAAAATGCATTAACTAACTCAATTCCATCCTAAAGATATGGGAATACAATCATATTCAAAATGCATTAACTAACTCAATTCCATCCTAAAGATATGGGAACACAATCATATTCAAAATGCATTAACTAATTCAATTCCATACTATACATATGGGACAACAATCATATTCAAAATGCATTAACTAATTCAATTCCATACTAAACATATGGGAACACAATCATATTCAAATTGCATTAACTAATTCAATTCCATATACTAAACATATGGGAATACAATCATATTCAAAATGCATTAACTAACTCAATTCCATCCTAAAGATATGGGAACACAATCATATTCAAAATACATTAACTAATTCAATTCCATACTATACATATGGGACAACAATCATATTCAAAATGCATTAACTAATTCAATTCCATACTAAACATATGGGAACACAATCATATTCAAAATGCATTAACTAATTCAATTCCATACTAAACATATGGGAACACAATCATATTCAAAATGCATTAACTGAAACTTTTCTGGGCTGTAATGATTAGACCTATATTTCTCAATACACAAGTATCCTTGGTGCAAGCTTCTATGTGGAAAACACCATATAAGCCACAGCATTTTTTTCTACTTGAAACACATGTTATTGATTCTGCATCAAATGAATCAGGTGCCACTGTCATTTTTGAGTACTTCTAAGTCAAGCCTGTAAAAATACTAAAATTGCATCAATTGAATATTGTCTATATTTAAAAAAAAATACAGATAGGATAAGTTCTCAAAAGATATTTATACTAAAATTTTACTTTTCATTTTTAACCAATTATGGACCAAGAAACCCATATATATTCTATTACTTGTTCACATATTTCTAGACTGGTTCACCACAGTTATTTAATATAGTTAATACCACATGTCCTATACTGCAACTGTATTTCACAATAGATTCCATGGAACTGAAAACACTACTCACTTTGTTTCAATTGGGTTTATTCATGTGACCTAGCCCAACCAATGGGAAGTTACAAAATTATTCTAGAAATGTTGAATCCACACTAGTCATTGAGAAATTAATTCACAAATCATTATTAAGCTTACAGTCATTAATTGTCAACACAAACAAATATTAATAGATCCTATGCACTCTTGTCCTTTTAACAGATTCAGGTCAGTTAGGCAAAAATGAGAATCATCAGTAAAGCTTACTGACAAATCATGTACCAGCAGTTACAAGAACAAAAAAAAATAAATTACTTGATTAGCTGTATCCATTATCTAATTATCCAACTGAAGTACAAACTAACAATATTACTTCATAAGATCTAGTTAATTTACATTTGCCTATGTAATGATCCAACTCAAGTACTAACTAACAATATTACTTCATAAGATCTAGTTAATTTACATTTGCCTATGTAATTATCAAGGTACAACCATCATACAAATACTTTTTTTAGACAAATCCAAAAATAAGCAAGAAAAACATTTGCAAGCTAAAAGTTAGTCACATAAATAAAAATACACAAGTATCATGAAGACATAATATTCAAGTTCAGTTCATTGTTAATGTACAGCATAATTCTTTGAGGGAAAATCCCCCACCCCCGAATGTTCAGCACTGTCTTCACCATCACCCTGAATGCTTTTAGTTTTTATCTACTTCATTCTTCTGGGAGATCAAAGGGGCTTCTTTGACTTTTTTTGATGTTCCTGGTTCTTTTTAACAGAAATCTTTTGCATTATGTTGAACCTATGTTAATGTATTTTTGGTCCAATATCTTCTTCTCTCTGGAATCCCACGAAGGATGCAAACCATCTGCTCTTTCCTCATCTGAACTCATGCAGTTATTCTCCAACACCTTCCTTAATTATGCCATCTTTCCAGAACTCGATTACTCTTTCTTTTCCAATGCATAGTCCTCTTTTGGATTTCTACTGCATCATACATAAAAAGGAAAAGATATAATATATATATATATATATATATATATATATATATAGACACACACACCTCTAACCATACTATAACATTATACCCCTAATCATGGAAGCCATGAAATTGTACAGTGAGGTGTCTTATGGGGGGAGTGTTGGCAGTCTGTAAACAATGGTTGCATTTGTCCCCTATACAATTTATAGCCCCCTCCCCATTCCCATGGATAAGGTTGTCCATCCAAAAAGCTGTAAATGATAAGTACATACCGGTAGTATGTCCCATATAGCATAATACTACATGCATACAATATTTAAGACAGTATTTTGAAGCCAGAGTGTCATAGACCCAAACAGTATGGCAGTAACTACATAGCATATTGAGATTTGGTTTCAATACTAGGAAAAGCTGATTTTATACAAAAATATATTGCAAGTAACAGTTACTGTTAATGCCAACTTGATAACAGTTCTAATATGGCAATTAATTTTAAATAGACATGTAAGCTGAATTTGAATTTGGGGCAGATCCCATTTTGTACCTTTTACAACTAGTAGGGTGTATTCCATTCCCATTTTGTACCTTTTGCAACTAGTAGGGTGTATTCCATTCCTATTTTGTACCTGATTGTTGTTATCATTAGTTGCCATTACATACTAAGGGAGACAAGTCATGACATCCAATAGATATTGCTAGGACAAAGCACTGATATATGTTATATCTGCCATGTTAAACTGTAGATAGAGCTCACACTGAAACTTTGGCTAGCAAATGTTACTGATTATAAGCCAATGAATGCAATTAAAAAATAAATATGCATATATTTACACCAAATAAATGCTAACAGCTTATCTACTAATATAAAAGTGCATGAAAAATCAAAAAGTCAATATTGTTACAAAAAGTCCCCAATATCTGATTTCATGATATTAAGTATATGTAATAACATTGGCATGAACGGTTTATAGTTAGTAACGGTTGGATTTTATTTAAGACTCAGCAACCAGGAAACAACTATCGCTCTTTCATAGTGAAAGATTATTACATATTAAGTAATATAGTATGAATTTACAGGAAATAAAATACATGTACCTGAAAACCACGAATCTCCAAAGATTATTACATATTATGTAATATATTATTAATTTACAGTATCTGGAAATAAAATACATGTACCTGAAAATCATGAATCTCCAAAGCAGTACATTAAACTAAAGATATATTCCAATGACATCAATGCATCAACATTTGATTTTATTCAAGCTTAATATTTTAAATATTTAGCATCTGAAAGGGCATGTTCCCTAGTCTAGTGACCCTAAGCTTGATCTTACATGTACTACCAATATAAACACAATGTTTCTTTTCAATATCTCACTGGAACAGGTATTTATGGGGGAGAAAACAAATTAATTACAAATTAATGACCGCATCTACCAATACCCTATTGTTTTAACCACAAACATCACCAACATCCTCACCTACCAATCCACCTATTCATACACAATAGCTGGATATTTTTAAAGCCATGTTTATGAGGGCAATCATATTAGCTCTGATATATGTATACAAGGCCATGTCACTGGGGAAACTAACAAAATACAAGAATTGAAATATGCCAGAATCATCCAACAGTGAGGTAGTGGGAAAAGATGTGCAGGTGCTTTGGGGAAGTGAGAGACAGAAAAGTTGTTGTTATGAGTTGCCATATTTTACCATGCCTGTTTTATTATGAATGCACTGACAACATTCCTCCTGTAATTGGTTATCTCCAGTCTTAAATACTCCACCCTCCATTTGTACAAAGTCATTCATTGCCAATTTTTCAAACTGTGTCTATCATTTACATATCCAACTTTGGCCTGAAAACTGAAATAAAAAACAAGAATAACAATAATATGTTGGTTGAAACAAATAATAAAAATAATAATAATAATAATAATAATAATAACAATAAATTGGTGTACAAAATATAACCATAATAATATTTTGGTTAAAAAAGACAACAAATCTAATGTGCTACTGCTATTTTTAAAAACATAGTTATTAGCTGGAAATCTGATATGTCTCCAAATTGGTAACCAAGGGTTACACCAAGAGAGTGATATAAAATTCTGTATTCTGTGTCATTTAAATGTTTTATCATGCTGATGGCAGGCAAATATATACAGAGGTCTCGCTAGGATTTAAAACTAGGAGTCCAGGACTCCTGCATTCTTTATAACACTGACATGTACAACTGTATCAACTTATTCAGCGTGTCTGGTAATTCTGCACAACAATACATTATTTCTGTAAATATTTGATAACGTGCCATTTCGGTAACTTTTTTAAAAATAATTTGGGGCTGAAATGCAGACAGAAAGATTCCAAAGTAATGTATTTCGCTTCCATAGCCTGAATGCATAAACATTAATTACATCTTTTCAAAGCCATGTACATAATAGTCCAATGTAACAGTTCTAGCAACCTAAACACAGTTCTGAATGTCATTTAAATCATATTTTCCTTTAACCGCAAAATACATGTCCAAATTTGCAAATGGCATTTTGTCCAAGTCTCGATGTGGCTTTGTTTCGAGTTCGCATGCAATATTTTTACAGCTACAATCAGAAATGAAATCAATTACTGGATCACGGGGCTTCGCCGATGTAGCAAATTGCGATTCTGTTTTCCTTTTTGGTGACAAAATATACCATCTGGAGATATTTGTGGCAACACCAATTTGGGCTGAAAAAAACTGCATGTACAGCCTTGCGTTTGGAGTAGAGAAAATCAAAGGCACCATGTCAGAAAGCAGCGAACTTGGATATAACAATGTACTATTACATCATAATCCGCTTATGCCGATATCCCTTATTACTGTATGCTGTATTAAAATCAAAATAACCATGCAACTGACTAGTTAAAATCCAACACCTCTGAAGGCAGAATGTGAAATGAGTACAGTCAACCAGATGACGCTAATTTTAAAAAAAATACTAGACGGAAGAAAAGAAATAGTTTTGCTGACACTTCAAAGAAAACTGATTACCTTTGAAGCACCGATATATACTAAACAAATAAAACAAATCTGTCTCAATGTTCTACAATTGTCTGATGTTGCCGCATCAATAACAAACGGGTATTTGTTAGGTCCTTCAAGCAGAGACTTCAATAACAAATGCAACATCATCAAAGCATGCAGACACCCTTTGCTCAAACTCAAATAAAAGCATTGCCTCATTTTACATAGTGATTAGAACATATTTATTTTGTCGCGAAACTTTCCTGTTTGCAAACGAAAAATGAAAAGAAAGCACACACACACACCCACCCAGAAAATGTGTGTATGGAGGACTCCTGTGTGGGTTATTTTTCTGCATCCCAGATAAAATATTTGCGTCCAAATACGCGTAATTAAGTGCTTCTGAGAGCTCTGTATATATACATATATATATATATATATATACACACACACATATACATATATATATATATATATATACACACACACATACACATATACATATATATATTATGGCTTGTCTTCCTATAACAAGATATAGAAACAAACAATACATACATACACTCACACATACTAATGAACTGGAGGAGGTGGTTAAAGTTTGTTTTTTTGACATGCTAACAAGAACAATGTTATTTCGGCTTAATATACAAATTTTAGATCAGATAATGATAGCCTGGGAGAGGAAAAAAGAAAAAAATTAAGAGAAATTGGCTCAGTGTTTTACTACTTTTTCTGGTTTTAACAGACTAAATTAAATCAAATAATTGGTGACTTAAAAAAAATAATAAAGCTATAAAGTTCATCTGCTTTTTACTTCATTGTCAGTAATTCCTGTAATCATCATCATTAGTATCTTGACCTAGTGTAGTCTTTGAGGCACTGGGCTGCTGAACATCTGACCAGTTACCTCCACTTGTCTCGATCATGTACCAATGCCTGTGTCTCTGCAAAACTTTTCCTGGTCCATTCTGTGATGTTGTCAGTACACATTTTTCTCAGTCCACCTCTCCTTCTGCCCCCCTGGACACTACCTTGCAGTACTGGTGTGGATAGAGTGTTAGCTCTAGTGATATGGCGATACCATTTCAGCTTTCTCTTTTTGACAGTAGTGAGGAGGTCTTCATAATGACCTACTTTGTGCCTGATGGTGTCACACACTTCTTCATTCGTAATGTGGTCCATGTAAGAGATGCCAAGGATGGTTATGTAGCATTTCATTTCATGTGTCTGGATTCTTTGTTGTAATTCTGCTGTCAGGGTCCAGGTCTCACATGAATACAAACAGACTGAGATGACTAGTGCTCTCATTAGTCTGATTTTAGTTTTAAAACATATATTCTTGTCTCTCCAGATGGGTCTGAGCTTTGACATAGCTGCCGTTGTTTGTGCCGCTTGTGACAAAATTTCAGCACTTGATCACTCTTGTTTTGATTATGGAACCAAGGTATTTGAACTGGCACTGTTTCCTGCTTCCTGTCCTCTGTCTTTAATCTTGTCTGAGACTCGTTTGCCAGAATCTGTCATCAGCTTTATCTTCTTTTTATCTCCATGTCAAATCTGGAAGATTTTTTATCCAGGTTCTTCACTAAGGTGGCAAGCTCGTCTTTACTGCCTGCCAGCTCATCACTGTCGTCTGCATAGCATAGGCTGGTGATGTTACACCCTCCAATGCTTACTGTACCACAGTGATTTTCCAGGAGACAGCCTTGATGTAATCCAACTGTTGCTTTGAACCTGTCTCCCACGAAACCTTGAGCAATTACTCCACTGGTAGCCATGGCATACAGGTGCTTAATGATATTGGTAAACTTTGACTCATGCTGTTCTTCATTTTGGCCCACAATGCCTCACGCCACACTATGTCAAAAGCCTTTTTGAAATCTATGAACACATGATAGATGTCTTGTTAATGTTGCTAGTACTTTTCACACAGAACCCCGAGATTGAATATTTGTTATGTTGAGATACTTCTACTCCGGAACCTGCCTGATCTTCAGTTTCACCTTACTAGCATGACTGATCAAATTGATAGTTCTGTGATTTTGGCACCTCGAGCTCATGTGACCGGTGAAAAGCGCTACATGTACCATGTATAACCTTTTGAGTCAATCATATTTTGGTGTTGACGTGTGTGCCTCATAGTTGAACTGGTTTGAACTGATTGTTTACAATATGTGCAGTGAATAGAAAATGTCTAATTCTTCCACGGAACTGGATTCCTAAAGTTGAATCGAGTTAATATTAAGTAAAAACTTACTTTTACATTTACCACTGTTGTGTTATTAAAGAATACGTGTATCGTAAAGCTGCAAACATGGTTCATGTAGCTCGATTCACCGGTTGTCACATGCGCTCGCACTTGACCGCTTCGGTGGCCTAGTGGTTAGAGCGTTCGCTGCAAAAGCGGGAGGTAATGGGTTCGATCCCCAGCCAAGTCATACCAAAGACTTACAAAAATGGTACAAACAGCTGCCTCGCTTGACGCTCAGCATTAAGAGGTTAGTGTGAGGACGGTTCGGCCTGGTGTCAGGATAATGTGACTGGGTGGGACATCATGATGATCATGCTACATGTGCGTGGCATGATGCCCCAGTGCTAGACATCATTATAAACTGCCTCACCGCAGACATCGTAGCGATATGACTGAAAAATTGTTAAAGCTACGTTTAAAATCCTAATCAAACAAACAAAAGCTCGCACTTGTCCAAAGATGAACAATTTGCTAAAATCGCACGTTTCTAAAGCCGTTACTTCAGCGTGGTACAACGTAGAAAAGTCAATGATGGCTTAATGAATAGAAAATATCTCAGGCGTAAAACAAGCCATACAGAATGGTCATGTGCTTTTAAATACAGAAACAGCAGAAATACACCGAGGGTCACGGTTGGAACCTAAAGTATTTGGACGTTACGTACCTTCTCTTTTTATATAGCATGATAGAGAGGGTCCTATGTCAGAATGGGTCAACGGGGTAATCTAAGGTATTTTTGTCACTTTGGAAGATTTTTTCCTTCAGATTATTGTTTTGTTTTTCACATCAAGCTCGCGTCGAGCACCTGTGTGTTCACCTGGTCTCCATGATCCTACATTTTGTTCCGTCACATGACACACACTGTGGCATCAACTTGGAATACCATAACAATTCGGAATTAAAGTTGTTCCGCTCTTTCTCAAGAATTTGAGTGATCGTATCTTGCCTAATGCTGAAACACTAGGAAAACATTGATTTTACATATTCGATAACTATACATGATTATGTCTAAAACTAAATCCAGATTTGAATTATAATAATTCTAAATATATTGCAATACAAACAGCCAAAGGATATAAGATGTATATTTGTATAATAATAATAATAATAATAATAATAATAATAATAATAATAATAATAATAATAATAATAATATCAGATGTATACAAAAATTGTATAATAATTCGGAAACAAGGAGAGAAATATATTCAACTTAAAATATTCTAGAAATATATCAAATATTTATTAATGTGGATACAGAAAATAATCTAAAACAGAAATTAATAATAATAATAATAATAATAATAATAATAGTAATAATAATAATAATAATAATATTATTATTATTATTATTATTATTATTATTATTATTATTATTAATGAGGACTTTGTATAGTGCATAATCTTTAGAAGCTCTAAGCTCTTTACAACACTTTTCAAAATCTATAATGGTATGAATATAAAAAAAAACAACACCATCAAATTGGAAACCAAAGCAAACGCTGAAAATATTTAAGGTAGGAAACATGTTTAGGTCTTTTATATATATATATACCTAATAATGTATCCACAGAAGGGGGTGATAAAGGTAAAAATAATGAAGAAAAATATAATTCTCTTTATATCAATGCTTTAATTGTTACATTGGTTATTTTTACAAAAGAAACTTTAATTCTGGAAGGTAAGTCATAACTGTATAAAAGTGAAGGAAAAAAAAATAAAGTCTTATATAATTAAAGACTATGGATCAGTATAAATGACCATCTAAAAAAATCATACATGGAATAGTCTATCTAAAAATATCATACACGGAATAGTCTATCTAAAAATATCATACACGGAATAGTATCAATAGTCTATCTACAAATATCATACACGGAATAGTCTATGGAAAGCTAACATACCAGATTGTTACAACTGCCAATAGAACTCAGATAAACTGAATACCGGTAGTCTGTGGGAAGCTTACAGACCAGATTGCTACAATTACCAATACAACTCAGAAAAATGGAATAGTCTATGGGAAACTTACAGACCAGAATTTCTACAATAAATATTAGAACTCAGAGAAATGGTATAGTCTATGGGAAGCTTACAGACCTGATTGCTACAATTACCAATACAGCTAAGAGAAATGGAATAGTCTATGGGAAGCTTACAGGCCAGATTGCTGCAATTACCAATACAAATTGGAAAATTCTAATATATTTGATAATTGATAAAAACTATGTCAATGTGAATATATATTGCAAAGTAGGTGCCCAAAAATAACATTGATAATATTTCATAAGAGCTATAGCAAACAAAGTTATCGCCCAAGAAGTGTTAACTGTTTATGTATGTTTGTGTGTGTGTTGGTTATGTAAAAAAAATCAGGTGTATTACTAAGATGTTTACTCGGGGGCAATTTATAGTGATGTCTAGCACTGGGACATTATGCAGCAGATAGCTGAGGTGGATACTCTGAACACTTAGGCCAGCAGAGTTGTGGTAAAAATGAATGGTTAATTAGACTACTATGATTAAATTAACTTCATAACATTAGAATTGGCAAATCTTGACCTGTATTTGTTTGTGCTAACAGGTTGAGCAGAAAGGATATGGATTGACGACTATAACCAGAAGATGAAGTCTGTACCCATTTATTGAATATGTCCAAGAGGATCCAAAGTCAGAAACTCCCAGATGCAGCTTAAGTTAAGGGGAATAAATGACAAATTTCATTAATTATTTAAAAAAACAGGAGTCTTCAAGTCTGTATTCATTTCAACAATGCCTTGAATAATCAGTATTCACTGTAACAAGGCCTGGAATGATCAAGTCAGTATCATTGTAACCAGGCATGGAATAATAAAGTCAGCAGTCAATGTAACAAGGCCTGGCATACTCAAGTCAGTAATCACTGTAACAAGGCCTGGAGTAATCAAGTCAGCAATCACTGTAACAAGGCCTGAGCAGCAGAGAGGGTGAACCCTACAACGTTTTTAGACAAAATTTTGATTGAATCATTAAAACGAGCCTTCCTACGATCTCATTTTAACCAAAAAAAGGCGAACCCTACAACGTTTTCAGACAAAAAAATTGATTGAAATCTACATACGAAATCATTTTAACTAAAAAAATGAAAACGATTTTTTAATTAATTTTGGTCGCAACTTGTTGTCATCTACCCTCTCTGCTGCTAGTGATTTCATCACTAGTGATTTCAGTTCTGGTTAACAAAAATAATAAAATGATTTTAACCGAATATTTGATCAAGTCCGATACGATATCGTGTCCGAGGATCATGTAGATTTATTGTTGCGAATCCGTGCGGAGTCGACTGAGCATAACTAAAGAAATCTCGAAATTGATTGAAGTCCATATCAGAACACCATGTCTGCCAAATATTTCTAAGAGTATGAGTATCAACTCCGTTGAATACAGACAATAAATTACAGTTATCTCTGATGACTTTTGGAACCTGAGTGTAGCGTTGAGTGACATATATCACGTCAGTGTTTTTATGCCTGCCTCTGGAAAAGATCCTAGCAGGATTTTTTTGTTTATCTAACATTATATCGTCGTATACGACTAAATTGTTAATATCTCCATCAATATCATCAATGCTCGGTGCTTCATCGATATCGGTTATAAAATCAATAATACCCTCTCCGGATTTTTCTACCGCGCTGTCGTTAAAATCTTTTAGCACTTCATAACATCGTTGATCATCTACGCTAGGGGCAATTAAATACAACTTATCCCACTTCATCCATCTCATTATTAAATTGAGTAACAATTGCGTTTTACCGGATCCAGATGGCCCGATTATAATCATCCGGATAGAGTTTGGTAGCGCTGCATGATGCTTAATTGGTTCTCTTGTTTTCGTCGCTGAAAAATCAATTATATCCATATTTCTATACATAAATTATGGATCTATATTGTGTGAAGTGTAAAACGCGTACTGGCACAGATGACTTGACGACGATTACAACTAAAAATAACCGATCAGCGCTTTCTGGTAAATGCGTGCAATGTGGTACAAAGAAATTTAGATTTGTGTCTATGAGATCTGATTTAAAAAAAAACGAGGAGGTGATATCGCAGCCAAATTAGCAAAACTCCCTGGAACCCCATGGGCAAAATACCCGGGAGAAAAGCACCTTCCAGGATATAGCTACTGTGGACCGGGAACCAGACTTGATATCAGACTCAATAATCAAAATCAACCCAACCCCGGTGAAGAACCAATAAACGCCATTGATAAGGCCTGTCACCTTCATGATGTTGCTTATAAAAGCAGCAATCTGCAACACAGGCATCTAGCAGATGTGAAATTAATTCATGCGTTAAATGCTATTCCTGATAAATCCTTCAAAGAAAAATTGTCTTCATTTTTGATAAAATCGGCTATGAAAAGTAAATTGATGTTAGGTGCTGGTAATTAATAATATGGAATCAATTTATTATTCTCCGAGGGGATACTGGAGGGGTAACGCTGCAATCAATAAACTCGCTAGAGCTGCAAAAGTGAAAAAAACCACTGCGGCTAATTGGTTATCCAAACAGGCACTATGGCAAATTTATCTACCACCGCCTAAACAAATTCAATTCTCGCATTTTGATGTGACCGCTCCTAATGAAGTTCATCAGGCTGATATATTATTTCTGCCACATGATCGTGGTTACAAATATGCGTTAACCGTAGTTGATATTGCAAGTCGATACAAAGAAGCAGAACCGTTAAAAACAAAATCAGCCACTGAAGTCGCTTCTGCATTTGAAAGGATTTATCGACGAGGTCCTCTGCACTGGCCAAATCTATTGCAGGTTGATCCTGGCAAGGAATTTCAGGGTGCAGTGTTATCTACAATGAAACATCATAATGTCACCATACGACGAGGGCATACTGCGCTACATCGCGATCAGGCCATTGTAGAGCGATTTAATCGGACGATTGCTGAGCGGTTATTTGGATATCAATACGCAAAAGAATTCATTCAAGAAAAGCGATCCCGTGAATGGGTTAAAAGATTACCATCTGTGATTACTGCACTGAATAACGAGATTACTAGAACAATCAACATGAAACCTATCAACGCTATTAAAAAGAAGTCTATACCCGTACAACCACAAAAAGATTTCCCTAGAAACGCTAGCGTTTCCCAACCAATTCTTGGTAGTAATGTCATTGTGAGGTACTTATACGAACCAGGAGAGCTTGAAGGGGGTAGAAAAAGGGCTACTGATCCTATTTGGAGCGTCACTACGCATAAGATATCTAGTATAACACGATCAACTGGTAGACCTCCAGTCTATAAACTGGATTCAACTGCCCCTCAGCGGGGTTTTACTCGACAACAACTACAAGTAATTCCCGAGGATACTCAATTGCCACCGCATGGTCTTAACTAGCACCGTTGCGTCTATTGCACTCAAGACAAGTCAACATCACATTATTTCTGACATGACCGAGATTGTTATTTTTTCTGTCTACGGTGAATTGGCGAGGATCCTTATCCGAATACTGCCAACGCATTATACAATTGCAACTCGCGCAGTGATTATTCTGTTGTTTCTTCAAAGTGATTATTAATTCAGCATCAATATCAAATTCTCGTTGTTTTTTTTTGTCCTGTTGTTTGTAACCGGAGAGTTTTTTATTAATGATGCTAACATCAATATCACTTATTGTTGTGTCATTATCATCACCAATGATTTCATCATCGCCTGACTCTGTCAGGACAATTCTTCGAAGTTGATTTATGTTTCGTACTCTGGATACTGCGAGATAGACTAAATTTGACCATTCGATGCGATTATCTACCATCCAAACAATTGTATCCGATATAGTCAATCCCTGTGAAGAGTGTATTGTTGCTGCGTATCCTAGCGTCCACGGGGATTTATTAGCACGCAATGCATCTTCAACGACATTGATATCAACCAGCACAATATCATTTAATACCAGAATTTGTTTTTCACTCTGTCCTGGAATATCAACTTCAATATTTTGTTTTCGTGTATCCGATGGCCTATAACAAAGGGGTACTGGAAGCGTTGCAAATTTTTCTTTATGCAATTCAAATAACTTCATCTGAAGTGTATCCCTGACTATTTTTCTACTTGCAATGATCAAATCGTTTGGTCTCCACGCTTCCCAGAAATCATTCATTGGAGTTTCTGAAATCACTTCACGCGCTATTTCGCATTGGATTCTATCCGGTTGTAATCTAATTAGTTTCTTAAATTCTCGTAATCGTTCATCAAGTGATCTATAATCAGTGGTGATTTCTTCATAGTAGTCTACAAAACCCTTTAGCCATTCATGTGGAGATGCACCGACAAATGGTGGTGGTTGGCCTTGATCCCCGCACATGACGACTTTTGTGTTTTTGGTTAACAACCACTCAAGAAATGTTTTTAATACATCTAATGACACTGTGCATATTTCATCCCAGATTATGATTTCAGGAATGAATTTATCACCCATTCGATCAGGAGTCCATTTGTCACCCTTCCACCGAAAGAAGCTGTGATAAGTGCAAGCATTTACCCCTCGTTGTATCATCTCTCTGGCGAGTCTATGAGTCGGTGTTAGCACAATCATGTTAGTAGAAATACAAGTATTTCCACCACCACGAAATAATTCAATTGCACGAGTTGTCTTTCCTGACCCACCACAACCGTTTAAATAAACTGTCTTGTATCTACATATTGGATCAGATACCGGTGGTGCATTAGAAAGTTCTGATTGAATTTCAATACGGTTACAACAAATATATTTATCATCCATGGCAACGTCTGCGGATTCACAATACTCATGTAGCATCTCCTTTTTAAATCGCCAACGCCCCCAATTTTCTTCGGGATCTGTGAATGCCGCTACAGCTGATTTGTACTTATTGTGTATATACATCGAATCAGTGGCCACTCTAACCGCGGTATTAGGAAATCTATTTATCATCGAAAATAGATTAATAGAAGCATAGGCTAGCATTGAACTTCTCAAATGTGTGTACTGGGAATTATATCCATCACAGTAGGTAACAACCGTACCTAATTTCTCACCATTGGATAGAAAAGCATCCTTACGGGATACAAGTTTTCCCTGTTTCATTAAATCCGCTACAATAAAATCGTATTCAGCGACATCTATGATCAACCGCGAAGAATATTTTGCGCTATCGTATCGTCCACCCTGGGTAAATTTACCGATTATTCTTCTTCCGAGATCTTTTGCTTGTTCTTTTTTAATTTCAAATAACTTCTTAGACCAATTTATGATTTCTTCTTCACTGAAATCTGGAAACTGTTTTCGTAGTTCGTTGATTATTCTATCTAGATCGGGTTGTGGTAGCCAAACTTCTTTCTGAGCTCGATAGCATATAATAGCCTCGGAAACAATCAACGATATTAGCATACCACAATCAATCATATATCTCAATAGCACTATTGGCATCCAGTGTTTTTCAGAAAGGTGTCTACCGAGCCAAACATAACTACACGGATGTAACCCTGTAGCTAATTCGAATGATATCACACGAGCGAATCCGGTTAAATCAAAATCAGGCAATGGTCCATTAATCGCAACACGAGTCATTTCATGCGTGGGGTGTCCAAATCGTTTGAAGTACTCAGCGCATTCCCCATACCCGAGAAAACTTCCGGGATAACACGCGGCTATATCAATTGAAATCATACCATCACGTGAGTATTTCGTATTCCACAGTCCTCCATGACCAAATTCGACGCAACTCAATTTAACATCCTCGAGAAAATCATTTCGTGTTGGACGCCATGAGTTTTTTTCTCTTGCGAAGTGAGCTACCACTGATGGAATAGTAAAACTATCCGTGAGTAGTTTTTCATGGGAATTCTCCGGTGAAAAATCACTAGCGATTTTTCTCATTCTGTTATCTAATTCTTCAACGCGATATAATTCACCATTTGGTTTTACAAATTGATCGAATTCTTCATCACTTCTAAGTAACCACACTGACACAGGATCATCCTTACACAACGCATGAATAGCATCAAATAATTTCTCTTCATAGAAAACATCCCCGACGAACTCCTTAGGGATATATTTCACGGTTCGTTCTCGTGGAAATATTGTTACCGCAGGTGTCCACGCGTGTTTGTTATGATCAATAATCTGTATTGGTGCTCCATTTTTGTTATATTTCGGTTCGTATAAAACCTCTCCGGTTATCGTCATAACGGTTATTGGGAATCGTAATGATGTTTCTAATTTAGCTATATCAGAAATCTTTGCACCATGCTGTTTCACTGTCAGTTCCCACTCGGTTATTTTCCTACGTCGCAGATCAGTTAGTTTATTTCCTCGGGATGCATTTGTGAAGTGTTCTAGTATTCGTTCTGCTACACAATTAAGCCCTGACGAATATTTCATAGGAGCTAGTTTTGCGATATCGGGTTTATCATTTAACGGATATATCCCATAAACCATTGCTGTTACGGGATAAGATCTTTCGTAGTATGGTTTATCAATGCCGGTTAGAATCCCTGGTTTGGAATCTCTACTCACAATGACAGCTTTTTTATTCTTGAGGATTGGTTCAAATTTATCCTTAATAATCCATTTGCCTTCGACTTCGATAATGAATTTGATTCGGAAAAAATGCCGTTTTTCCCCAACACGTGAAATTATCACTGCTGCTTTTTCATCATTCATGGTAGCATCAACAACACCATCAATTCGAAATGTTGACCAACAATAAGATGCTCCATCACGCTTAAATTCATTAAAACAGTCTCTGATTTTACTAATCATGGCTTTATCAAGAATTGTATTCTTTGGTGTATTAGAAACTATATCGAGATTGAATTGAGCATCTTTCCAGGGGTAATCTCTCTTGGACGTTTTTGAAATCCGAAGGATTTTGGGTTTATCGCGATTAAATCTAGGATTGATTTTGTTACGTTTTTTGGGTCTATCGAGATTAAATCTAGGACTGATTTTCAATAATCTCTTAAACTCTTTCATGTTTCCGTCTCTTGGACGTTTGTTACGTTTTTTGGGTCTATCGAGATTAAATCTAGGACTGATTTTCAATAATCTCTTAAACTCTTTCATGTTTCCGTCTCTTGGACGTTTGTTACGTTTTTTGGGTCTATCGAGATTAAATCTAGGACTGATTTTCAATAATCTCTTAAACTCTTTCATGTTTCCGTCTCTTGGACGTTTGTTACGTTTTTTGGGTCTATCGAGATTAAATCTAGGACTGATTTTCAATAATCTCTTAAACTCTCTATCAGCATTAAATTTAGCATTTCTCGAAGTCAATCTCTTGAACTCCATCATGCTATACTAAAAACAAGTGTCTAAATGAAAGATTTTTATATAATGAATCACTGCAAATGGATCAGTCAATGAATTAGACAAATAGTATAGTATACGAATGAACCAGGAATTCAGACCACACCCAGTGAGTACAAATTATGAAGCATCCAGTGATGGTGTTGTAAGAAACCGTAGACTGAAGAACCCAGTTGGGTGGGATAATGGTATGGGGTATTTGTTCTTTACTGTTGGAAAGAAGAAATATTACAATCATCGTTTCGTGTATGAATGTTTCCATGGATTGATCAAAGATGGTTTTGTTATTGATCATATTGATTCTAATCCGAAGAACAATTCCTTATCAAATCTTCAAGCAATCACACATAGTGAGAATACCAAACGAGGAAGGACTGGGAAATACTCGAAAAAAGCGAGACCTGTGAAATCTTTGAATACAATAACTAACGAAGAAAAAGTATTTAAATCAATATATGAAGCCGGCAAGTATTTCAATATTTGTAGACCCTCAGTACGATATGTTGCAGAGGGGGTTTGTCGATCGGCTATTTCAAAAAAGAGCGGACAGAAAATTCAATTTAGTGATGTCTAATACGTCATATTTTTCATTTAGAAATATATCATTATTATAGAATAATGAATTCTGAAAACATGAATAGCATCATATCCGAGATTTCAAAATTGAAAGGTTGGGATATTGAACTATCAGATGGGTTAAATCCTGATCAAATCATGTCTGATTTTCAGGATATAGAATACGGAGTTAACAACAATAAATATATGCTACCAAAGAAGTATGCGCTCATCAAAAGAATTCAGAATTCTATTAAGGACTCTCTCGCATTTTCCAGTGACGTAAGTGTGTTCGCTCCGTTGTATACCATCGTAGAACGAATACGAAAAGAATTGGGGTACGAATACGAATTGAAAAAGGAGGTTAATTCTAAAGTTAGAAACCTACGGGCGTTAATTCAAGAAAATGAACAATTTTGATTGACCAACCATTTATCATTATTTGATTGTGACCGTCCCTCATAGAGATTTTAATTTTTTTTTTAGCATTTTTTGATCAAAACTGTTGAAATCAGTGAATAAAAAATTGATGGCTGGTTCGGATTGATCAAATGGAAAAGTGGGGAAACTAGCAGTATTATTATTTTTATATACAATTTTGCTACTTTCCCCATCATTGAACGAAGCTGTCTCACAGTGAAATAACACTTCCATGACCATCCGATGGTGTTAGGTCGGATTGAAAAATTGTTTTGCAATTGAAAAATTGTTTCTGATTTCAAATAATGGTCAATGAAGCATTAACAACCCGATTGGCTCGTGAACGACTGGATGCAATCAGGAGATTTGTACCAATTCGTGACTCTGTACGGAATAAACTACAACAACGACAGAGTCTTCAGACTGATTTTGCTATGGGATCCGAAGAATTGTTTAAACCAGTAACCACAGCAACGAAGGGGATAGAGCGTGCTATACTGGGAGATGTTCCCGAGACGGGAAAATCTGTTATCGGTGAACTCGAAAAAATAGCAGCGAAAACTGAACAAACAGAACAAATAGAACAAATAGAATCAAAAAGAACAGTTGATGATTTACGCGTGATATTTAACGAGGCGGGGTTAGCAGAAATTAATAAGACTGATCCAACAGGAATTCCTGAGCTTGTTGTTACGAATTATGAAAACAGGAAAAATATGTTGAAACCAGAATATCATAAGTTTGTTAGAAATATAACTCACTGGGCTGATATATTCTACAAAATCAAAACTGAAAAAACAGGTAGAATTAAGAAGGATAGTGCATCATATATTCAATATATCAATGCAGTGGGTATAGTGTATAAACAATACGAAGAGTTTAAACAACAACAAAAACCGCCAAAATTGCAAAGGCGGCGACAGCAACCTGCAAAGAAAATATCTTTTTCACCTAAAAAACAACAAATACCACGTGATGATGATTTTCTTGATTATTTATTACAAGAAGCCGATTTAGAAAAACAGGATGAAGAAAAAAAATTGGATGAAGCAACTGGTTATAGCGGAAGTGGATTAAGAGATTCCAGTGTTTCATGTCCTGGTAGTGTTATCAATGATATATCACGATTAGAAGTTCTTGTAGGAGGTTTCCGAGCTGGAAATAACTCACCGGAAATAATTAATGAAGCAGCTGATATCTGTAGACGATTATTTCAGGGTGGTATCATAGATATCAGCACATATCGAGATTTCATTGGCGAGTTAGTGGAGGATTATCATAGTGATTAATCACCGGGATTAAATAAAAACGCTAGCGTGGAAATCCGAAGGATTTCACAATTGAAAAATGGTTTCTGATTTCAAATAATGATCATACACTACAATCATGATAAACCAGCCCCCGTCTACGTAGTTAATTCACGGTTTCCAGTTTATAGAGCATACTACGGAGATGGTTTAGGCAATACCATTGCAGGGTTATTTGCGAGAATGGCTCCAAAAGTGATGCCGTTGGCTAAACAACTAGGAATGAAAGCAATTGAAGTTATTCGTGATAAGGGTATTAGTGCTGTTGGAGATTTTGCTGGAAAAGCGTTTTCAACTGCGAAGAATAAATTAACATCATTAGTGAAATCACGGATGAAATCCAAAGGATTTTCAAAGAAACCGTTACCGTCTACAGCGGAAATGCCTGCAAGTGTTAGTAGAATTATAAATAACGCAGTAGACGAAAAATTAGCGTCGATGGTAAATCAAGGGGACCAAAGCAATATTGCAAATATGATAGCAGGAAGCGGCTTTAAAAAACTACGTCGATGAAAATCGTTTACGATGAAAATCCTACGGATTTTTACGATTTAGACTCTGATAAATAGAATAAAATGTTCAAAAAATCACATGATCCGGCGTTTGATATAGACGCTCCAGTTGGCAAGGATGATTCTGTACGCGATTATCAATATTACGCTTATCATGCAATAGACGCAAATAGTCGATCGCGAATTGAACTTCAAGTCCATGATACCAGTAAATACTTTTTGCCCTGTGAAGCATTTATTGAAGTAGAAGGAGAACTTGTAACAGCTGCTGATACTACTGCTGTACCAGCACCGTATCCAGATGGTACTCAAGTCGGTTTTGTCAATAATGGTATTATGGCGTTATTTGAGAGTGCTAGATATCTCATTGATGGAAAAGAAATCGAGTCGATAGATCGCGATGTTGATGTAGCTACAACAATAATCGGGTTAGCGAGATATTCTGATGATTATACAAGATCAGCAGGACCCTCTATGATGTTTGCAAAAGATGGTAAGAATACCGCTGGAGGAAAACAATTCGTTGTAAGACGACCAAATGATCGTGCTGCTAACCCTGCTCCTGCTGGTATCGAAGATATGATTATAAACAACGATCCTAATTTCAATCTAGGAGCTGCAACACGAAACTCAATGTTGCAAGGAGCGCGTAAATCATTTTCATGCGTGATTCCACTGCATCACATATTTGGATTCTGTAGAAACGTCCGAAAAGTTATTTATGGGGCGAAGCATACAGTATCGCTTGTACGAAAAAGTGATGATAATGACGCAATTTGGAGGATTCCAGCAGATGCTGCAAATCCCAATGCTGATGCCGGTAAAGTCAATTTAACAAAAATATCATTGTGGATGTCAGTGTTGACTCCAGCAATCACCGCAGAAGAACGATTACTATCATTTATGGACCAAGGAGGAAAGTCGTTGTTGAGTTGGCTAACCGTGAGTACAGATGTGAAGCAATCAAATCTGAACGGGTTATTCACGTGGAATCTAGCATCAAAACAAGGTGTTGCTGCGCCACGTCATATATTTATTGCGTTACAGGATAACACACGAGTTGGCAATCAACTCTCCAGCCATATGATATTTGATCAGTTAGGTGTGAAAGACATCTCACTGAGAATAAACGGCCAACAGGAACCATCCGAGGATATACAACTTAATTACACAGAAAATCATATTGCACGCGTGTATCATCGTCTGTTGTCATTTATGGCACGCGATCAAAATGTCGATACTGGTTTGCAAATATCACAATATGATTTTAAAAATCTGTATCCGATCTATTACTTCTCACTGGAACATCTCGATTTAACAAGACAGTCCGTCGTTGATATACACTTTAGAGCTAATGTGACTCGTGGTGCTATTGCTAATTATAGAGCGGTTGCTGTCATTCTCAGCGACAAATCAATGCTACTCGAAGGTGTTGGAGGAAGAATGAGAGTGGTAGATGCACCAGTAGAAAATCTTTGATTGATTTTTCATTGAATTAGAATCAATCTATTATGTATAATGTCATATAGTGTTATTAGTGTTACGTTAACTCCCGGTCAATTAAAAAAATTGCAATCAGAATCGGTTAAGCGATGTGGAACCACAATCACGTTGAAACCTAATCAAATGACTGGTGGTGCAAATAAATTATCGCTGACAACTCGTCAAATAAAACATTTCAATGATGCACTTGCAGCCAAAAAAGGTGTTCAGATTACTCTCTCTGCGGCTGCTATCAAAAATATGATTAAAACAGGCGGTATATTTCCGTTGTTAGCTGCGATTCCAGCATTGATTGCAGCAGCAGCCCCAGCGGTGGCTAAAGCGGCAGCGTTAGGAGCCGTTGGTACTGCAGCAGGAATGGCACTAAAGAAAGCAACTGGGAAAGGATATAAAAAAAAGGGACGATCCGTTCACGGATTGGGTCTAAGACTACCAGGAACCCCGTATTCGTGGTACAGCGGAAAGGGTCTAAGACTACCAGGAACGATTTATTAATTGAGGAACCTATGGTTCCCATGTCCAATTTTGATTTAATGGATGCGGCTAAAAAACTAGTGATTAAAAATTTCAGAGGTGTTTTTATGAAAGATCAATTACCACATCAACCAAACAAAACTGAAACCGGAATCATTAATCTCGATAACAGCACCGGACCTGGAACTCACTGGGTTGCATACGGTATTGATCCACGTGGGATTGTTTATTTCGATTCATATGGATTAGCCCCACCAAAAGAGTTTATGCGGTATATAAAAACCCTTCCAATGAAGACTTGGTATTCTACACTACCAACACAAACGATGATTGACCCACCAATATGTGGCAGCGAAGTATTAAATGTCCTTGACGCTATTTCAGCATCTAGAAAACCACCTCATATTGTCGTAAATGACTACACCAGCAATCGCTTTTTAGAGAGAGAAAGAGTTTTACAATAACATGATTGATATTTGGGGGAGATCTTTGAAACCCAAACCCGATAGCACTGCAACCCCTGATTCTATCAAGGATATAACAAAAAAAATTAAAGATGAAATCGCTGAGACGTTGAATTTAGAAAGTGTTGAACCCAATGAAATAGTTGTATTTCAGGACAAACAGGGTAAATTGAAATCTAGTAATATTTCTCTGGATGATATTTTAGTTAAACAACGAAACGCAATCGAGAACACCGTTGCGTTATTTTCGGATCAGGGTAAATTGAAATCCAGTAATATTTCTCTGGATGATATTTTGGTTAAACAACAAAACGCAATCGAGGATACTATCGCGTTATTTTCCGATCAGGGTAAACTCAAACCGGGTGTACTCGTTTCGACGATTACAGATCGATTAAAAACTCTCAACGATGAGTTAAACAATTCTCTGGCTGTACTAAAAATACTTGAATCTAAAATTGAAGATAACGGAAAACAGTTTATATCATTTCGTAGAAATATCATTGATAAATTTATTGGAACCCAGTTGGATAAAATTGAACTAAAACTCCCTGATATTAAAAAATCCATCGATGAGACGAAAACTTTCATCGAAGCCGTCAAAGGTGATTTTTCGAGGATGATAACAATCATTGAAAAAACAAAAATTCCTCATGAGAAAACCAATAACGTAGTATATACAATCCAACACGGATCATTTGAGTGGACACCTACAAACAACAAATTAGATATCACTGCAACCGTTAAAGGTATTTATCGATTAACACTAGTAGCACCAATTCAATTTAATATATCATCGTCGAGTTCATCCGGGGTCAATAATGTGATATCAACGATCATCGACAAGGATAAAACTGAACGGTTAACGATAAAAGCCGATGATAAAAGTTTGGCTAAGGCATCAGTAACATGGTATCTGGAATTCGTAGCGGATTTAAGTAAATAACTAAATCGTTCGGATTTCACAATTGAAAACGCTAGTGTTTTTAAAATAAACAACAATGACTTTGTCATCGACGCAATGTCGCTATGATCAGGTCAGAGAATTTCAAAATAGACTCAAAACCCTCACTGAGGAGTATCAAATAAAAATAAAAAAATACCGACGAAGAATCACCGCAATTGATGTTATTATGTACTCGGTGTCAAGCGTTCTCGCTGGCGCCGGAATAATACTTGCATCTGTTACAATGATTGCCCCGGTCGTAGTTCCAATTTGCATTTCTGCGGTGGCTACAATCGGGGGTATATTAACCGGGATAGCAAAAAAGATATCATCATGCAGCCAGAGTAAACTGCAGAATTACTTACTTCAATTTCATATTGCATCAACCGCATATTCGCAATTATCATTGATGATATCGTCGTCACTCGATAATACGATTATATCAGATAGTGAATTCTCAGCGATGGTCAGTATTTTTGATTCCGCGATATCGAAATTAGAGCGACAACATGAGTATAATAACAATGACAACACCGATGGAATCAGAAAACACGAACCCAAAAAACAAAATGATCTCAATAATATCAACATTACCAGATTGTGAATTCTCAGTGATGGTCAGTATTTATGATTCCTCGATACCAAAATTAGAAATAAATCATGAGTATAATGACGACACAGCAGGAATTACTTCAACGAGTAGTGGAGAACACGAACCCAGTACAAACGAGTATGATATCAATAACATCTACGAAACCCGAGTTTAGTGTGAATTTCCCCTCTCCGGTTCCTGTGAGCGAAATCGCGCTAGCAAAACTACGAATGTATCACAGTTGGCCTAATATCAGATCAAAATCATTTGGTGGTCAACAACCGAATAATTCTTTAGTGTTTGCAAATAAGAATAAACCCGACGGAACTCCAGACTGGAACGTCGTTTCGATACCAACAGGGTCATACCAAATCGAACAAATCAATGATGAATTCGCGCGTAGAATAAAATCGATTACTGGAGTAGAGTCAAAAATCGCTATAACAGTTCATGAACCGACGCTATCATCCGCAATTGAGATAAGCACAGAAGGATACGTCGTAGATATCTATAACAGCTCGATAAGAACCGTACTAGGATGGCCTGAATTACCGCCCCAGAGTAAAACCGTTGATATACCCGAACCACAAAAAACTGATTATATCACCGACAGAATAAAACCTGATAATCCAATAAAGAGTTATAAAGATCATAAATCTGTTCTCGATTTTTTTGGTCTCGGATACCTATCAACTGAAGAAGAGAAGCTAGAGGGGGAAGGAATAAGGATATATTATTTAGTTAACAAACCTGAAATCGTTAAAAATTTCACAGCAATGAATAATGATTTATCGCTGTTGTTAATATCTCTTAAATCCGGCTCTCTCACCCGAGATGAATTTATCAGCGTCGTAGAAACATGCAATAAAATTATCGACGATATGGAAACATTTAACCTAAAAATTATTCAGGATATATTAGATGAAGATAACCCAAAATCGAGAACAAAATTTGCATCAGACTATAAAATCCGCGTTGAAGATATCCCGACATTCAAACTACCGGGATATAACGTACCAGAACTAAAAAAAATTCTCAGTGACACCATCGATATTGGTTTTAAAATAATTCATGATACGTGGAAAAAAACAACATCACCGGAAATAAAAATCCTCAAACATAATAATGACCCAGACGGTGGCGGCAGACATATCGCTCCGTTCAACGTGAATATATCCTCGGTGATTGCGCTCAATTTAGTGTGTGATGTTATCGAAGGAAGCTATCAGATTAATCTAGAGCAATCAAATCAAGCTCAGCAGGGATATATTCTTTATTCATTTGCACCAACAGCTCCTCCAGGATTCCTAATTATTGAAAACCCAATTAATCCTGTCTATATGCGATGCCATAATAATTCATTAACCAGAATTAATTTCAAACTCACCGACCAGTCAAATAATCTGATTGATTTACAAGAAGAGGTGTTAGCGATTAGTCTGTTTGTAAAATCATAAATGATTTTCATCCTAAAGACTCGATCAAATTATTTATTATTTTTGTTAACCAGAACTGAAATCACTAGTGATGAAATCACTAGCAGCAGAGAGGGTAGATGACAACAAGTTGCGACCAAAATTAATTAAAAAATCGTTTTCATTTTTTTAGTTAAAATGATTTCGTATGTAGATTTCAATCAATTTTTTTGTCTGAAAACGTTGTAGGGTTCGCCTTTTTTTGGTTAAAATGAGATCGTAGGAAGGCTCGTTTTAATGATTCAATCAAAATTTTGTCTAAAAACGTTGTAGGGTTCACCCTCTCTGCTGCTGCCTGGAATAATCAAGTCAGTAATAACTGTAACATAGCCTGGAATAATCAAGTCAGTAATCATTGTAATCAGGCATGGAATAATAAAGTCAGTAATCACTGTAGCAGGATCTGGAATAATCAAGTCAGTAATCACTGTAAAAAAGCCTGGAGTAATCAAGTCAGCAATCACTGTAACAAGGCCTGGAATAATCAAGTCAGTAATAACTCTAACATGGTCTGGAATAATCAAGTCAGTAATCATTGTAACCAGGCATGGACTAATAGGTGGGGTGGGAGGGGGGGGGAGGAACCTTTGTTGTAAATTTTAAATCAATAAGATTATTATTATTATATGTGTGTAAACCTGTAAAAATGTTTACCTGGTTTAAAATTCTAGAACCAGCCTTCATTCTGACCTTTTAAATGAATTATACTTACAGTTTGATACAAATTTTCATTAAGATGACCCTCATCTTGGTCCTCATATTGTGTTGAATGTTTTTGTGTAAGGTAGAAGTAAATAGAAATTCTTAATTCCTTTTTTAACATAAATTTAAAGTTCAGTTGTGTTCATGTTTAATTTGAACAGATTTAAATGAAATACAAAATCACTATTTTGGAATTATTGTCAAATCTTGTAGGGACATTTAGGGTTATACTATTGTGTTATATCAAGACTGTTAGTAAATCAGCACTGACCTAGACCTTTCCAGGTTCTTGGTAAATAGGCACTTGGAAGTGGAGTTAATTCAGAACACTACTGGAATGTATTTGGAATACTCTACACTTAGGACTTCTGATATAACATTTGGAGCATTTTCAAATTAATTCACAATACTGTAAGATCTTTTTTAAATTTTCACTTTGGATTCTGGTGAAATATTTTTTTTTTTAAATTTACAAAACCATTGGTTTTCATTCTTTTCTGTTATTGACTTTAAGAGCATAAAGTTGTGTATTTTTAAATCCCTTTTAATGCTTACATCCATACATTATTAGCTACACAGATCTGCACCTCCCTTCAAGGCCCTTTTTACATTTTAAATCAGTTTTCTATGACTAAATTCCCAAAATTAACATGCAAGTAGCATGCAACAAATTGGAATAAACCCAATAGCAGTGATTAAATTAAAATAGGCATGATCACATAATGCAGCATCATGGGATAAACACCTTATTCTGCGCAATATAAGCCTACAGGGCAATAGTAACAATCACTTTGAATTTGTGATATTTCCAAATATTAATTTTGTGCTACATCTCCCCTCAAGGAATTTACTATTTTTAAATCAATCTTTCTACGACTGAAATGCAAAATATATCATGGAAGCATCTTGGAATGACTTGGAATAAACCCCATAGCAGAGACTAAAGTAAAGATGGCAAGACGGTATAATGCAACAACATGGGGTAGACTCTTTAGGTTGTTAAATATAAGCCTTAAGTTTAATGATAGCAGTCAAGTTGAATTATTGATATATTCCAAATATTCATGTTGTGGAACTTCTCCTCTCAAAACCATTTATATTTTTTAATCAATCTTTCGAGGACTTAAAAGCAAACTATTACATGCAACAATTTGGAATACCCCCCTCCCCCAATAACTTATATAGGGCAATAGTAACATAATCAATTTACTCTTTAATATCTTTCAAATATTTACTTTTTGCAAAAACTCCCTTGATGACCTCTTTTACCTTGATGACCTATATTACCTTGATAATCTATATTACCTTGATGATCTATATTATTGATGATCTATATTATTGATGACCTATATTACCTTGATAAGCACTCTTACCTTCATAATACTCTTTACAAGATCAAACTTCAAAAACATGGTGTGAATTTGTTGTGTATCAACTCCCATAACCAAGAAACATAAGTGTATAGTGCAATATAACAAATCCCTTTACACCTTAAATATCTTCCAACATATCTGCTTCAGGCAAGAATTTACCTCAAAGTGTTTCTCCTACCTTTAGACTTCTTGTTACTAAATTATAAATGCATGACATGAAAGCATACAACAGCAACTTAGAATAATCCCCATAATAGTCAAATATAAATATACAGCAACAGTTAAAATCCATTGAGAAATTTTATATCTTCCATATATTCTTACTATGCAACAAATTCCTTTGAAACTTTCCATACCTTTAAATGATTAAATTTCCAAAAATGGCATGCATGCATCATGCAAACAACTTGGAAAAATTTTCATGACGATGAAATATTTGTTGGGGATATCAAAATTCGCTTTAGATCTTTAGTACATTTTAAATATACTTTTATGAAATAACACTATTTAAAGCACCAGGCAACAATTAGTAGTAGGTTTCATATCCATGAATCCTTTCTGATGGTCTCATTAGATTTGGCCTACATTCACAGTATTCTTTTAGGACTAAAGTCTGAATGTTTGCTTCAGACATCACTGAACAGCTAGGTGTAACCTTCATTATTGTTAAATATGAAATATTTCCTCACTATTGTTTGCAGACAGTTTTTTGCAATATTCTTAAACGCTGTGTTCCCGCGACATTTAAAAATGTAATTTCACTGTTTATTCAAAAAACTTGTCCAATAACGTTTTATAAAATTTCAAAGTACCTACTATGTAAATTTATTACCTCTAATCTTATCTAACATGTAAATGTAACACACAAAATTAGTTTTCAGCTTGTTTTGTCATACTTCATCTGATCGGATGGGTCATTCTATTTTGAGTACCGTGAGTACAATGATTGTGAATGGTGAAAAGATCTCTGGATTCATTCCGACTATCAAGTTTTAGGAGAACCTACTCTAACAAATCCATTGTCACAGTTAAGAAGGTTGGTAAAACTTTTGCATTGGCAAATAAAAATGGCATCTGATAATGTAAAATAACGAAATTCCATTATTTTTTCCGAAATTCGGAAAAATGATTTTCTGTAATTTATAAACATTTCCAGGATTTCCATGACTACAGGAACCCTGTAAAACAAAATGTATTGATTCACTCTTTTCCAGCAACTCAAGATATATATACAAATAAATAATATTTGTTCTTATTAAAACAAACAAATAAATCAATAACCAATAAGAAATAAATCAAAATGTAAATATATTATTTTATTAAATATATTGTCAAACATATATTTCAAGTACAAACAGTACAACTTCTTTGGTGGCCTATCTGGTTAGAGCTTCCAACTCAGATGCAGGAGGTCATGGGTTTTAACCCTGGCCGAGTCATACCGAAGACTCATAAAAATGGTATTAGAAGCAGCCTTGCTTGGTGCTGAGCATTAGAGGTTAGTAATAGGACTGGTCAGTCTGATGTCATGATACTGAGAGTGGGTTCGACTTCGTACATGTCTGCAGAATGATATCCTTGTGCTAGACATCATTATCTGCCACATTGCAGACATCATAGCTATATCACAGAATAATTAAGGTTTCATTAAAAATCAAAAATAAAGTACTTATAGTGTATTTTGTATAGAGTTATTATTATTATACTTACTGTATTTTCCAAGTAAAGTGCACATATACAACACACGCTGATTAATACCTCTTGAAAATTTGGAATTATAAGTTTTTACACGAGTTTTCTCGAGAAATGGCGTATTCCAGGTTAGCGCATAATAACATAAAGATTTATGGCAACAACATGACAATTGTAATAAACAGTATGAGCAGACGTGTATCTTAAATAGATTGATTGATCGGGATCGAGAGAGAGAGAGAGAGACTACCTATAGAATGTTATATAGTACAGGTATGATTTGTAAATAAATCGCAAGCTACTATACAAGCATGTGTGTACATGGGCGTCCTTCCTTGCACACACACACACACATCCCCCCACCACATATATAAGTTCGATCGACCGGTGACCAGACTACAAAGGTAATGTTCCTTTCAACGCTATTTGTATCGTACATTGCCTGACTGATCTGGATATAATCTGGATTAGTGTGTATAATTCTAGGTCATACGTATTTAGTTTGTAAAATGTTAACATGATAATTGTATTGAAAACAGAAGGAAGCAGACTTAATTAAATTATTTTCTAAGGTTTAAGCTTGCATTATATTAAATCAGTATGGAATAATTTACTGGTATTAAAATTAAGTCTGACTGAGCATGCGCATGGCTTCAACCTATGTAGCCGTATTAATACTAGTCAGACAAAATGAAAGTACCTCCAAAATGGCAGCGAGACGACAGGAGTGCAGCATTTGTATGGAGATATTCAAGAATCCTAAGCTAATACCTTGTCACCATAGTTTTTGTTACAAATGTCTAGAGGATTATGTAAAGGTTAACCTTAGTAACGGTCGATTTAATTGCCCCATGTGCAGGAAAAGCGTAGAATTACCACCTGAAGGAGTGTCAGCCTTTGAAGACAAATTTTACATTGATAGTGAATCCAGTGAAACATTTCCTTGTGATATTTGTGGCCCAAAAAGCGTTGCATGCAGTAGATGTTTGGACTGTGAGGAGAATCTGTGTCAATCATGTTGCTATGTCCACGAAAAATTGAAAACGAGCCGAAATCACAAAGTAAGTGATTTGGGAATCTTGGAGCCAGAAATGAAAGGCAAAATTCGGCAACGAATATTTTGTGATCAACATCCAGAAGACGAAATCAGGCTTGTTTGCAAAGACTGTAAAGCACTTATTTGCGTTCTGTGCAAAACAATTAAGCACGAAAATCATGCTAGTGAAACTGTGTCTGATGCTGCAGCTGAAGTGAAGAAGAACATACAGATCAAGATGAATCAGTGCTCAGACAAGGTGAGACGTAAAACTGATTCTGAGCGAGAGGCAGAGGCTCTTGATAAGAAAATTAATGACGCTGAGAGGAAAGAAATCAAAGCGCTTGAGGACCAGCGTTTACAGCTGATTAAAGTAATTGATCAAGAGGTAGCAAAAATGAAAGACAAAATACAAAATGTTTATAAAGACCTAAGACAACAAAATGCAGCTCTCAAAAGAAGTATTAAAGAAGAATTGAAAAATTGTTCTACCGCAAATGACAATGCCAGACAGATAATGGATCATGGAACAGACATAGATATAATAAAGAAAGGGTCTGATCTGGAACAATTACTTTCTACGGCAGCGGCAGAAACTGTTCAAAAACCCATGACACGCATGGAAAAAGACTTGTTTTCTCCAGTTGAAATCAAGGTTAGAGAACTGATATTCTTTATTGGAATGATGCGAGATTCGACCGAGATGAGCCTGGTAAGTATCATTCATTTATTGTAATGTGCAGCTGCTGTATGTTTGTTTGTTTGATTTGGATTTTTAACGTAGCTTTAACAATGTTTCAGTCATACCGCTACGTTGTCTGCAGTGAGGCAGTTTATAGTGATGTCAAGCATTGCAGCATCATGCCGCAGACATGTAGCATGTTGTTCCACCCGGACACATTAACACTAACCTCTTAATGCTAAACGCCAAGCGAGGCACCTGTTAGGACCATTTTTTTTTTACGTCTTTGGCATGACTCGGCCTGGGATCGAACCCGAGACCTCTAGCTTATGTGGTCGGCGCTCAAACCACTAAGCCACCGGAGCGGTTACTGCTGTATGTGGTAACAATATAAATATGTTATCCCTACATACAAAATAAAAAATGTTTATCAAGACCTTAGACATAAAAATGAAGCTCTCAAAAGAGATATGAAGGAGGAACTGAAAAAAGTGTTCTACCGCAAATGATAATGCCAGACAGACAATTGATCAAGGAACAGACATAGATGTAATAAAGAAAGGCTCAGATCTTGAACAATTACTTTTTACAGCAATGGTAGAAACCGTTAGAAAACCCATGACACGCATGGAGAAAGACTTGTTTTCTCCAGTTGAAATCAAGGTTATAGAACTGATTCCCTTTATTGGAACTATGCGAGATTCTACAGAGATCAGCCTGGTATGTATCATTTATTGGAATTTGCAGCTGCTATATGTGGTAACAACATAAATCTTTTACTCCTACCTTAATTGAAAGGTAAAGGTAAAATTATACACGAATTTCTGCCTGTCTTGTATCACTGGCAAACATTACTGCTCACAGCGGTATCTGAAAGTCCTGGACATGTAAACGCTATACTTGGACCCTCAACATTCCAAGACTGAAAATTGTGCATGCCAAAAAATGGACCATGACTGACCCTCCATTGTTTCAGACATTTAATTAGTACATATGCACACTTTCCAATTAATCAAGAATATAAAAGGTCTTGTTATCAAGAAAGATAATCAAAGGAATGGCATGCAGCAATGTATTCACACACTGATTGATCATAGTTGTAAAGTGTATATGTGAAAAATGCAGATATTTATTATAAACAGATTCATGCAAACTATTTGAAAAAAAACAATAACAACAAAAACGAAACCAAAAAGAAAACAAACAGTTTAGCGTATGATGGCTGAAGGTCAATTACATATAACAATAGTTCACATATGTGGATCATATCATAACAAACTTTATTAAACATTGTGTTGCAAGGAAGATTTAACGTTCATGTACAAACAAAAATAAGTCACTTAAAATAGATTTGTTTGATAAGGATAAGCTTAACCTATACAGAGAGGAATCTACATAGAGATACACAGCATATTTATATATTAAAAGGTGGGGGATGATGGGTCTAGAAACAATTTTCCCAGATACATAATTGTTAACGGGGCGGGGTATAAAATGTTATTATTTTTATGTCCCACCTCTTTGGGTACTCGGTATCTAGGAGATGACCGCCCTCATATAATTCTCCTGGTTCGAGTAAACTTCCAATTAGAATAAGTAGGAATCTGAGCATCTGCTTCTTCGCCGTTTCGCGTCCCTTCTTTGCCGACAGATTGGTATATAGAGTTCTCCATGCGTGTGAATATGTCCCAAATACATCTCTGCGGACTTCTCACTGTGTGTGAAGATGTCTCAAATATATCTGCAGACGTCTCACTGCGTGTAAAGAGCTATTCTCCCCTTAAGTTGTGTTGTTTACACCCCGATTCTTCCCAGGCATCCGGCCCTTTGGTCCCTAATAGTCAGTTTGACTTTTGGATAAAGAAATGCTAACAAATGTTTAATATAAGAACAGAGTCATTCCGTCGAAAATACATTCCGAACATAGCAGTGTGAGGATTGATTCTCGTCCATTCTCTAGAAATCTAATTAACTGTTATCTAGTCTCAGCTAATGGGTAAGAAATCTGCAAACAGTTGGGGAAGGTCTATTGGAGAGAAGGCAGATGGAGGTGGTGTACATAGGATCCTTTACATTATTTTGTTTGTAATCTCGAATCGCTCTTTGCAGCTGAATGTCTCCATGATCTTAGGACTGTAATGAGAGAAATTCGCTAAATGTACTATGTTTATGATGCTTTCCTTACCGGTGTCATATATTTTTATATCAATAGTAGGTCTAGTGGAAGTCCAAAGCCTATCCGTTTTACAATGTATACTTTAGCAGTGTGAAACTGGTTAAGAATACTGCTATAACACTGAGTATACTATTGGTTTTATACTCTGTACTTGGGGTGGCTTGAGCATGATTTGCAATCATTGAAGACAAGCAGTTATCGAGTTGTTCTGCTGTGGGAGATAAACAAGTTGTTGGATGTCATGCATTCGTTTGTTTTTTTTCATCATTCAGAGGTTTTCCATAGAGTTTAAATAAACGCGGAGGGTTAGGGATGCTACATCCAGATGGCATATAATGCAGAGATGATCTGACTCATGTTCGTGGGATACAAGGGTCGACCGTGTAATATTATTAGATCTATGAATAATCCAGTCTAAAATGCATGTTTATGGGTTTGTTGGTAAAATGAATGATTAATGTAGAAAACGTTAATGGAATCTAGGAGTTTTGATGTTCATCCAGGACAAAGTGAATGTTGAAATCTCCAAGAATAATCCAGTTGCCACCTCTAGAATTTTTATACTCCAGAAGATTCAGAAACAGCTCGAACATAAGGAATTCAGTCAGCTAGGGCTAGTTCAAAAGGTGCATGGCAGAAATTGAAGGTTGTGTTTTGTTTAATACATTTTTTGATCGAACTGTTTGCGATGACAACAATTCCACCTCCACGAGAGTGGCGGTGGAACGATTGGATGGAGTAACCGGTGGGCGTTAGATGCAGGTACATGGGCTCAACGCCCGATGTGTATAGCCATCTTAATGTCAGAATGATTAGGTTGAAATTATGATCGTTGATACAATAAACTATTTACCTTCGATATTATGGTTGTCTTACTGATATGGTGTTAAATACTACAATATGCAGTGGTACATCTGGGATACTTGACACAAAGATTGGCGATTTATCAGGATTTGCACCCATTTATCAACATTAACGGCTGAATGTTTAAATTGTTTAGCTTGAAAGGGATATAGCTGGAATTTTTGTTCCTGTTCGACGACGGCCAGATCTGAAACAATGTTTTTCGTTTCGCTTCTGTTTACATTTAAGTAACGATCAATGTATTCACAATTCGTGTGCTGTAGTATAGAGAGCCAATGAGTGGTCATTTAAAGCAGTTAACGAGGGTCCATCATAGCATAAACAAAGTGACTGGCGAACACGTGATGGACGTTGTAGAACTTCAGCAAGACAACTGAGAGAGATTATAATGGTTATCGTTTACAAACTAGGAGATGAAGAAACGAACTGAACATCATATTCATGATGAAATAATGTCGTCGAAGATAGTCAACAAGCACATTTAACAGCAAAATAAACGGAACATCTGCTTAAAGCTGATTAAGCGCTAGAGGCCATCTTACCGGAGTCCAAGCCATAAAACAAACAATTAAATAAATAGCCGCCGAAGTATATTCATACACTAGATTAAAATGCTGTTTATGATCAGACAAAATAAACTAGCAATTAATGAAAGTGAACAAACTGTACACACACACACACACACACATGTATATACACACAGACACACACACACACACACACACACACATATATATATATATATATATATATATATATATATATATATATATATATATATATATATATATATATATATATATGTGTGTGTGTGTGTGTGTGTAAAGACACAGTCTGCTAACTCTATATAAACACCTATCAGATCAGAGCAGGTATATATGATTGTGAAACTAATCATGTATTCGGAGCTGCGAATACACACAACGATTACACGTTGAGTAGCTCTCAATATTCGTTTCCTGAGTCAGCGGATATAAGAACATTGCCGCGTTTTTAAATCGACTTTTATCGCAGATGCGGAATCAGCATTATCGATGACATAGTGTGGTCGTTTATCCTGCGTCAATTCTAGTTTGCTTCAGGAGTAAGGATTGTCGAGAGTATTAGCCTTATTCGATTCCGTCTCGTTTAAAAACTTCAAAATTCACACCGATGACTATAAACAAGAATATACCACTTAAAAAACAACAAACTCTTAAGAAAGCGTGCAGTAAGAAATAGTACCTACTACTTCCTGGTCTGGTCGGTCCCAATCACCACGTCGACATAAGCTCCAACTAGAGGCCTTACTTCAACGACATTAACGCGTCCGGAATCCCCATTTACGCGGCGATCAAAGACGTCAATATATCTGAAGCGATAAACGATGTGCTCTCCGTTAGCTGTTTTGACCCAATTACAAAACAACGGGCGATGCACATTTCTTGGTCTATTCCGGGATGGTATCCAAAACAGGCTCGCATCAATGTACTTTATTACCAAGATTTTGCTTACATCAAACAAGCAGCATACAAATGATTGATATTTACGTTATCGTATGCTTACAGTGTGTCAGTGAGCAACAGAAACTACACGACAGACTATATACATAGTTACATTATTATGGGAAGCATACTTTGTTCTGATAGCGGTACTATAATGATGATATACGACTGAAGTAAGACAAAATGAAGAAAAACCATTGAAGTGTGTACATTCCAATCAGAAAGAGTGCTGCCTTTAAATTACATCAAAATTCAGTATAATTTATATAATATCACTATTCTGTTCTGCCTCTACAACACTTCTAACTACTTTGATCACTGTGAAAAAAATTCAATCCTGATCAAATCACTTAAACTGAAAGGAAAGTAAAGTAAATTTTGTTCCGGTAGTTCTTTTATCCGATTGCCCGATTTAAACCAAGAAGTTTGGCAGCGATGCCAGCGCGATCCGGCCTTAGAAAGGCATTTGGCACTAATTTCACAGAAATATATTCCACAGAACGTGCTGCGCTTTTAGATAGAAAATCACCAAATAAAGGTCGCGCTTTTAAAAGAAAACTAAAGCGGATAAATGTGTCTTCTTATAAATATTCGTAATCAACAAAATTATAAATATTAATATATACGCCTTGTGTAAAGAGAGATTTGCCAGTATATCAAACTAATGATAAGATAAAGCTAAATGATGGTCAAGACGCTAAAACGAATACACCATCACACATTGTGGAAATCAAACATAGACTATATGCCTAGTTACATTAAAATGAGATGCATACTTTGGTCTGATAGCGGTAATATAATGACGATAGACGACTATATGCCTAGTTACATTAATATGGGATGCATACTTTGGTCTGATAGCGTTACTATAATGATGATAGACGACTATATGCCTAGTTACATTAATATGGGAAGCATACTTTGGTATGATAGCGTTACTATAATGATGATAGACGACTATATGCCTAGTTACATTAATATGGGAAGCATACTTTGGTGTGATAGCGTTACTATAATGATGATAGACGACTATATGCCTAGTTACATTAACCTGGGAAGCATACTTTGGTCTGATAGCGGTACTATAATGATGATAGACGACTATATGCCTAGTTGTGTGTTTGTCCATCGAGGTCGATGAAGACCATTCAATGTCATCGATTCATTGAGGGTGGGTCCGGAGATGGCTGATCAGTCCGATCCGGGCCCGGAATAGTCTGTTGCAGTGGGGACATGGATATGCAGGTTGTTGACTGTGAATTGCAGAACTGCTGTTCCTGGATTTGCGCAGATCACGTTTCTCAGCTGCGTCCACCAGTCTTTTGTGCTCAAAGGCTGCCGCACCGGCATTAACTTGACTGCGCCAAGCAGATCGATCAGCAGCGACACTCTCCCAGCTGTTAGGATCAATGCATAGGTTCTTTAGCGAGGCCTTGAGGGTGTCCTTGTACCTCTTTTTTTGACCGCCATGAGATCTCTTGCCCTGCTGCAGTTCTCCATAGAATATTTTCTTGGGTAGGCGTTCTGTCGGCATGCGGACGACATGGCCAGCCCATCGGAGTTGTGCCTTGCACAACATGGTGTGGATGCTTGTCATGCCAGTCTGCTTGAGTACATCTGTGTCCGGCACCCTGTTTCGCCATCTAATTTTCAATAGTTTTCTCAGGGAGCTCATGTGGAAGTGGTTCAGTTTCTTAACATGGCGGCTATACACAGTCCAGGTCTCGCAAGCATAGAGGAGGGTGGGGAGAACAACCGCTGTGTAGACTTTTAGTTTGGTTGCAAGCCTGATTCCTCTCCTGTCCCAGACATTAGAGCGGAGTCTGCCAAAAGCTACACTGGCTTTGGCAATCCTTGTATTGACCTCGTCATCAATGTGAACTGCTTGTGAGAGAGTGCTGCCGAGGTATGTGAACCTGTCTACATTTCTGAGCTTTTGGCCATTGACAGTGATAGATGGTTCCAGGTAATCTTCTCCAGGGGCTGGCTGATGCAGAACTTCAGTCTTGCTGGTAAAGATGGTGAGTCCGAAGTTAGTGCACGCTGTGGAAAACAGGTCCATGTTCTGTTGCATGCCTGCCTCCGTATTGGAATTGAGGGCGCAGTCATCTGCAAACAGGAGGTCGCAAATGTTCGCAATTTGGACTTTGGATTTGGTTTGAAGCCGCCTCAGGTTGAATAACTTCCCATCCATACGGTAACAGAGACCTACTCCCACATTACTGTCCTTGAAAGCATCCATCAACATTGCGGAGAACATGAGGCTGAAGAGAGTGGGGGCTAAAACGCATCCTTGTTTCACACCATTCGTGACTGCAAAGGGTTCGGAGTAGTTGCCCTGGTCCTGAACTCTGGTAAGCATGCCGTCATGAAAATGTCTCACCATTTCAATGAAGACCTCTGGACATCCAAATTTGGCCATAATTTTCCAAAGGCCTTCCCTGCTGACAGTGTCGAATGCCTTAGTCAGGTCTACGAAGGTGGTGTATAGTTTGACATTTTGCTCAAGACACTTTTCTTGCAACTGCCTAGCAGCAAAGATCATGTCGATGGTGCCTCTCTCCTTTCTAAAGCCACACTGACTTTCTGGTAGTAGGCCATGATCAAGGTGCTCTGTGAGTCTGTTCAGCAGTAGCCTGGCCAGGATCTTACCTGCGATGCAGAGTAGAGCAATTCCTCTATGGTTGTCGCAGGATTGGCGATTGCCTTTGCGTTTGTAAATATGGACGATGTATGCATCTTTGAATTCCTGTGGTATGCGTTTCTGCTTCCACATCCCACAGAACATCTCTGTTAGTCTTTCCACTAGCTTAGGCCCACCAGACTTGTAGATCTCAGCTGGGATGGAGTCTGCTCCTGGAGCTTTTCCACTAGACAGGAGCTCAATGGCTTTATGAGTTTCCATCACTGTTGGAGGGTCAGCCAGTCTCTTGTTGATCTCCACCTGTGGTAGACTGTTGATAGCTTCCTCATTGATGGAAGAGGGTCTGTTGAGGACACCGTCAAAGTGTTCCGCCCAGCGTTCCAGTATCTTCTCCTTCTCGGTTATCAGAGTGCTGCCATCTGTGCTCAATAGAGGGGCTGTGCCTGCTGTTACTGGGCCATAAACATCACGAAGAGCGCTATAGAAATTCTTCATGTCGTGTCTGTCGGCAAAGGATTGGATATCATCAGCCTTTCGGCTCAGCCATGTGTCCTGCATCTCGCGCAGTTTTTTCTGCACAGATTGGCGGACCCTGCTGAATGCATCTTTCTTTGCAGCGGACTTGGGGTCGATGGTGTACGCTCGATGGAGACGATGCTTCTCCTCTAGCAGGGACTGTATTTCTTCACAGTTCTCGTCAAACCAGTCTTGGTGCTTTCGCGCAGTTATGCCAAGGGTTTCAGATGCGGTAGAGTACACCAGATGTTTGAAGGTCGCCCAGCATTCCTCTACGTCGTTGGTGTCAGAGTATGTGGTTTCTAGCTGGCTTTGTATAGCTGCAGACAGAGCTTGCTCAGTGTTGCATAATTTCAACCTGGAGATATTGAGCCGCTTTGGGACTTTGATTCCCTGTGGACGTCTGGGAGGTTTAATTCTGAGATTCATCTTGGAAATCAGTAGCCTGTGGTCTGTCCAGCACTCAGCACCACACATGGCTTTAGTCACCCGTACATCCTGCCTGTCAGTCCCACGTACTAAGATGTAGTCGATCATATGCCAATGCTTAGACCGTGGGTGCATCCAAGTTGTTTTATTACGGTTCTGCAGACGGAATACAGTGTTTGTGATCAGAAGATCGTAAGTTGCACACAACCTCAAGAGAAGAAGTCCGTTGCTGTTGCAGTTGCCAATACCATGTCTACCAATAACTCCTTTCCACGAGATATGGTCCGCGCCAACTCTGGCGTTGAAATCACCAAGAATGATTAGTTTATCTGACTTTGGTACCGCAGCAATTTGGGCTTCCAGATCGTCGTAGAACTTGTCTTTGGCCTCCTCCGAGCTTGTCATGGTTGGTGCATAAGCACTAATGAGTGTGGCTTGCTTTTTTCCATGTAATGGTAGCCTCATTATTATTAATCTGTCATTAATCCCCTTTGGTAAGGTAGAGATCTTATTCACCAAACTCGACTTGACTGCGAAACCAACTCCAGCCTCACGACGTTCATCAGTGCCACGTCCACTCCAGAAAAAGGTGTAACCAGCTCCAACTTCAGTCAGCTGGCCCTCGTCGGCCAAGCGAGTTTCACTCAGTGCTGCTATCTCAATCTTGTAGCGGGCAAGTTCTCTTGCAATCAGGGCAGTTCTTCTCTCCGGTCTGTCAGCCTCTGCACGATCCAGTAGAGTGCGTATGTTCCACGCACCAAGAGTGAGTGGAACCTTTTGGGTTTTCTTTGTGTTTCGACCGCAAGAATGGGATTCCCTCCAGCCGCGGTAAGCTGGTCGGGGTGGTTGAAGCAGGCTTTTTTTGGGGCACCTTTTCTAGCCCCTTCCTCAGGCTATGGAGGTAAGCAGCGCTATCCTAAAAAGGTCTGCTTAGTCGCTCAGATGGCTGCCGAGATCCATTTCTGCTTCAGGTCAATGGAAGACGACCCTATGGCCTGAGCCGCCTGCGTGCAGGTCCGCCACTACGGCTGCCAGTGCATCCACACCTGCCGCGTCGCAGCTCGCACATCGCCACAGGACTTGGAACAGATGATGATGATGACGACATGAATGACTTGCGCGTGAATTGGATTAAAGTGAGGGAGAGTTGCGCTAAGTCAGCCTCACTCTCTCGTCCAGGCTCCATTTTCTCCAGTGGCATGACATAGTCAAGACGGCCGGAATGGGGACTGGATGCAGTGGATGACCAAGGCGTCCTACGTGTCTTGCCGTGCTCTTAGCGCTCCACAACGCTTTGCTGGGTCCGTCTTTCTGCCCGTTGACCAGCTGGTGGTTCCTCCGCGCAGTCCGCCGGGTCCAGTCTTCACATGCGAGGGGTGACAATCCCTGACTCACCGAAGGTTTGAGACCTGCCGGTTACCCTCAACCTGGTTTAGCCGGCCAGTCGAAGCCGTTGCCCGTGGTGTGGCCGCTGTGCATGCTACAGATTCTTGGAGCCACAGGTGAGAGCTGGGTGCCAAGTGAGGACCAAAGGTGGACTAGCTACCCCCAAGAGGATACGACTGCTACTCCCAACAGAGGTGCTACCCCACAATGAGCACCCCATACACCACATGCCTAGTTACATTAATATGGGATGCATACTTTGGTCTGATGGCGGTAATATAATGACGATAGACGACTATATGCCTAGTTACATTAAAATGGGATGCATACTTTGGTCTGATAGCGGTAATATAATGATGATAGACGACTATATGCCTAGTTACATTAATATGGGAAGCATACTTTTTTTCTGATAGCGGTACTATAATGTTGATAGACGACTATATGCCTAGTTACATTAATATGGGAAGCATACTTTGGTCTGATATCGGTAATATAATGATGATAGACGACTATATGCCTAGTTACATTAAAATGAGATGCATACTTTGGTCTGATAGTGGTACTATAATGATGATAGACGACTATATGCCTAGTTACATTAATATGGGATGCATACTTTGGTCTGAGAGCGGTAATATAATGACGATAAACGACTATATGCCTAGTTACATTAATATGGGAAGCATACTTTGGTCTGATAGCGGTACTATAATGATGATAGACGACTATATGCCTAGTTACATTATTATGGGAAGCATACTTTGGTCGGATAGCGGTACTTTAATGATGATAGACGACTTATAGTCTATGTTTGATTACCACAATGTGTGATGGTATATTCGTTTTAGCGTCTTGACCATCATATAGCTTTATCTTATCGTTAGTTTGATATACTGGCAAATCTCTATTTACACAAGACGTATATATTAATATTTATAGTTTTGTTGAATACGAATATTTATAAGAAGACACATTTATTCGTTTTAATTTTCTTTTAAAAGCGCGACCTTTATTTGGTGGTTTTCTATCTAAAAGCGCAGCACGTTCTGTGGAATATATTTTCCGTGAAATTAGTGCCAAATGCCTTTCTAAGGCCGGATCGCGCTGGCATCGCTGCCAAACTTCTTGGTTTAAATCGGGCAATCGGATAACCAAACTACCGGAACAAAATTTACTTTACTTAACTTTTAGTTTAGGTGATTTGATCAGGATTCAATTTTTTTCACAGTGATCAAAGTATTTAGAAGTGTTGCAGAGGCAAAACAGAATACTGATATTATAAATTATACTGAGTTTAGATGTAATTTAAAGGCAGCACTCTTTCTGATTCTAATGTACTCACTTCAATGGTTTTTTCCTCATTTTGTCTTACATCAGTTGAAATGCACCGGTAAATATCTTTATTCTGTTGGGTATTTAGTGGAATTTTCCTTGATAGTTTATTTTAGCTGGGGCACCATACGAATATTACCCTCTATATGTTGATAACAGTTCTGAGATATCTATGTTTTTCCTATCTTTCCTATTTTGATTAATTACCTTTAAAGATGTGGGAAATGCATTGATCCTTGTTTGACATACATAGCCGCTATGTTGACATTTAACTTTAGTGAGGAGTCCATGCAGTGTGACAATGTACTTTCGATTTGCGCTTTGTTAGTCTCTGACTAAACGTACAATATGTTGTGACGATGTCCTTGTCATATATGTAAACCTGAATTGATTCGCTGTCTTGAATTTATGCGTACTCTGTGTATACGTAGATGTGTGTACCCAAGTAATATCAAGCTTGAAATACTCCAATGATAAACTAGAACCAAATCGACGACAATATCATTTGTCAATATGTACATGAGAAATCAAATGCGCTTTTTAATTGTGTTGATTCATATTAATATGGGATTTATTGCGCTCTAGACGAATGTTATTAGAAGTTCAATATCACAATCACATTTTATGAAAACGTGGCTGGGATAAATCCAAAAACCAAATATTATGCCTCCAATGGGTAGGGAATGGTGGCGTAAAGAGAAAGCAATACATATTCATGTAATATTTGATTTACGGTCTTTATTATATCTACAGAGAAAGACAACATTAAAGCAATCCTTATCCTTAAACGTGTCTGCCTTTATGTTTTTTTAGCACAAAATGTAATGCAAAAGACTAGATATATATCAATTAATTTACCATTTCAATAGACCAAAACCTCCATCCCATCTTACTATTCACATCACACACGTACTATTCACTTCCCACACTTACTATTCACATCCCACACTTACTATTCACATCCTACATGTACTATTCACATCCCACACTGATTATTCACATCCCACTCATACTATTCAGATCACACACTTACTACTCACATCCCACTCTTACTATTCACATCCCACACTTACTATTTACATCCCACACGTACTATTCACATCCCACACTTACTATTCACATCCCATGCGTACTATTCACATCCCACACGTACTTTTCACATCCCACACGTACTATTCACATCCCACACTTACTATTCACATTTCACACGTACTATTCACATCCCACACTTATTATTCACATCCCACACTTACTATTCACATTCCACACGTACTATTCACATCCCACACTTACTATTCACATCTCACACGTACTATTCACATCCCACACTTATTATTCACATCTCACACTTACTATTCACATCTCAAACGTACTATTCACAACCCACTCTTACTATTCACATCCCACACTTACTATTTACATCCCACACGTACTATTCACATCCCACACTTACTATTCACATCCCATACGTACTATTCACATCCCACACGTACTTTTCACATCCCACACGTACTATTCACATCCCACACTTACTATTCACATCTCACACGTACTATTCACATCCCACACTTATTATTCACATCCCACACTTACTATTCACATTCCACACGTACTATTCACATCCCACACTTACTATTCACATCTCACACGTACTATTCACATCCCACACTTATTATTCACATCTCACACTTACTATTCACATCTCAAACGTACTATTCACATCCCACTCTTACTATTCACATCCCACACTTACTATTTACATCCCACACGTACTATTCACATCCCACACTTACTATTCACATCCCGTACGTACTATTCACATCCCACACGTACTTTTCACATCCCACACGTACTATTCACATCCCACACTTACTATTCACATCCAACACTTACTATTCACATCCCACACTTACTATTCACATCCAACACGTACTATTCACATCCCACACTTACTATTCACATCCCACACTTACTATTCACATCCCACACTTACTATTCACATCCCACACTTACTATTCACATCCCACACTTACTATTCACATCCCACACGTTCTATTCACATCCCACACTTACTGTTCACATCCCACACTTACTATTCACATCCCACACGTACTATTCACATCCCACACTTACTGTTCACATCCCACACTTACTATTCACATCCCACACTTACTGATCACATCCCACACGTACTATTTACATCCCACACTTACTATTCACATCCCACACTTACTATTTACATCCCACACTTACTATTTACATCCCACACTTACTATTCACATCCCATACTTACTATTCACATCCCACACTTACTATTCACATCCCACACGTACTATTCACATCCCACACGTACTATTCACATCCCACACTTACTATTCACATCCCACACTTACTATTCACATCCCACACTTACTTTTCACATCCCACTCTAACAATTCACATCCCACACGTACTATTCACATCCCACACGTGCTATTCACATCCCACACTTACTATTCACATCCCACACTTGCTATTCACATCCCACACTTACTATTCACATCTCACACTTACAATTCACATCCCACTCTTACTATTCACAACCCACACTTACTATTTACATCCCACACTTACTATTCACATCCCACACTTACTATTCACATCCCACACCTGCTATTCACATCCCACACGTAATATTCACATCCCACACGTAATATTCACATCCCACACGTAATATTCACATCCCACACTTACTATTCACATCCCACACTAACTATTCACATCCCACACTTACTATTCACATCCCACACGTAATATTCACATCCCACACTTACTATTCACATCCCACACTTACTGTTCACATCCCACACTTACTATTCACATCCCACACTTACTATTTACATCCCACACGTACTATTCACATCCCACACGTACTATTCACATCCCACACTTACTATTCACATCCCACACTTACTGTTCACATCCCACACTTACTATTCACATTCCACACGTACTATTCACATCCCACACTTACTATTTACATCCCACACTTACTATTCACGTCCCACACTTACTATTCACATCACACACTTACTATTTACATCCCGCACTTACTTTTCACATCCCACACTTACTATTCACATCCCACACTTACTGTTCACATCCCACACTTACTATTCACATCCCACACTTACTATTCACATCCCACACATACTGTTCACATCCCACACTTACTATTCACATCCCACACTTACTATTCACATCCCACACGTACTATTCACATCCCACACTTACTATTCACATCCCACACTTACTGTTCACATCCCACACTTACTATTCACATCCCACACTTACTGTTCACATCCCACACTTACTATTCACATCCCACACGTACTATTCACATCCCACTCTTACTATTCACATCCCACACTTACTATTCACGTCCCACACTTACTATTCACATCCCACACGTAATATTCACATCCCACACTTACTATTCACATCCCACACTTACTATTCAAATCCCACACTTACTGTTCACATCCCACACTTACTATTTACATCCCACACTTACTATTCACATCCCACACTTACTATTCACATCCCACACTTACTGTTCACATCCCAGAATTACTATTCACATCCCACACTTACTGTTAACATCCCACACTTACTATTCACATCCCACACTTACTATTCACATCCCACACGTACTATTCACATCCCACACTTACTATTCACATCCCACACTTACTATTCACGTCCCACACTTACTATTCACATCCCACACTTACTATTCACATCCCACACTTACTATTCACATCCCACACGTACTATTCACATCCCACACTTACTATTCACATCCCACACTTACTGTTCACATCCCACACTTACTATTCACATCCCACACTTACTATTCACATCCCACACTTTATTCACATCCCACACTTACTATTCACATCCCACACTTACTATTCACATCCAACACTTACTGTTCACCTCCCACACTTACTGTTTACATCCCACACTTACTATTCACATCCCACACTTTCTGTTCGCATCCCACACTTACTATTCACATCCCACACTTACTATTCACATCCCACACTTACTATTCACATCCCACACTTACTGTTCACATCCCACACTTACTATTCAAATCCCACACGTACTATTCACATCCCACACGTACTATTCACATTCCACACTTACTATTCACATCCCACACTTACTGTTCACATCCCAGAATTACTATTCACATCCCACACTTACTGTTCACATCCCACACTTACTATTCACATCCCACACTTACTATTCACATCCCACACGTAGTATTCACATCCCACATTTACTATTCACATCCCACACTTACTATTCACGTCCCACACTTACTATTCACATCCCACACTTACTATTCACATCCCACACTTACTATTCACATCCCACACTTACTATTCACATCCCACACTTACTGTTCACATCCCACACTTACTATTCACATCCCACACTTACTATTCACATCCCACACTTACTGTTCACATCCCACACTTACTATTCACATCCCACACTTACTATTCACATCCCACACGTACTATTCACATCCCACACTTACTATTCACATCCCACACTTACTGTTCACATCCCACACTTACTGTTCACATCCCACACTTACTATTCACATCCCACACTTACTATTCACATCCCACACGTACTATTCACATCCCACTCTTACTATTCACATCCCACACTTACTATTCACGTCCCACACTTACTATTCACATCCCACACTTACTATTCACATCCCACACTTACTATTCACATCCCACACTTACTGTTCACATCCCACACTTACTATTCAAATCCCACACGTACTATTCACATCCCACACGTACTATTCACATCCCACACTTACTATTCACATCCCACACTTACTGTTCACATCCCAGAATTACTATTCACATCCCACACTTACTGTTCACATCCCACATTTACTATTCACATCCCACACTTACTATTCACATCCCACACGTACTATTCACATCCCACACTTACTATTCACATCCCACACTTACTATTTACGTCCCATACTTACTATTCACATCCTACACTTACTATTCACATCCCACACTTACTATTCACATCCCACACTTACTATTCACATTCCACACTTACTGTTCACATCCCACACTTACTATTCACATCCCACACTTACAATTCACATCCCACACTTACTGTTCACATCCCACACTTACTATTCACATCCCACACTTACTATTCACATCCCACACGTACTATTCACATCCCACACTTACTATTCACATCCCACACTTACTGTTCACATCTCACACTTACTGTTCACATCCCACACTTACTATTCACATCCCACACTTACTGTTCACATCCCAGAATTACTATTCACATCCCACACTTACTGTTCACATCCCACATTTACTATTCACATCCCACACTTACTATTCACATCCCACACGTACTATTCACATCCCACACTTACTATTCACATCCCACACTTACTATTTACGTCCCATACTTACTATTCACATCCTACACTTACTATTCACATCCCACACTTACTATTCACATCCCACACTTACTATTCACATTCCACACTTACTGTTCACATCCCACACTTACTATTCACATCCCACACTTACTATTCACATCCCACACTTACTGTTCACATCCCACACTTACTATTCACATCCCACACTTACTATTCACATCCCACACGTACTATTCACATCCCACACTTACTATTCACATCCCACACTTACTGTTCACATCCCACACTTACTGTTCACATCCCACACTTACTATTCACATCCCACACTTACTATTCACATCCCACACGTACTATTCACATCCCACTCTTGCTATTCACATCCCACACTTACTATTCACGTCGCACACTTACTATTCACATCCCACACTTACTATTCCCATCCAACACTTACTATTCACATCCCACACTTACAATTTACATCCCACACGTACTATTCACATCCCACACTTACTATTCACATCCCACACTTACTGTTCACATCCAACACTTACTATTCACATCCCACACTTACTGTTCACATCCCACACTTTATTCACATCCCACACTTACTATTCACATCCAACACTTACTGTTCACATCCCACACTTACTGTTTACATCCCACACTTACTATTCACATCCCACACTTTCTGTTCGCATCCCACACTTACTATTCACATCCCACACTTACTATTCACATCCCACACTTACTATTCACATCCCACACTTACTGTTCACATCCCACACTTACTATTCAAATCCCACACGTACTATTCACATCCCACACGTACTATTCACATCCCACACTTACTATTCACATCCCACACTTACTGTTCACATCCCAGAATTACTATTCACATCCCACACTTACTGTTCACATCCCACACTTACTATTCACATCCCACACTTACTATTCACATCCCACACGTACTATTCACATCCCACACTTACTATTCACATCCCACACTTACTATTCACATTCCACACTTACTATTCACATTCCACACTTACTATTCAGATCCCACACTTACTATTCACATCCCACACTGACTATTCTCATCCCACACTTACTGTTCACATCCCACACTTACTATTCACATCCCACACTTACTATTCACATCCCACACTTACTGTTCACATCCCTCACTTACTATTCACATCCCACACTTACTATTCACATCCCACACGTACTATTCAAATCCCACACTTACTATTCACATCCCACACTTACTGTTCACATCCCACACTTACTATTCACATCCCACACTTACTATTCACATCCCACACGTACTATTCACATCCCACACTTACTATTCACATCCCACACTTACTGTTCACATCCCACACTTACTATTCACATCCCACACCTACTATTCACATCCCACACTTACTGTTCACATCCCTCACTTACTATTCACATCCAACACTTACTATTCACATCCCACACTTACTATTCACATCCCACGCTTACTGTTCACATCCCACATTTACTCTTCACATCCCACACGTACTTTTCACATCCCACACGTACTATTCGCATCCCACACTTACTATTCACATCCCACACTTACTATTCATATCGCACACTTACTGTTCACATCCCAAACTTACTGTTCACATCCCACACTTACTGTTCACATCCCTAACTTACTATTCACATCCCACACTTACTGTTCGCATCCCACACTTCCTATTCACAACCCACACGTACTATTCACATCCCACACTTCCTATTCACATCCCACACTTACTATTCACATGCCGCACTTACTATTCACATCCCACACTTCCTATTCACATCCCACACTCACTATTCACATCCCACACTTACTATTTTCATCCCACACTTCCTATTCACATCCCACACTTACTATTCACATCACACACTTACTATTCACATCCCACACTTCCTATTCATATCCCACACTTACTATTCACATCCCACACTTACTATTCACATCCCACACTTCCTATTTGCATCCCACACTTACTATTCACATCCCACACTTACTATTCACATCCCACACTTACTATTCACATCCCACACTTACTATTCGCATCCCACACTTACCGTTCACATCCCACACTTACTATTCACATCCCACACTTACTATTCACATCCCACACGTACTATTCACATCCCACACTTACTATTGACATCCCACACTTACTATTCACATCCCACACTTACTGTTCACATCCCACACGTACTATTCACATCCCACACTTACTATTCACATCCCACACTTCCTATTCACATCCCACACTTACTATTCACATCCCACACTTCCTATTCACATCCCACATTTCCTATTCACATTCCACACTTACTATTCACATCCCACACTTACTATTCACATCCCACTCTTACTATTCACATTCCACACTTACTATTCACATCCCACACTTACTATTCACATCCCACACTTACTATTCACATCCCACACTTACTGTTCACATCCCACACTTCCTTTTCACATCCCACACGTACTATTCACATCCCACACTTACTATTCACATCTAACACTTACTATTCACATACCACACGTACTATTCACATCCCACACTTACTATTCACATCCCACACTTACTATTCACATCCCTCACTTACTATTCACATCCCACACTTACTATTTACATCCCACTCTTACTATTCACATCTCACACTTGCTATTCACATCCCACACTTACTATTCACATCTCACTCTTACTATTCACATCCCACACTTACTATTCACATCCCACACTTACTTTTCACATCCCACACTTACTATTCACATCCCACTCTTACTATTCACATCCCACACTTGCTATTCACATCCCACACTTACTATTCACATCCAACACTTACTATTCAGATCCCACACTTACTATTCACATCCCACACTTACTATTCACATCCCACACTTACTATTCTTATCCCACACGTACTATTCACATCCCACACTTACTATTCACATCCCACACTTCCTATTTACATCCATTACTTACTATTCACATCCCACACTTACTATTCACATCCCACTCTTACTATTCACATCCCACACTTACTATTCACATCTCACACTTACTATTCACATCCCACACTTAATATTCACATCCCACACTTACTATTCACATCCCACTCTTACTATTCACATCCCAATCTTACTATTCACATCACACACGTACTATTCACATCCCACTCTTACTATTCACATCCCACACGTACTGTTCACATCCCACACTTGCTATTCACATCCCACACTTGCTATTCACATCCCACCCGTACTATTCACATGCCACACGTACTATTCACATCCCACACTTACTATTCACATCCCACACGTAATATTCACATCCCACAGTTACTATTCACATCCCACACGTACTATTCTCATCCCACTCTTACTATTCACATCCCCCACGTATTATTCACATCCCACACTTACTATTCACATCCCACACGTAATATTCACATCCCACACTTACTATTCACATCCCACACTTACTATTCAGATCCCTATCTTACTATTCACATCCCACATTTACTATTCACATCCCACACGTACTATTCACATCCCACACTTACTATTCACATCCCACACTTGCTATTCACATCCCACTCTTGCTATTCACATCCCACACTTTCTCTTCACATCCCACACTTACTATTCACATCCCACACTTACTATTCACATCCCACACGTACTATTTACATCCCACACTTACTGTTCACATCCCACACTTTCTATTCACATCCCACTCTTACTTTTCACATCCCACACTTGCTATTCACATCCCACACTTACTATTCACATCCCACACTTACTATTCAGATCCCACACTTACTATTCACATCCCACACGTACTATTCACATTCCACACTTACTATTTACATCACACACTTACTATTCACATCCCACGCTTGCTATTCACCATTCAATATGATTACTGTAAGAGCAGCTAATACCACGGCTTTCCAGCTAATACCACGGCTTTCCAAAATGCGCACGTTTGCTAGCTAACCAAATTTGGTAGAACTACTTGTACTATTACGTTTTTTATCTTATTTCAGGAAGAACGGGAAAAGGCACTGCAAGTAAGTACCAATTACAAATATTCAAATCTGACAAACTAAGACAATGTTTTAAACGTTCATTTAACATACTCCTCAATTTAAATTATGTAAAAATTATATTACACTTTATTCTTTCGTTTTTGTGTTGCAATTATATATTCCATAATACATGGCCAAAAAAATAACTTTTTATTATTTAGTTTAAGAATTAAATATTTATAGAAACGTTTAAACAATGTAAAGTTAATGCTTTGACAGGTTTGCAATTCCATGCTTCATCCAAATTCCTCTCTATATTTAAAAAAAAACCTCACCAAAACACTGTGTACAAAAAAGACCCAAACAACACGGTGTACTTCAACAAATCGTGTTTAATGCTTTGACAGGTTTGCAATTCCATGCTTCATCCAAATTCCTCTCTATATTTAACAAAAACCTCACCAAAACACTGTGTTCAAAAGAGACCCAAACAACACGGTGTACTTCAACAAATCGTGTTTAATGCTTTGACAGGTTTGCAATTCCATGCTTCATCCATATTCCTCTCTATATTTAACAAAAACCTCACCAAAACACTGTGTACAAAAAAGACCCAAACAACACGGTGTACTTCAACAAATCGTGTTTAATGCTTTGACAGGTTTGCAATTCCATGCTTCATCCATATTCCTCTCTATATTTAACAAAAACCTCACCAAAACACTGTGTACAAAAATGACCCAAACAACACGGTGTACTTAAATAAATCGTGTATGCTTTGATGCATGTTAGAGCATATTATGAGTAAAACTCAGCTATATAATTAAATGACGGAAAAAAAAAACTTGTTTTAATTAACGACTGGAGTAAAACGTTGCCATCTGAAGGACAATTGTTTGTAAAGGAACTAATCATGTGAACAATTTTAAAACTCTCTTTCATGCTTAAGTGTTTAAGTGCCAAAATATGTAATTTTGTTTAGACAAGTGTAAGTGATGTAGAGCGAAACTCTTTTTGAGGTTCGTTAATTTGTATTTTTGCAACAAACAAAAAAAAAACAACAAAAATAAACAACACAAGACAGAAAGTTAAAACTCATAGCTTAAGTACTATACAATCACTATATGAGATTGGTAAAATCTTTTATTAATGCAGATACATAATATGAAATAATGACATATACTGCTTATGAGATTGGTAAAATCTATTACTAATGTAGATGCATAATATGAAATAATGACATATACTGTTTATGAGATTGGTAAAATATATTGCTAATGTAGATACATAATATGAAATAATGACATACACTGTTTATGCAGTTGACATTATGGTCATGAGCAGACACACTCTCTTTGAGAGCAAATTTGCATAGAGTACGTCTCACTCTTTAACACATGTATTACATTGTTTTCAGGAAGAAAGAGAGAAGAAGGAAAAAGTAAGTATTATTTTATGTGGTTGCAGAAAACAACTACCAATGTGTCATTGTATACGGTGATTATATTGCTGATTGCAGCCAAAAAGTAAACCAGATCTATTACATAAGGTTCGTATGTTCTTGCTTCATTGAATACCTACACACGGATCATGGAATTAAGTTATTATATGTTTACTATGTCACATGCATGTACTAAACATACAAATTTTTCAATTAAAACTCTTACTCTGCATATAACAGCAATTTGTATTTTTTATTAATATTATTGTCTAAAAATGTCTAAGGGATGGAACAATATTTTTCTCTGATTTCGTCATTGCCATATTCATATTACGAACCAATCAAATACACTGGTCAACAGTGAAATCATTACTGACTTGAAAAGGCCCTAATCTGTAGTATTTTGGTGTGCCGAACACGAATATAACCGTGAAATTTTTTTATTGGCTCTCGTTTTGAAGATATTCATATACCTCATTTTCTATGTTTCACTGTGTAAATTTCTCCAGTAGGACTGCAGCAACATCCGGAATAATGATGTAACATTGCATAATACCATCATGCTCACATCATCCACAGTTGATTGCATCATTTTCTGATGCAATGCAATACTAATGCCATGCAGCTGCTGAAGTAAGTTGACGTCAGCTGTGTACTATACATGTGTAGGCCTATTATACTAATGCCAGGCGGCTGCTGAAGCTGACGTAAGCAGTGTACTATATAAAGCCCAATCAGATAGGTTCAGCATTTAAAATATTTTAGACGTTGTGCGAGACAGTTCAAGCTACTGTTACATAAAACTTATTATTTTATCCATTTACGTACAATAAAGAACTGTAATGCCTCGAAAGTGTGTTAATACCGCGGACAATTTTTGCTATATTTGTGGGGAAGTGACATTTGCCAACCAGAAGAAAAGTATCAATTCTCAAGTGAAGAAGGCATATCATCTTTACTTCGGATGCAAGGTTGGTGACCAAGACAAGCCTTGGGCTCCGCATATATGCTGTGCTACATGTACAACACAGCTTTCACAGTGGTTGAATTGCAAAAGGTCATCAATGCCGTTTGCAGTCCCAATGGTGTGGAGAGAGCCAAGCAACCACCTAAATGACTGTTACTTCTGCTTGGTTCCTCCTCTTTCCGGCGGAATAACGAAGCGAAAGAAGTCGAGAATAGTCTACCCAAACATTCCGTCTGCATTGAGACCAGTTCCACATGGTGAGGGACTTCCTATTCCAGAACCTCCAGCAGAATATTCTCTTGATTCATCTGACGAAGACAAAGGTGAGTCGACCTGTTCTTCTCCTGGTCCATCAGCATGCAGTGATCCAGATTTTCACTGTGGTGCATCATCAACCCCACACAGAATAACACAGGAAGAACTAAATGACCTGATTCGTGATTTGGGCTTATCAAAGAACAAGGCAGAATTGCTAGGATCAAGACTCCAACCATGGAATCTTCTAGAAGAAGATGTCACAATTACTGCATATCGAAAGCGCCACCAGCAATTGGAGCCTTTCTTCAGAAAGGAAACTAATCTGATATTCTGTTCCGATATTGAGGGCCTCATGAATGCTTTAAAAATCACTCATGACCTACAAGAATGGAGACTATTTGTGGACTCTTCGAAACCGAGTCTCAAGGCTGTGCTTTTGCACAATGGAAACATTCTTCCATCTATTCCAGTAGCGTATGCTTTCCACATGAAAGAGACATACGATAACTTAAGGCAGCTACTGAATTCCATTGAGTATAACAAGTACAGCTGGCACCTCTGTGGTGATTTGAAGGTAGTTGCCCTTTTAATGGGACTGCAGCAAGGATATACAAAATACATGTGTTTTTTATGCGAGTAGGATAGCCGAGCAAGGGAAATTCACTACATGAGGAAGGAATGGACTCACAGGCAAAATGTAGCCATTGGAGAGAAGAATATCCAACACCCAGCTCTGGTTGAGGCTCAGAAAATCTTGCTACCACCCCTTCACATCAAACTAGGTTTGATGAAGCACTTCGTGAAAGCCATTGACCGGACTTTGCCAGCATTCCGATACCTGCATGAAAAATTCCCTCGACTCAGCGAAGCAAAGATTAAAGAAGGAGTTTTTGTGGGTCCTCAGATTCGAGAGCTTTTCAAAGATGACCGGTTCAACAACTTGCTGGAAGGTGACGCGAAACAAGCATGGAATGCTTGTCGCCTAGTTTCTACAAACTTCCTCGGAAATGTTAGGGCAGAAAACTATAAGGAACTAGTAGAAGACATGTTGATGAAGTATAAGAAACTTGGCTGCAATATGTCTCTAAAGATTCACTTCCTTCATTCCCATTTGGATTTCTTTCCTAGCAACTGTGGTATTGTTAGTGATGAACACGGCGAACGTTTTCATCAAGATATCGCAACAATGGAACAAAGATACCAAGGAAAATGGTCCACTACAATGCTGGCTGACTACTGCTGGACACTCCTCAGAGATGCTCCCGAACAGCTGTACAAGAGACAGGCGAAGAAACCTAAGATGTAGTCAATGACTTGATTTTTTATAGGAAGGCTATTACAGTTGACCTTTTACTATTGGAATGCATTTCGTTATGTAAACATTAATTTCTTGCAGATTACAAAAAAACTAGAGCCAATTTTCCAATTTGACTGTCATATTCGTGTTCATCACATAAAAATTGATAAGAATTGACTAATTTTATTTCAGTAACATGACTTTTGTAAAAATGTGTTGTCCAGTGATATTATTGTTAATCCTTGCTTTATATCTGATTGTTTTTGTCGTTCATTTATTGTGTTGGTCAGAAATGGACGTTAAATTATATGCTTATTGACAAAATGGCGATTCTTAGTTTAAAAATACATTAAGACAGACAAACATAACAATGAATGAACTATAATTTTATTTCAAGATGGGTTTATTACAATATGGTATTATCTCCCTAACTATTCATCCTGACAATATGTAGCCTGGATAGTCCATAGCATCAAACGAATTGAAGAGATGCATATTAATGTTTCTTTATCCTACTTTTTACCGTTACATTGCGAGTTTAACTTCATTCATTGTTTCTAGAATTATGATATAGTCCAATATCTTCCATGATTTTGTTTATGCGTGATCTCAGAAATTTAGATATTGGAACATGTACTAATGGGTAATGCGTTTATATCTGGAAATAGCTAATATTGATTTTAAAATCAGTTTGTGTTTGGTTTATATATTCAATTCATTACATTAGGATACACGTTGTTAAGAACGCAGCACACAGATAAAACTTGCACAACAAATGCAATACCCCAAAACATAACGCACATACCGGTAGAAACAAGCACAATACATGAAAATCAAAAAGCAACAAAAACTAGTTCACTGCCTTGTCTCTTCTGCTATAACATGTTTGTATATAAAGGTTATTTATTAATATACAAAAACCAATATAAGTCAGTGAGTTTGGAAATACTCAGTTGTGAATATTATATTATGTTACAAATGTATACCAAGAGGAGCATTTAGGCAACATTCACGTAGTTGATCTTCTTTATCAGTAGATCTGAAATGAGAGGAAGATAATATGCTTAACTTGAACTCTAACGTATACTGTCACCATTTGCCTACGTTGTGTTTAATGTTGAGCTACATTTCCCTGTTTTCTTCTGTGCAATCAGTGAGTAATAGGTAAAGTTGACGTTCTGTATTCAAATATATTACCCCACAAGATGACAGTTTCAGTCACAGAAATAAGCAAAGATCTATATGATTTTAGTAGTAATAACCATAAATACCAATTGTCCAATACATATATAATTGTTATATTAGACTTATGTATACACCATACTTACTATACATATAGTATAACCTCTACGGGTATTGTATCAAATACATTTATTAAGAAAGACTACGTCACTACAACTATACTATCTGTAAACGGTGGAAGGTAAATAATTCCATAACGGCTTGTAAGTTACTGTTTTATGTTTTACGTGGAAAATATCTTGCATCAATTCAATTTCCACCAATTTGAGAACCAGCCTTTGGTCATCTTGACGAATTCTCTTCTAATAATTAATCCACTAATACATTTACAGATATTTTCAAAATAAATTTAAATATTAAAAAGTTGTAATCATTGAATCTACTGTCAAAGATTCAACTAACAAAAGGATTGGAATATAATATTTATGAATTTGATCCTTACAAGATGACAATCGGGGCTCCATTATCTCATAATTCAATATAGACTGACTGTATGACCAACGTATTAGGACTCAATTTGTATACCCTTTTTAATATCTCGGTACTGAAACATATTCACTTCTCGGGCGATTATGCAGAATGTATAATGAAAATGTATATTGGTTATGAGGAGATTGCAATATTATAATTTTAATTATGGGCTCGGGGAAATGTGGTGGGTAGGAGAAAGATGTTCAATGAGACATTACGTACCTGTTTGGGATATTGCTGTTTCAAAATATCATCCTCCACACATAGGTAGACATCAGTGTTTTCCTAGCACACATAATGACCTTAAATAATCCAAATAATTATCGATCAGCAATAACTTCAGTTTGCTGTTGATTAGAAAACTGACGTCATGAATATAGAAAATGAAAACAGTATATGAAGCATTGAAAAGAGAATCTTTCTTATTTAACCAACCATATGATTCTGAAAAACGTTTCGTAAATACTGATTAGACCTGTTAATATAATATTGTCTTCTACTGATTTTTCCAAGCCGTTTTAATTGATATCCACTCACAATATTATGAACTGTTAATGGAGGATGGTATGGTAGATAATATTTTAATTGATTCGTTAGGGTATAATAGTTTATGTGTACATGTCCAATGTGATCAATAATATCCAAAGGTTTATCTCTCCCAAAATAGGAAACAGTGGCGAATGTATTATTTATTCTAATCTTGACTGCTTATGACTATATCAATTGACAGGTTGGCAAATTGTTACACATATTTATCAATATTTTATTGCAATGTTGTGCAGATAATGTGATAAATTGGCAGAAAATAAAGTTGTGGAGGAGACATGAAAAGATTTTGAAAAGTTCCATGTACTGTTGACATACATGGAGGATTTCTGAGAAGCTTGAGTAGTATGGTCGCTCCCCTTTTATAGTTCGGCAGCATATAAATAAATCGATTGCGTTTTTAGACCGTTTTGACTACTGACCCTGGCAATTAGATCCCCACCAAGGAATGTGACAACATACCTAGATAGCGTGTACGTTTTTTTTGTATAGCCTCAATTCTGGATATGAATAGGTATTAAACACAAATTTGATTTCTGCCACTCTGTATAGCAGATGAAGCTGGGTTCTTTTTCACGCATACAAAAATAAGTTTAGGCTCACTCTTTTGAAGGTTCTAAATGTGACGTCCTGGTTCACCTTTTGTTCTGTCATCACATACAATATGATTGCTTGGGAATGGTGGGTTCTGACTCAAGTTTTTGTGGATTGGTGTGTTTCGGTTCGTATACCCATAGATAATATAAAGTCTTTGAATGGAAGTACAGTTTCCTTATCACCGCTATTATGTGGCTCCATCAACAGTTACAGGAGCTGTGAAGAGACTCAGTCAATTGATGCTTATCAAATTACGTTTGGTGCATATGTTGTAACAAACATAACATACAAATGTAGCCGCAATGCGTGGATTGCTAAGAGGAGTTCATTCATAGTCCTTTTCATTATCTCCCTTGTGACGACGTTGGGATGAGGCATGTACCAATAGTTTACACAGTTTATCGTCTTTTTTTGCTGTTGAGATTTCTAGCTACGATTTTCAATCGGTTCAAGGTGAATTCTACCTCGAGCACGTGAGCAGAGGAAGGTACAAAGTTAAGCATTTGCACTGCAAGCCATGCCATGTTAAACGTCATCACGTTAGCACCTTTTCTGTGCGTGTACAGTGCCGGAGATCCTCTTTCCAGTAACAAAGTATATTATCATATCTAAACCCGGTTCGTTACCAATGCATATACCAAATACAGTATTCAGACGAAGGATCATGCGAATTTCAGGAACGGAACCAATGAGTGCGCGCATAGCAATAAATCCAACAATGTGTGCAGCATTACGTGCGTAAGAAACTTGGCTTTAAATTTGGCTCCGTTGAAAGCAGTTGACACTACCGTTACCAGCCACATGAAGCATGTCCGCCGTGAAAGTAACTAAGGTATGCGACGAAACTCCAGTGCAAGGGTCTCTGAATCACGATGCTTTCGCACACGACCGTACGTAGTCATTGCTGAACAAATTAAGTATTGGGCTAGCTTGTGGTAAATAACTTTTAATTACTTACACGGTTCGATTGTTCATCGTATAATATGTTCACTCGAAGAACGACCATCCATTGCTCTACAGTTTCATCTGAATGCACGCTGCATATATTTTGGAAGCTGCTAACGTCTGAATATTTCCCAGGACATCATTAAAAGTCTTGTGGGGAGGCATGTACATTTCGTCGTCAGGTGTTTCTCTTTCTCAGTGCGATTGTCAAAATTTATATCTTTGTAAGCGACATTCTAACAGTCTTTTGCGGAGTGTCATCATTCGGCCAAAGTTAATCTGTAGTAAATATCGATTACAATGTTTTTCTATGCTATCATAACGTGATAAATTCACAAAGTGTTTAAAAACAATCGGTATCTTCTGAAATCATAGATATGTAAAATAATGTTGTTATCTGGTGACATAATGTTATCCTAATGATTTGTGTCAACGCACGATCAATCAAATATATTGGCATTCTTGTCAAACTAAAACCTCGTTTTAATTTACTTGCGTCTGGACCAAACTAAATACATTTTCTGATGTATCGTGATATATTAGCTAACCAGTTATGTTTCTGCTGAACGCGAAGCTTGTTTTAATATCGTTAATGATTAGGTCAAAGTCTAAAATAAATAATTTTTCAATGCTGTAAAATGTAACAGATTTTAGACAGGTTTTTGCGGAATATATTTGATTGGCATTGTATGACACTCATAGATAAACGGACCCAGACTGGTCTGTAACGAATATGACGTAAGCGGAACAGCATTTTAAAGTGTAACTAATTCTCAAGTCCTTTAAATAGTCACATGTACACTAGAGATTATTGGCTATAAACCGTTCCTAATGTGTAATCTACACTTCCTAATTAGACTATTATCCTCATTGTCAGCTTGCTTGAGTTCGAAATTCGCGGCATCCCAGTTTTTTCCTGTTAAAACTTTTTTAATAAACCTGCATCCAAATTTTTACCTTTTTATTTTTATATTCATAGTGTCTTTTATGATTTCTGTCCTATAAATAAGATTTCATCAGCAGAGTACATGCTTTCGTTTACATGTTGAAGCAAACTCGATACTTAAATTGAATGATCTTGTTGCAATTAAAAAAGTACACTAGATTCGACTCTTTTTCACGTAAAGATTCCGTACTGAATATGTTTACTTTAAATTTAAGCACAAGCATATCAAAGGATTGTAATATATTTTATCAGATATGTGGATTGTATTTGCATTAATGTTTTTGATTCTGCTATTGAGCATGTAGCTACAATTTCATATGATCTTCAACTTTAGCTACATCAAAATCAATTTACTTAAACATCTCTTTTTACTTTATTCTTTATATAAAGTCTAATTAAATGATACCTTTATTTCGGTGGGACAATTTCAACGAATTACAAAGTTTCATTTTTTGGATTTAGTGGGATATGCTCACGAACTCTGACTAGTCCTGTCAGGTTGTAACCCGATGTTATCGTCACAATCAAGCAATTATGAATTAGCTATATTAGCCATTCGTAAAAGAAAAGGAAAACGTTAATTATAAATGTGTTCCATACAAAATATAATAAAGTGTGTGTGTGTGGGGGGGGCCAATAAGCACAATTCTTGGCTGTACCAAGCGTATATGAGCATCCTTAACAACGTTAAATTATTCAGAGAAACGTTTTTTTTTTGGGTATTTAATTCACTAAGCCCACCATAAAGCATCATGGGTAGTTGTTCTTCTATATGTTCACATGTTCATTGAGAGATTAGTGACTTGATTGTAGTATATGCACAGTTTCAGAGCGACAGGAGTGAATATAAACCAAGACACACATTCAGAGGGAACATACATAACGTACTAAACGGATATAAACATTGCACAGCATGTCAATTTATATTTTTGTCAGGATAAGGAAAAGACAGAAAAGTTATAATTCAGAGATTTATTATACGAGACCTTACGTAAAATATATCATATCTAACGACTATTTTGGATTACTTTATTTCATGTACTGACATACATTGTTTGATTTATATTGTATTTCGATTTGCGAATATGCGAATGCGTAAAGCACCTTGTCTAATATCAGATATATTACAGTTTTTGCATGAATGATTACTATCTCACTATGACTTCAGCTGTATTTTCATTTGAAAATATGTTTATGTAGGCCTACTATCAGTTAGCGAGCAAATACACGGTAAATACTTCACTTTCTCTAATAATATATTTACTATATTCTTTCAGGAGGAAAGAGAGAAAAAAGAAAGAGTAAGTAAATTTTAGGTGTTTTCGGTAACACATATTAGTCAAAGATGATGTAAAGTTATTGTCTGATTTAAAAGACTCACATATTGCTGTTAATTTTTTTATTTAGGTATTATGAGTATTATGTTAAAACTTTCTTGTAGTCCTGTATCACTGTCCCCATAATATTCAATAAATAATACTTGCCGATTTCTGTTAAACCTTGTCCGTTTCGCGCAGCCAATTTATAATAACTGTTTCGTTTTTATTATTTAAAAAATATTAACCTCTGCGAAAGAGGAAGTCGCGTGTTAGAGACTAGCAACATCCCATTTATTAACATTTCATTTTTTTGTATTGACACTTTTTTCCAACACGCACATTCAAACTCGGAATTTTATTTCTTTATTTTTTTAAAGTTTTGTGTGGAAATGTTATTTTACTACTCCCGCCAGCAAACACAAGTTAAAGTAATTCTAACTCGTGTCATCGCATTATTTATTATTTCTTTATTTTTATGTTTTATTTTTTTTTCTCAACTGGCCCATCACATTTTGTTATTTGTTTACTTTTACAGTTTTGTGTTTGTGTTGACACGTTCTTGTGTGACTTTATTTATAAACAAATTGGTCTGAGTTCGAACTCGTCGCATCAAAATATTCTTTAAATGTTTACTTTTATGTTGAAACTTTCATTTTTACTCGTGCATCCCATTTTTGCTAGATTTTATTTTTTTGTTGAAACTTTCTTTCAGTCAATCTTGTTTTTTTAAAATCTCGTTGGATCTCATTCTTTTAAAAATATACTTTTAGTTTCATGCTTAAACTTTGCTTTAATCTCGCGTCTTTGATTTAATCTCGCGTATCCCACTTTTACCATATTTACCTTGATACGGCTTTTCATGACTCGGGAATAACATTTCATCGGCAGAGTATACGGGTTGTACCTCTCTGTCCAAAATGTGGTTTTAACTGCTCATCTTTACCGATTACTTCCATCTCCCCTCTGTCTCTGTGGCTTCGGATCTCGGTCTCAGTCTTTGTGGGTATGTGAGAAAGCGTGTTCGTAGTTTCCCGTGGGTCGGATGTTCTTACCAGATTTTTTTCCCGGCTTTCTACCATCGCTAGTTATAATGTATGCGGAATGGCCTTAAAACAAAGCAACTACAACAACTTTGTATATTTGCTTGGTCCTTCATGAGATGTTATGTAAATAGTTCCTGTCTCTTCAGTTTTCTCGTGATATTTTTAATTATTGTTATCTTAAAAGTGACGTACAAGAATTCAGCTTTTAGGAGCAACATATATTGAGATATCATTCATAGCCTGTATCATTGAATAGCCGGCTGCCTATTTCCAGTTGAGGGTGGTTTGTTTTGGTTTCAGACTCGCAAGATCTCTCTCGTCTACTGTATGTTTCCCCTATTTCTTTTGCACCTGAGATTCCCTGGTTTTGTTTAATCCTTCGTCTTTGTCCCATACAAGTCGAAAAGTTGTTCTTCTATATGCCGCTCTAAAGTTACAGTCTGCAGCAATGCTGAGGCCAACGCCGATTATTCCATTTAGCGCCTGAGTGGGATTATTACGCTCGCTGACATGTAATGTTCGATGTTGTCACTTGCTCGGTTAGCCGCAGACTTTGGCACAAATCGATGATGATGAATTTGAATTTGAGTGCTGTGCTGCTGCCAGAACAATGTAGCACTGTTTAATCTTTGCATACGCTAAACATTTTATTACTCCTTGGGATAGGAAATGTGCCACTTTCCCAAGGCAATTATGTGTTCATAGAACACTATTTAATTGAGCCGTCAGATCGGAGTTACTATTGAGCGATTATCAATCTGAATGGAGGCCGTGTTTAGTAAAATATCATGGTCAGCATTTGTGCTCCAGAAGATATCGGGACGCAACCCTACATGGTTTCCATCTTGTAGTATTTTACCGTGGCTTTGAGTTTTTGCTGTACTTTGTTAATGAATTATGGGGTGTCAATCTCTAGCGCAAGTCCATTTATATGGACTTCCATCATCTTGGGCCCACTTCTCTTTCGAAATTAATTAATGCAAATATGATATTGACATGTAGTGTCGTTCTGAAATATGCATTTAGCTTCGATCTAAGAGCTTTCGGTGGCATATTTCTGTGTCCTGGGTTAAAATCATCAATCATGTCCAGAATCTGTTCCTCAGTCAGTTTGTCCGTAATGTCTGTTTCTACGGGTGACACACTGCTATTATCATTTTGTAACCAATTCGTTTTCCATTTTTTGAAAGAAAAATGCCGGTAATGGTATGATTCTGAGAAATTTTTTGTATTAATTTTAAATTTAGTTATGAATTATACAACAAGGATTTATGCATATAGATGCTTCCTGTGATTAAATTCGGAGAATTAGGTGAAATAGCTTTAGTGTAGGAAACCAGCTGGTTTCTTCGATCTGCACGATCTAAACAAAACCAATGAATCCAAACTTGAAAAAAACGTTTTGTGTGAGTAATGCTTACTTCAGTAGCGTGAAACAAATCCTTCGGTACTCTCGGTTGTAAACACTTACTTTGCTTCTCAACAAAAAGTATTAGTTTATTACTTGCCTGCCTGGCGTTCATCACTTGTCTGATGGGATTTCTTTGATTCATTTTCTGTTTGTGTTTTAATGAATTTAATGATACTTAACATATGATATTAGTTACTGGTTTTATGAAATTAAATATCTGCCTATGTTATTACGCCTGAAGCAGCAGAGAGGGTGAACAGACTTTTTGTCGAAAAGGATCGACATCAGAAAAAACATTTTGTCGAAAAGGATCGACATCAGAAAAAAGGATCGACAAAGCGTCGACACCAGACCAACTTGCTAGCAATTCATAAAAAAAAGATGCCATTTAGTTGACGTTCACCTCCTCGGCTGCTAATGCGCTAACTAAATATTTGATCAAGTCCTTAAGATTTCACAAACAAACTAATTTGTAAAACCTCACCTCGTAAATCAATCAGATTATTAGATTGGTCAGTGAGTTTGAAATTAATTCTCGTTAACAAATTATTATGACATCGCATATAGACTAGATTAGTTGGGTCTTCAATAATTAGAAATCCTGGAGGAGCCGTTGGTGCAAATGAGCATAAAATATATCCTTGCTGAGCTTGATTTGATTGTTCGAGATTTATTTGATAATTTCCTTCGATAACGTCACATACTAAATTGAGCGCAATCACCGTTGAAATATTCACATTATTCGGAGCAATATGTCTACCGCCGCCTTCTGGATCATTATTAAATTTCAGAATATTTGCTGTAGGATTCTTCGATTTTTTCCAATTATCGTGGATTCTTTTGAACCCAATATTAATAGCATCGTCAAGTTGTTTCTTTAGTTTATCCGGATTATATCCAGGGATTTTAAAATCTTTAATCTCCGTTTTATTAATATTGTATAGATCCGCAAACTTATCATGTAATATCTCTTCATTTAATACTTCTTGAATAATTTTCGAGTGAAATATTTTCATATCGTCGATGATTTTATTACCCGTTTCTACGACGTTGATAAATTCATCCTTGGTGAGAGAGCCGGATTTAATAGATATTAGCAGTAGTGAAAAATCATTATTCATTGCTGTGAAATTTCCGTTAATGAGAGGAACATAAATTGATTCAAAAATTTCTTTATTAAAGAATTTATTAGGAGCATAATCCTGATAACTCTTGACTTCATTGACGGGTTTTATTTTGTTGGTGATATAATCGGATTTCTTAGGTTCGGGTGGAAAATCCTTCGAATTTTCTCGCGAGTTATCCGGTGGTAATTCAGGCCATCCTAACACTGATCTTATAGAACTCTGATAAATATCTACAACGTATCCTTCTGTATTTATCTCGATAGCAGATGATAATGTTGGTTCATGAACTGTTATAGCGATTTTTGATTCTTTTCCAGTGAGAGATTTTATTCTTCGTTGAAATTCAGCGTTGATCTGTTCGATTTGATATGATCCTGTTGGTATAGAAACAACCTGCCAATCTGGTGTTCCGTCTTCACGATTTTTCCACGCGAATACCAAGGAATTATTTGGTTGTTGACCACCAAATGCTACCGATCTAATATTAGGCCAGCTATGATACACTCGTAGTTTTGCTAGCGCGATCTCGCTCACGGGAACGGGGATTGGAAAATTCACACTAAATTCGGGACGTGTTGAGGTTACTGATATCGTGCTTGTTTTCACCGGTGTTGTATTTGTTACTATTTGTTGAAGTAGTTCTTGCGACGACATTATTATTATTATTATTCTGCTCTAATTTCAGCATTGTTGATTTATACAATTGAGCCATAGTTGAGAATTCGCTATCTGATATTGTTGTGTCATCCAACGACGATGATATCAACGAGGATAATTGCGAGTAACCGGCAGATGCAATGTGAAATTTTATTACATAATTGTGTAGTTTACTCTGGCTACACGATGATAGTTTTTTTGTGATCCCGGTTAATATACCCGCAATTGTAGCTATGGAAGAAATAACGATTGGTACTACAACCGGAGCAATCATAGTAACCGAAGATAGTATTATTCCAGCCGCGGTGATTACTCCCGACACTGAGTATACGGTGACATCAACTGCGGTTATTCTTCGTTGGTATTTTTTTATTTTTATTTGATACTCCTCACAGAGAGAACTGAGTTTAGTTTGAAATTCTCTGACTTGATCATAGCGATACTGATTCGATGATGGGGTCATTTTATTTTAAAAGCGCTAGCATTTTCAATTCAAAATTCTGAAAGAATTTTTAAATCAATTTAATTGTTTACTTAAATCCACTACGAATTCTACGTACCACGTTACTGAAACCTTGGCTAGATTTCCATCTGTATTTGTTATCGTGAATTGTTCAGTTGTATCCTTGTCGATTATCGTTGATATCGTATTATTGACTCCAGATGAACTACTTGATGATATATCAAACTGATTCGGTGATACTATTATTAATCGATAAATACCCTTGACTGCTGCGGTTATGTTTAAAATGTTGTTTGTGGGAGTCCACATAAATGATCCGTGTTGAATCGTGTGTACTACGTTGTTGACGATAGATTTATCATGAGGAATTTTTACTTTTTCAACAACGCTTATCATCCTCGTTGCATCATCCTTTATTGCGTTGTTGAATTTTTTAAGTTCATCGATGGATTTTTTAATATCAGGAAGGGTTATTTCAATTTTATCAAATGGGCTCCCAATAAACTTGTCCATGAGGTTTTTACGAAACGTCATAAATAGTTTCACGTGTTTTTCATATTCAGATTGAAGAGTTGCTAGTTCTAACATAGAATCTTTTATTACGGTGAGTTTTGGTGTGGTTACTGGTGGATTTCCAAAAAATTCTAGTATGGGTTTGTCAATTTGGTCAATTGTATTTTTTTGTGTTTCACTAAACTGATCAAATACAATTATATGATCGTCATATTTATCGCTTAGTGATTTTAATGAATTCACTGTGTTATCGTATGTTGCTAATTTATCCGTAATCGTTGAAACAAGTACACCTGGTTTGAGTTTACCCCCATCAGAAAATAACGCGATAGTATCCTCTGCTGCGTCTCGTTGTTTAACCAAAATATCATTAAGAGAGATATTACTACTTTTCAATTTACCCTGACGATCTTGAAATACAACTATTTCACCAGGATCAATATTTGCTAGGTTTAATATTTCGGATATTTCATCTTCGATCAGTTTTTTAATATCCTTGTTATCAACGGTTTCAACTCCACTATCAGGTTTTTTCAGCGATGATAAAGATCGTCCCCAAATATCAATCATTATTATAGAAATATTTTCATCGTCTAAATCCGATGGATTTTCAATCTAAAGATTTTTAATCCAAAATTCTTTCAGAATTTTTTAAAGAGATTTGCCGCTAGTATACTCATTTACTACTATATGAGGTGGTTTCGAAAATCTTTTGGATATAGCATCAAGTACGTTTAATACTTCATTACCACATATTGGTGGATCAAGCATTGTTTGTGTTGGTAACGTAGAATACCAAGTCCTCATTGGAAAATCTTTTATATAACGCATAAATTCTTTTGGGGGCGCTAATCCATATGAATCGAAATAAACAATCCCACGTGGATCAATTGCGTAACAAACCCAATGTGTTCCAGGTCCATCGCTGTTATCTAGATTTATAATACCTGTTTCAACATCATTAGGTTGTGCCGGTAACTGATCTTTCATAAAAACCCCTCTGAATTTTTTTATTTTTAATTTTTTAGCGGCATCAATTAAATCGAAATTGGACATAGGAACCACAGATTTGGAAATTGAAGATTTCGGAACTATATCGTTCCTGGAATTCGAAGACCCTTTCCGCTGTACCATGAATACGGGGTTCCTGGTAGTCTTAGACCCTTTCCTTTTTTTTTACCAGATCCACGAGTGGATCTACGGACGGATCCGCCTGTTGCTTTCTTTAGTGCCATTCCTGCCGCGGTACCAACGGCTCCTAACGCTGCTGCCTTCGCCACCGCTGGGGCTGCTGCGGCAATCAACCCTGGAATCAACCCTAACAACGGGAATATACCACCAGTCTTTTCCATGTTTTTAATCGCGCTCGCAGAAAGAGTAATCTGAACTCCTTTTTTTTCTTTCAGCGCTTTATTAAAATGATTAGTCTGAGTTTTTGTCAGCGATAGCTTATGCCCTCCGCCATTCATTTGATTAGGTTTCAGCGTTATTGTGGTTCCACATTGCTTAGCTGATTTGGATTGTAGTTTTTTTATTTGACCAGGTGTCAACGTAACATTGATATTACTATACGACATTATACAAAATAGATTGATTCTAAATTAGAAATTCAAATTGCACAGCAATTTTTAAGCATTTCTGAAATTGCAAAGTAATTTACAATCAAATATTTTCCACTGGTGCATCTACCAGTCTCATTCGTCCACCAACACCTTCAAGTATCATTGATTTATCACTAAGAATAACAGCAACCGCTCTATAATTAACAATACCAACAGGACGGGTTACACGAGCTCGGAAGTGTATATCAACGACGGACTGTCTCATCAAGTCAAGATGTTCCAACGAAAAGTAATAAATCGGATATAGACTTTTAAAATCCAACTGTGATATTTGTAGACCAGTATCAACATTTTGATCGCGTCCCATATACGACAGCAACCGATGATAAACTCGTGCAATATGATTATTTCCATAATCAAGTTGTATATCCTCTGATGGTTCTTGCTGTCCGTTTATTCTCAGCGAGACTTCACTACACCCAATTTGATCAAATATCATGTGGGAACGTTCTTGATTGTTTAATCGCGCAGTATTCTGTAGCGCAATAAAAATATGCCGTGGAGCTGTAATACCCTGTTTTGATGCTAGATGCCATGTAAGTGTACCATCAATATTAGAATCCATGGTATCTGTGGACGTTGACAACCAACTTAATAATCTCTTTCCCCCCTGATCCATAAATGATAGTAACCGTGGTTCTATTGACAACGACGGAGTCAACACTGGCATCCACAGTGTTAGTTTTGATAAAATGACTTTACCATCGGCAACGTCAGCATCGCGCCAGATTGCATAATTATCAGTACCTCTTCGTACTAGTGCTATAGTATGCTTTACTCCATAGATAACTTTTCTGACGTTTCTACAAAATCCAAATATGTGATGGAGCGGAATCGCATATGAAAACCGTCGACGCTCTCCCTGCAACGTTGCTACTCTTGTTGCAAACCCTAAATTGAAATTATTATTAACACTTCCGAGAATATCAAAGGCAGCAACTGGTATATCTCTATGTTCAGGGGTATTAGGTTGTGCAGCTGCAGTACCTACTGGAGTACGTATTTTAATATGTGAAATGTGCTCAGCGTTATCAGTAATATCCTTCGTGAACATCATAGACGGACCCGCTGATCTAGTATAGTCATCAGAATATCTCGCTAACCCGATTATTCCCGTTGCAACATCAACCTCGCGTTCAATAGATTCGATTTCTTTTCCATCAATGAGATATCTAGCACTTTCAAATAAAGCCATGATGCCATTGTTAACAAAACCAACTCGGACAGTTGGGTTATCTGCATATGGTGTATTAGCTACAACATCTGTTACGAGTTCACCTTCAACTTCAATAAAGGCTTCAGCGGGTAAAAAGTATTTACTGGTATCATGAACTTGAAGTTCGATTCTTCCACGAAGATTAGGTTGCACTGCGTGATAAGCAAAAAATTGATAATCACGTACAGATTCATCTTTAAGTACTGGGGCTTCCATGTCAAATGCAACATCAGGGTTCTGTTTGAACATTTTTTATTATATACCCGTTGGTCTAAATTAGAAATCGGAAACGCTAGCATTTCTGAGAGGTGAAATCACTCAAAATCGATGCAAAATAAAAAAAATAATATTATGTTAAATTAATTATTTAGTTGGGTATATTAATAATGTTGCTGATGAAAACAAATCTAGATAACGAAGATCAAATCGAAAATACAAATATTTCAATAACTATAACAACTGAGAATCCTATTCAAATAACCAGAAATATTAGTGTTTCTAACACTAGTATAGGAAATTCAAGTGGAAACATTAGTGTTTCTAATACAAGTATAAGAAATGCTAGCATTTCTACTGAAACCATCGAAAATTCAGAAAATACAAGTATTTCAATAACTATAACAATTGGAAATCCTGTCCAAATAAATATAACCAGAAACACAAGTGTTTCTAACGCAAGCGTTTCTAACACAAGTGTTTCTAATACAAGTATAAGAAATGCTAGTAATTCTAGTGATGATTTTTGAGAAAATATTATTCACCGACGTCGGAAATTCTTGAATAAGAAAATGCTTTAGTACTTTTAAAGCCACTTCCTGCTATCATATTTGCTGTTATGTTATCCTGGGCGTTAGTTATCAACGACTGTAGTTTTTTATCCACGGCGTTATTTATTATTTTACTAACCTGTGTAGGCATTACTGCAGTAGATGGTAGTGAAGTCATTCTAGAAATGCTAGCATTTCCAGGTTTTGAAAAATTTCTACGTCGAACTAGCGCTGTTAGTTTATCCTTAGCGGCTGAAAATGCCTTACTAGCAAGATCACCAACAGTGTTAATACCCTTATCTCGGATAACATCAATTGCTTTCATCGATAATTGTTTTACTAGCGGAGCCACTTTTGGAGCCATTCTTGAAAATAATCCCATTATAGTATTACCGAGACCATCTCCATAGTATACTCGGTATTTTGGCAATCGTGAGTTTACCACGTAGACGTTAGTTGGTTTATCATGGTTGTAGTGTATGATCATTCTCTATATAGAAGTATTATACTTCTAACACTAGTGTTTCCAAATACTAAAGCATTTCCAATTATCTAATCGTGGTGACATTAGTCACTGTGGTAACCGTAGAAATTCGAAGAATTTCCATCCAAAGAATTTTCGGCTAACTCCTCAATGAAATCTCTATATGTTGCAATATCCATGATACCACCTTGAAATAACCTCCTACAGATATCAGCTGCTTCATTGATTATTTCTGGTGAGTTATTCCCGGCTCGTTTTCCACCTACGAGTACTTCTAATCGTGATATATCACCGAGAATATTACCAGGGCAGAAACTCGAAGAGTTTCCAACACTAGAGTTTTCAACTAAACCACTGCCTTTTTTTTTAGTGATACCAGTTGCACCTTGTGTTTTTATTTCTGAACCGGGTTTTGATTGTTTTGGTAATCTAAGAAATTCAGGGTCTGATTTAGCTTTTTTTACTCCTTCCTTAATTCCATTCTGAAAGTCTATATACGACTGTTCTTCCTTCCTCTTCTCAGTAAGACTCATAATATTCTTCTTCGTTTTATACAACCAATCATACCACTCATCCTTTGGTATTTTACTATTTTTATACTCGTCTTTGAGAATTTCCCCTTTTATAATATAACTCTTGACAGCAAACTCACCAAAGGTGATGTAATCGCTGGGTTTTTCAAATTGAAATTCTTTTATTTGTGATACAATATTAGGTTTGAGTTTGTCTATAAAGGCAACACGACTCTTCGTGGAAACTGCGCCTTCTTGTTCTTCTTCTTGTTCTTCTTCTTCTTCTTGTTCTTGCTGTCGTTGTAGTTCTTCTTCTTCTTCTTGTTCTTGCTGTCGTTGTAGTTCTTCTTGTTCTTGCTGTCGTTGTAGTTCCATCTCCCCTGCGATTTCACCTGGAAGTATTTGTACAGCTTGTTTCGTTTGTTTAGTTCGTTTTGCTATTTTCTCCAACACAGGGAGAAGAGGCTTCTCTGTTCTAGGACCTTCTTTAGGGACATCTCCGTATATCGCCCGTTCAGTTGCTGTTTTCACACCCTCAGTTGCACTAACAATAGGTTTGAAGAGTTGTTCTGTATCCTCTGTGAAGTCAGTCTGAAATAATTGCCGTTGTTGAAGTTTTTCACGTATACGATCACGAAGGGGTAATATTTTCTTAAGAGCTTCAAGTCTTTCTTTAGTGTTCCGTGTAGTTAATGATTCTCCTACCATTATTGAAAGAGTATTACTATTGTCAAATTGCTTTGCAATTTTTAATTAAAAAATCCTTTGGATTTTCAAATGCAAAGCATTTCATTGCAATTTTTAATTAAAAAATCCTTTGGATTTTAGAAATGCAAATCATTTCGAAAGAAATCACTAACCTAAAAATGCAAATCATTTTAATACTTCCTTGTTATTGTACTGAGTCACACATAATTTTACTTCCTCATACCGTATCGGTTATACAAACAAAGGAGGCTCTCTACGCGTGGGCTCATCACCTTCAGAGTTTTCCATTAGTATTTTTAATTGTCTCACTTTACAATTAATAAGTCTCTTTTGTTCATATTCTAATCCTAATTGCTTTCGTACACGTTCAACGATGCTACATAATGGTACGAATACATTAATATCTTCAGTATTGACTAAACTTTCACGTATAAACTTTTGTATCCGCTTAATTAAAAAATATTTCTTAGATGGGACGTATTTTCCCGTCTGTTCTGCAAATTGTATATCCTCGAAATCAGTCATAATTTGATCACAATCTAACCCTGAACATAATTTTACATTTTCATCCTTAAGTTTGTTGATTTCAATAATAATCAATTTGAGATTTTCAATATTCATATTATATAATAATATATTTGTTCAAATGCAAAGTATTTCAAATACAAAGTATTTTAAAATGAATTCTGGATACACTAAGGTGTTGATCATCTTAGTATACCCAGAAGCTTAATGCGATTATAATTGATTATGATTATATATAATGAATGACGACGGCACATTCACCGTTTTGAACCCCCTTGGTGTTTTATACATCAAGCAGCGCTCAACGGTTACAACCGACAAACACATAACAATAGATTATAGGTGAACATGACGACGGCACAATAACCCCTGATCTAGTGTGGTAGGCGGTTATATACACATAGGACGGTACAACAATAGATTATAGGTGACACAATGAATTGATTTCAATGACAATGGATGACGCGGGGCTATTCTACATTCAAGTGTAAACAAAACCGCAAAATCGAAACTTTGGTTTTGAATGTCAATAATAACGTTCATACCACGTGTGACGGTGTGGTTTTGTTTACACTTGAATTTCAGCTAAATGCCCAATTATAATAAAGACGAATTTGTATATATACACTCATTACGACGAGGTGATATAAAATAGGTGTAGTGATTGTAATTATTTGTTTGCTTATTAGCGATCACTGACAATGTTGAAAACACGCATAATACTTGAAACAGACATTAAAAAAAATGTTTAAATACGACGTGTCTATAAAATAGTTCTGTTAATACTTGAAAAAAGACAAAATTGATTATGTTTTGTTCGGATTTATTTAATTATAACAGCCAATAGAAACGCTGGCGTTTCCGTGTTTAAGATCCGTAACTCTGTCATTGGTGGAAATCCTATGGATTTCACACGCGTTATACCTAACGGAGTTATCTCCCGTGAAATCCGTAAGATTTCCATTTACGTATTATACGTAAGAAAACTGAATTTTGTTTTTAAAACGCTTTGAAAAAGCGGTCTTATAAATTCCCTCTGCTACTTTTTGTACCGAGGAGGTGGTAATATCGAAATACTTACCAGCTTCTGACATTGATTGAAATACCATCTCCTTGTTGTCAGTATTAAACGATCTTACTGGTCTCTTCCCAATTGATTTACAAGTACCAGTATTTCCAAATGCAGTATTCTCACTTTGTGTAATAGCTCGTAAATTATTCAAAGAATTATTTGTCCTAATACCATCAATATGATCAATAACAAGGCCATCCTTGATTGATCCATTATACACTTCATAAACGAAACGGTGATTAAGATACCTTTTCCCTCCAGCACTAAACGTCAAATACCCTATACCATTATCCCGCCCAATAGATTTCCTATTTTTACTGTGTCTAACAACACCATCACGAGAAGCTTCGTAATTTTTAATAACAGGATGTCTTTGAAATTCTTGGCTCATTTGTATATATAATATATCTATTTGTCTAATTCGTTAATTGGCTGAATTATAACATTAGCAAATCTTTTTATATAATCAGCCGTAGTTTTTATGATTTTGCCGTCATTGACGTCGTCAGGATTTTTGATTCTTCGCTTGTCATAATAACGTTTTAACTCTCTATAACGCTTACCCCCGCAATTAATGCATAACTGCGACTTGCCTCTTACACCTACCCCACAATGCAAGCATGGTAGCGGTCCCTCCGAACCGTTTCTTACACTCTGCATATGATACCCACAGAATTCATTTCTACATGATTTGTTACACGGAGTCTTTGATCCAATCATAAGCCATTTACAATGATTCATTATATAAAAATTTTCTTATTTAAATACTTGTTTTAATTATAATATGAAGGAGTTCAAGAGATTATCGAAAATTACTCCTTGGAAAAATGTTAGATTTAATCTCGATAGAATCTCTGATATACCTAAAAGTCTAGTAGATGATAAACCACTATTGAGTAAAATCAGCGACTGTTTTAATGAGTTTAAGCGTGATGGAGCATCTCATACGTGGTCGACATTTCGAATTATTGATGAAGATGTCAATATACCCGTAATTGATGCTACTATGAATGATATAAGAGCAGCTGTGATACTTTCACACCTTGGCTCGCCAAGGGGCGGGAAATCTCTACGGAGGTATTTTTTTAGAATAAAATTTATTATCGAAGAGGAAGGTGAATGGATTATCAGAGATAAATTTGACCCAATCCTTAAGGATAAAAAAACTGTTATTGTGAGTAGAGATTCCAAACCAGGAATTTTAACTGGAATTGACAAACCATACTATGAGAAATCTTACCCTGTAACAGCAGTTGTTTACGGAATATATCAGCTAAATGATAAGCCAAGTATTGCAAAACTAACTCCGATGTTTTCATCATCAGTGGCTTTGCCACTTAATTGTGTAGCAGCACGGTTAATAGAACACTTCACAAATGCATCCCGGGGAAACAAATTAACTGATCTACGAAGAAAAAAAATAACCGAATGGGAACTAACAGTGAATCAACATGGAGCAAGGATTTCCGATATAGCTAAATTAGAAGCATTATTAAAATTTCCAATATCGGTAGCGACAATAACCGGAGAAGTATTATACGAACCAAAATATCAATCGCGAGGAGCTCCAATTGAAATTATTGATCATAACAAACACGCGTGGACACCAGCGGTAAATATATTTCCACGAGAAAGAACTGTTCGATATATCCCTAAAGAATTTTCTAGGGATGGTTTCTATGAAGAGAAATTATTTGATGCTATTCACACATTAACCAAAGACGACCCTGTGTCAATGTGGTTACTCAGGAGTAATGAGGATCCGGAAATAGGATTTGATCAGTTTGTAAAACCAAATGGTGAATTATATCGAACTGAAGAATTAGATACTAGAATGAGAAAAATCGCTAATGAATTTTCACCTGAAAATTCTTTAGAATTTTCTAATGAAAAACTACTTACGGATAGCTTCACAATTCCATCAGTGGTAGCTCACTTTGCAAGAGAAAAAAACTCATGGCGTCCAACACGAAGTGATTTTCTCAATGACGTGAAGTTGAGTTGCGTCGAATTGGGTCATGGAGGATTGTGGAATACGAAATACTCACGTGATGGTATGATTTCAATTGATATATCCGCGTGTTATCCTGGAAGTTTTCTCGGATATGGAGAATGCTCTGAATATTTTAAACGATTTGGACATCCCACACATGAAATGACTCGTGTTGCGATTAATGGTCCATTGCCTGATTTTGATTTAACCGGGTTCGCTCGTGTGATATCATTCGAATTAGCTACAGGGTTACATCCGTGTAGTTATCTTTGGCTTGGTAGACATATGTATGAAAAAGCGTGGATGCCAATTGTGCTATTGCGATATATGATCGATTGTGGTATGTTAACATCATTAATTGTCAGCGAAGCTATTATATGCTATAACGCTCAGAAATATGTTTGGTTACCAAAACCCGATCTCGAAAAAATAATTAACGAACAACGAAAACAATTGGGAGATTGTGAAACACTTATGGATTGGTCTAAGAGGTTATTCGAAGGTAGGAATAGAGAGGCTAAAGAGCTCGGACGAAGAATAATCGGTAAATTCACTCAAGGTGGAAGATTTGACAATGCAAAATATTCTTCGAGATTGATCTTAGACAATGAAGAATACGATTTTATCATAACCGATTTAATAAAAAAAGGAAAATTTGTAACCCGTAGGGATGCTTTTCGATCCAATGGTGAGAAATTAGGTACGGTTATTACCTACTGTGATGGATATAGTTGTCAGTACACACATTTGAGAAGTTCTATGCTAGCCTATTCATGTATTAATCTATTCTCGATGATAAACAGATTTCCCGATACCGCGGTTAGAGTAGCTACTGATTCGATGTATATCCATGAGAAATACAAATCAGATGTAGCTAAATTCACAGATCCTAAGGAAGCGTGGGGAAATTGGAGGTTTAAAAAAGAAACACTACATGAGTATTGTAAATCCGCAGACGTTGCTATGGATGATAAATACTTGAAAAGTAACCATAATATCTCAGAGATTCAATCAGAATTTTCTACTGCACCGCCTGTATCAGATCCGATTTGTAGATACAAGACAGTTTATTTAAACGGCTGTGGTGGATCAGGAAAGACAACTTGTGTAATCGAATTATTTCGTCGTAAAAATCCTACGGATTTCACAAACATGGTTGTGTTAACACCAACTCACAGACTCGCCAGAGAGATGATAGCGCGGGGGGTAAAAGCCTGTACTTATCACAGCTTCTTTCGATGGAAAGGCGATACATGGACTCCTGATCGAATGGGCGATAAATTTATTCCTGAAATAATAATCTGGGATGAAATATGCACGGTATCATTGACAGTATTACAGATATTTCTGGAATGGTTGTTATTGAAAAATACAAAAGTCGTCATGTGCGGGGATCACGGCCAACCGCAGCCATTTGTTGGTGGATCTCCACATGAATGGCTAAAAGGATTTGTAGATTATTATGAAGAGATTAATACCGACCATAGATCACTTGATGAACAATTACGCGAGTTCAAAGCGCTAATTAGATTACAACCGGATAAAATCCAATGTGAAATAGCGCGTGAAATAATCTCTGAAACTCCCATGAATGATTTTTGGGAAATGTGGAAGCCAAATGATTTAATAATCGCGAGTAGAAAAATAGTCAGAGACGCACTTCAGATGAAGTTGTTTGCGCTACATAAAGAAAAATTTGCAACACTTCCAGTACCACTCTGCTATAGACCTAAGGATACACGAAAGCAGAATATCGACGTTGACATTCCTGGACAACAACAAAAGCAGAATTTAGTATTAAATGATATTGTGCTGGTTGATATCAGCGTCGTTAAAGATGCATTAGGTGCTGATAAATCCCCATGGACGTTAGGTTATGCAGCAACAATACACTCTTCACAGGGATTGACTATATCCGATACAACTCTTTGGATAGTAGATAATCATATTGAGTGGTCAAATTTAGTTTATCTCGCAGTATCCAGAGTACGGCGAATAAACCAACTTCGAAGAATTGTTGTTGACGATGAAATCATTGGTAACGATATTATCACTGGTGATTTTATCACTGGTGATATAATCAGAAAAAAACTCTCTGGCTATAAACAACAGGATAAAAAAAATAAACGAGAATTTGACATTGATGCTGAATTAATTAAGACGCTGAAACAGCAACAGAATAATCACTGCGCGAGTTGCAATTGTATAATGCGTTGGCAGTATTCGGATAAAGATCCTCGCCAATTCACCGTAGACAGAAAAAATAACAATCTCGGTCATGTCAGAAACAATGTGATGTTGACCTGTCTTGAGTGTAATAGACGCCGGGGTGACAGCACCCTGGGTGCTAATTAAGACCACGCGGTGGCAATTGAGTATCCTCGGGGATCACTTGTAGTTGTTGTCGAGTAAATCCTCGCTGAGGAGCAGTTGAATCCAGTCTATAGATTGGAGGTCTACCCGTAGATCGTGTTATACCGGATATATTATGCGTAGTGACACTCCAAATAGGATCAGTAGCTCTTTTTTTACCACCCTCAAGCTCTCCTGGTTCATATAAGTACCTTACAATGACATTACTACCAAGAATTGGTTCTTTTTGTGAAATTCCTTGGATTTCCATTTTGATAGACGCCTTCTTAATAGCGTTGACAGGTTTCATATTAATTGTTCTAGTAATCTCATTATTGATTGTGGTAATCACAGCTGGTAATCTCTTGACCCATTCACGGGATCGTTTATCCTGGATGAATTCTTTTGCGTATTGATATCCGAATAACCGCTCAGCAAGGGTTTTATTAAACCGTTCAACAATTGCCTGATCGCGATGTAGCGCAGTGTGTCCTCGTCTGATGGCGACATTATGATGTTTCATCGTAGATGTAACAACACCTTGAAATTCCTTGCCAGGATCAACTTGTAACAGATTTGGCCAGCGCAGAGGACCTCGTCGATAAATTTTTTCAAATGCAGAAGCTACTTCAGTAGATGATTTTGTTTTCAACGGTTCTGCTTCTTTGTATCGACTTGCAATATCAACTAACGTTAACGCGTATTTGTAACCGTTGTCATGCGGCAGAAATAGTATATCAGCTTGATGAACTTCATTAGGTGTTGTAACATCAAAATGCGAATAGTTAATTTGTTTAGGCGCTGGTAGATAAATTTGCCATATTGCCTGTTTAGATAACCAATTTGCCGCTGTAGTTTTTTTCACCTTTGATGCACTAGCTAGTTTATTGATTGCTGCGTAACCTCTCCAGTATCCCCTCGGAGAATAATAAATAGATTCCATATTAAAATGCTAGCATTTTCAATTACCAGCACCTAACATCAATTTACCCTTCATAGCAGATTTTACCAACCACGAAGCCAATTTTTCTTTGAAGGATTTATCAGGAATAGCATTTAACGCATGAATTAATTTTACATCTGCGAGATGTCTGTGTTGAAGATTGCTGCTTTTATATGCAACATCATGAGCATGACACGCCTTATCAATAGCGTTTATTGGATATTCGCCGGGTCGGGGCTGATTTTGATCATCAAGTCTGATATCTAATCGTGTTCCCGGTCCACAGTAGCTATATCCTGGAAGGTGCTTTTCTCCTGGATACTTTGCCCACGGTGTTCCAGGGAGTTTTGTCAATTTGGCTGCAATATCACCTCCTCGTTTTTTTTTAAAGGTTTCGTGGAAGTAAATCTAAATTTTTTCGTACTACATTGTACGCATTTACCAGAAAGCGCTGATCGATTATTTTTCGTTGTGATCGTCGTCAAGTCATTTGTGCCAGTACGCGTCCTACACTTCACACAATATAGATCCATAATTTATATATAACAGTTATGAATGTAATTGATTATTCAGCTACGAGACGACGGGAACCTATTAGACACCATGCAATGTTACCAAATTCTATTCGCGCGATTATCATCGGACCATCTGGAAGTGGTAAAACACAATTGCTACTTAATTTGATAACGAGATGGATGAAGTGGGATAAATTGTACATGATTGCTCCGAGTGTAGACGATCAACGATGTTATGAAGTATTAAAGGATTTTAATGATGCCGCGCGAGAAATTAACGGTGATGGTGTTATTGAGTTTATAACCGATATCGAAGAGGCACCTAGTATTGATGATATTGATGGAAGTATTAACAATTTAGTCGTATATGATGATATCATGTTAGATAATCAAAAGAATCCTGCTAGAATATTTTCCAGAGGCAGACATAAAAACACCGATGTGATATATATCACTCAACGTTACACTCAAATACCAAAAGTGATCAGAGATAACTGCAATATGCTGTGTGTATTTAACGGAGTTGATACTCATACTCTAAGAAATATTTGGCAAACTTGGTGCGGTGGTGATATGGATCATAATCGATTTAGAAATTTCTTTAGCCACGCTCAGACAATCCCACACGGATTTGTGACGATAAATTTATCAGACCCTCGGACAAGATATCGTGTCGGACTTGATCAAATATTTAGTTAGCGCATTAGCAGCCGAGGAGGTGAACGTCAACTAAATGGCATCTTTTTTTTATGAATTGCTAGCAAGTTGGTCTGGTGTCGACGCTTTGTCGATCCTTTTTTCTGATGTCGATCCTTTTCGACAAAAAGTTTTTTCTGATGTCGATCCTTTTCGACAAAAAGTCTGTTCACCCTCTCTGCTGCTCCTGATTGCAAATCAAACAGAAGGTGTTTGAAAAACAGCGTGTACAGATACAACCAAGGAATAATCTAGTGTGTGACCTAGATCCTGTTTAGTAAATTAAGCGGCAAATTGTTTATGGTAATTTTATAAGTCAGTATAGATTAATTTCAGAAAGTATAGAATGTACAGCACAGAGTTATTAAATACCCGTAAATTCCTTTAGTTGATGGGTTCTGCGAGGATGGTTGGTAATCGGGGCTGCTGGGCTGTAGTTGAAAATGGCTGCATAAATGCTGCAGGTGCAAAGGTGGTATCCCACGTGGTTGTAGCTATTTCGGTCCGGAGTGGTCCTGTACGTCGTATGTTCGTAATAGATGGAACTGTGAATGTGATGGCACGAATGAGACAGATAGACAAGTTGAATTATATTGCTGTCCATCCACTAGGGACATGTAGCACTGTATAAGTTTCCCGCACTGCGGAATAATAATTACTCCTGGGGGAAAGAATGAATGCCACATCCATCAGTTATTTATGCACTCACCGAGTGTTATTTAATATAGTCGTCCGGTCTCGGTTGCTGTTATAAAAACATCGACCTGAATGTAAGACAATGGGTGACTGGGAATAGACCAAAAACACAATATATCCTGTCAACCAAACAAACCCTGGAACCAAAGGATTGTGACTTAATAACGCCACTATCCAGCCCCAAGAAGAGAAATCACAACAACAAAAAGCCACAAGCGAAACAACATCAACAACAACCAATCCCACTGGATGAAAAACCCATACTTAAAAAACTAATTGAACAACAATAAACAGCTCCAATAACAAATTCAAATAAAAAAATTGAAAATTAGGTACCTCTAAGAAATGGATGAGAAAAATGCTCTAAAGCTCGCATCCATAAATATTAGAGGCATTGATATAAGCATAGATGTAGAACATATACAAAAAATACAATCCTATGATATCATAGCACTCCAAGAAATCCATAACATAAAACAAAAACTTATAAACTATATAAATGATAAACTTGATGCAATTTTTATTATACAAAATATCTTCTACACATTAGTTCAGGAGTCGTTTTTATAATCAAAGACCACCACATACAAAACAATTGGAAAAGCTACACAACTCCTACAATCTTAATGGAAGAATGATACACATACAAGCACACAATATGAACATCATAACATATGCTCACCAGCCAGACGTATCCAAAGACTACCCTTCTTAAGCAACCTCTCGGATTATATATCAAACTACAGTCAGTCAGGAACTATACTAATGGGCGACTTCAACGCCTGCCTAAATGAGATAGACAGACCCATTACAACCAATGATAAACAATCGACTGCAGTTTTAAAAGAAATGATAGAAAACAATAATCTAATTGATGCTTTTCAGACACTTACAGTTGCAAGATATTATCCATTAGTGATTGGCTTGACAGCACAATTTCAACTGACTCGTCACCATACAGTTATGATGCAGAATTTCAGGGACAAAAATTAGGAGCATTTGAACCTGTGTATATTGATTTAGTATGGACAATCGTGATGAAGAGTGCACCAAAGTCTTTTGAACTTGATCCACTTCCGACATCACTGCTGTTTGAGTGCTTAGACCCAATATTGCTTTCTCTAACTGATGTTATTAATATCTCTCTCTCATTGGGGTAATTCCAGTTATTTTTCAAAACTACCATCGTAAAGCCTCTGCTGAAGAAACCAGCACTAGACCATAAGATTTAAAGAACTACCGCTCTGTTTATAATCTCCCACTCATATGAAAAATCATAGAAACGTTTGCTCTAACCAAACTTGTATCTCATTTGAATTCAAACAGTCTTTTTAGCAATGTACAGTCTGCATATCGCCCTTGCCACAGTACGGAAACTACTCTTCTGAAAGTATATAATGACATTCTCTCTGCTTTGGATTGTGGAACGATTACAATTCTCACCCTCATGGATTTGACTGCAGCATTAGACACAATAGATCATGCTATATTACTTCACCTTCTCCAGCATATATTTGGCATTCAGATTATAGCCTTACAGTGGTTCAAGTCCTTCTTAGTCAATAGGGCACACATTATATGTGCAAATGGAATACATTCCAGTCCAGTTGACATATGTTGTGGTGTACCACAGGTGTCTGTTCTTGGACCTGTTATCTTCATTCTATACACTCAGCCGCTGTCAAGTGTCATAGATAATCACCCAGCGTCGCACCAATTGTACGCTGATGACACCAAAATATATAAGTCTAGCCACCCATCTGAAGTTGATGCTACCATCCATGGAGTAGAGATGTGCATTTCTGATGTGAAATCATGGATGACATGTAACAAGCTGCAGATCAATGATGATAAAACTGAGGCTATTCTGATCACAACACAGAGACTGTCTTATTCACATCCTTTACCTCAGACGATACATATCAGCAACACAAACATTAAATTCTCAGTCAGTACGAAACTTAGGTGTTACTCTAGACAGTACTCTCACATTGCACCAACATGGCATGAACATATGTAAGGCTGCATATCTTGAGCTGAGACGCATCAGTTCCATTCGTAAATATTTTTCAGTTGATGCCACTAAAACACATGTTGTTCATTAGTGCTTTCAAGACTGGAGTTACACTAGGTACCTCAATTCTGTCTGGTTCGTCACAATATTCACTCCAGAAACTTCAAAAAGTTCAAAACACAGTTGTTGTTTTTTAAATGAAAAATCACTTATTAAACTCAAAATAAACAACACAAGAATATAAACGAAAAGTGATATTTTATCAAATGTAAAAGACTAATATAAACTACTATATAGATCCAAAAATATATTGAAAGAAAAGATAAATAACTACCTAGAGAACATCAATCTTCCCACCATTTCAAAGAGTGATAAAGACATGTGTGAACAGCCTATCTCAAAAGACGAGACAGAAAGAGCTATAGAAACACAAACCAAGTACAAAGTACCAAGACTAGACGGGTTAACCGCAGAATTTTACCAAAATTTTAAAAACGTCATTAGTCTATTGCTTCAAAATCTTTACAATGCGATTTTTGAAAACAAAGAAATGACCCAATCAATGAAAACTGGACTTATTAACCTTACCTATAAAAGCAAAGGCGATATCTTGAGCCTTAACAACTGGCGCCCAATCTCCCTCCTAAATATAGATTTAAAGATTCTTAGCACCATATTATGAAACAGGCTAAAAAACACTCTTAGTGACATAATACTAAGCAACCAGTCATGTTGTGAGGAAGGGAGGCAAATATCAAACATTATACTATCAAGAAAAACAATCTTTGAATATATGAATAAAAATGGAAAACATGGCGTCTTAATTATTTTTGATCACGAGAAAGCGTTCGATAAGATAGAGATACATTTTATACTTGCTCCGCTAAAGAAAAACGGTTTTTGGACAAACTTTACAAGTTGGATACAAACTTTATCAAATAAACAATATACAATCAAAAATACAAATTAATGGGGCTCAGACCGAACCATTCAACATTACCAGATCAGTAAGACAAGGATGACCACTATCAATGTTGTTCTATATAACTGGAATCGAAGCACTAAACAGAACAATTCAAAAATGATAATGATATAAATGTAAAAAACATTCCAAACCTCAGAAACCAAATACAAACATTCCTACATGTCGATGATCGATCGAACTTTATAACAACACATGAATCGTATAAAAACCTTATCAAGCAATTCAAAAATTTTAGTGAAGCCTCCCTCGGGTTCAGATATCAATCATGATAAAACCAGAGATGCTACTAATCGGCTATTGGAACAAAAATAACACCCAACTACCGACAGAAAAAAATTAAAGACCATATTAAAGTCCTTGGAATATATCTAGGCAAAAACAATAAAATGTTAAAGATGAATCAAACAATGCATTTAAAAAAATAACAAACATGAAACAGTCTGTAATGTCAGAAAACTCACCCTCCTACAAAGAATACAAATACCCAAAACATACCTTTTTAACTCAATATGGCACGAATTTAACATAATCGACTTTGAACTTTATTACAAAAAAAAGATAGAATCTATACCTTCATATGTAACAAGATATGTAAAATCTCTCGCTTCACATTACACAAGGAAAAAGACAGAGGATGGATGTACATCACAAATCTAAAACTGAAAGAAACAGCTAACTACCTTGACAAATTCAATATCCGCCAAAACACCCATGGAAACATATAAACACCTATTGGGTCGGATTTTTAATGCCGCATAAAAAAGAATTATACAATAATAAAAACATCACAAAAATATTAGTGACACCCATAATTGCCTGCAGACAAACCCAAGTCCTAAAAGAATACAGAACACAGAACAGAATATGGAATACTAAATACTCAACTGAAATGTATGACTTAATAATACATCCCAAACTACCACCCAACAAAATAAAGACAAATAACCCGCACTTTAACTGGACCACAATATGGAAAAATTGGAGAAAACTAAAAAGCCCCAAAGAAAAAACCCAAATTTATGAGTATCTTCATGACGCCTGGTGGACTGTGGAAATGGCCTTTAAAATAAAAGTCATAAAAAACCTCCCCACGTGCCCCTTATTTAAAAAAAAAACTATTCACAATAAAAACCATTTGAAATTAACATGCGAGGTACTAGATGACAAAAGAAAAGAAATTTTTAAAAAATAAGGAAAACAACAAATATCTTTGACCACAATATGCTACTCTACAAGAAAAGATAAACAATACAAAACTATACCAGGAAGTAAATAAATATATACTATTTGTGATTGGAAAAAGAAAACAATCGATATGGATACCTGATAAATAATAATAATAAAATTTCTAAGAAATCTATATAATCGTCTCCTCCTTTTGTCGTGTTTTTAAACAGACTTAAAAACACTTTACTAAATAATCAGAAACTTAAAGAAAGACAATTTTTCACACATGGTCAGAGCCAGATATATAACAAACAGACATACCAAACAAAGAACCAGACTGAAACAAAACAGACTCACATTCAGGTACCCATGTAGGGTAAGATAAGGTAGAAAGAAAAACTTAAGCTAGCCCGACGCCAAAGAAAGTTAAAAAGCCCCCCCCTCCCCAAAAAAAAGAGCAAAAGACAAACAGAACTTTAAATCACCACAGGAACTGGAGAGCCGAAAGGCTATATTAAAAAGCAGCAGTATCAACTAAAAATGAAAAGTATAATAATAAAATTGAGCCTATAAGGCAAAAAAATCCAAAAACACTAGTAAAATACAAACATAAAGCAGCAGAGAGGGTGAACCCTACAACGTTTTCAGACAAAATTTTGATTGAATCATTAAAACGAGCCTTCCTACGATCTCATTTTAACCCAAAAAAAATGTCTCAGGGGAAACCCTACAACGTTTTCAGACAAAAAATTTATTGAAATCTTAATGAGCTTTCCCTACGAAATCTCATTTTAACTAAAAAAATGAAAACGGAGACTTTTACGATTTTTTAATCAATTTTGGTCGCAACTTGTTGTCATCCACCCTCTCTGCTGCTAAAGTTTTCAGTTCTAGGTTAACAAAAAATAATAAATGATTTTAACCGAATCTTTGATCCAGTCCGATACGATATCGTGTCCGAGGATCATGTAGATTTATTGTTGCGAATCCGTGCGGAGTCGACTGAGCATGACTAAAGAAATCTCGAAATTGATTGAAGTCCATATCAGAGCACCATGTCTGCCAAATATTTCTAAGAGTATGAGTATCAACTCCGTTGAATACAGCAAGAATATTGCAGTTATCTCTGATGACTTTTGGAACCTGAGTGTAGCGTTGAGTGACATATATCACGTCAGTGTTTTTATGCCTGCCTCTGGAAAAGATCCTAGCAGGATTTTTTTGTTTATCTAACATTATATCGTCGTATACGACTAAATTGTTAATATCTCCATCAATATCATCAATGCTCGGTGCTTCATCGATATCGGTTATAAACTCAATAATACCCTCTCCGGATTTTTCTACCGCGCTGTCGTTAAAATCTTTTAGCACTTCATAACATCGTTGATCATCTACGCTAGGGGCAATTAAATACAACTTATCCCACTTCATCCATCTCATTATTAAATTGAGCAACAATTGCGTTTTACCGGATCCAGATGGCCCGATTATAATCATCCGGATAGAGTTTGGTAGCGCTGCATGATGCTTAATTGGTTCTCTTGTTTTAGTCGCTGAAAAATCAATTATATCCATATTTCTATACATAAATTATGGATCTATATTGTGTGAAGTGTAAAACGCGTACTGGCACAGATGACTTGACGACGATTACAACTAAAAATAACCGATCAGCGCTTTCTGGTAAATGCGTGCAATGTGGTACAAAGAAATTTAGATTTGTGTCTATGAGATCTGATTTAAAAAAAAAACGAGGAGGTGATATCGCAGCCAAATTGGCAAAGCTCCCTGGAACCCCATGGGCAAAGTACCCCGGAGAAAAGCACCTCCCAGGATATAGCTACTGTGGACCGGGAACCAGACTTGATATCAGACTCAATAATCAAAATCAACCCAACCCCGGTGAAGAACCAATAAACGCCATTGATAAGGCCTGTCACCTTCATGATGTTGCTTATAAAAGCAGCAATCTGCAACACAGGCATCTCGTGGATGTGAAATTAATTCATGCGTTAAATGCTATTCCTGATAAATCCTTCAAAGAAAAATTGGCTTCATTTTTAATAAAATCGCCTATGAAAAGTAAATTGATGTTAGGTGCCGGTAATTAATAATATGGAATCAATTTATTATTCTCCGAGGGGATACTGGAGGGGTAACGCTGCAATCAATAAACTCGCTAGCGCTGCAAAAGTGAAAAAAACCACTGCGGCTAATTGGTTATCCAAACAGGCACTATGGCAAATTTATCTACCACCGCCTAAACAAATTCAATTCTCGCATTTTGATGTGACCGCTCCTAATGAAGTTCATCAGGCTGATATATTATTTCTGCCACATGATCGTGGTTACAAATACGCGCTAACCGTAGTTGATATTGCAAGTCGATACAAAGAAGCAGAACCGTTAAAAACAAAATCAGCCACTGAAGTCGCTTCTGCATTTGAAAGGATTTATCGACGAGGTCCTCTGCGTTGGCCAAATCTATTGCAGGTTGATCCTGGCAAGGAATTTCAGGGTGCAGTGTTATCTACAATGAAACATCATAATGTCACCATACGACGAGGGCATACTGCGCTACATCGCGATCAGGCCATTGTAGAACGATTTAATCGGACGATTGCTGAGCGGTTATTTGGATATCAATACGCAAACGAATTCATTCAAGAAAAGCGATCCCGTGAATGGGTTAAAAGATTACCATCTGTGATTACTGCACTGAATAACGAGATTACTAGAACAATTAACATGAAACCTATCAACGCGATTAAAAAGAAGTCAATACCCGTACAACCACAAAAAGATTTCAAAGAACCAATTCTTGGTAGTAGTGTCATTGTGAGGTACTTATACGAACCAGGAGAGCTTGAAGGGGGTAGAAAAAGGGCTACTGATCCTATTTGGAGCGTCACTACGCATAAGATATCTAGTATAACACGATCAACTGGTAGACCTCCAGTCTATAAACTGGATTCAACTGCCCCTCAGCGGGGTTTTACTCGACAACAACTACAAGTGATTCCCGAGGATACTCAATTGCCACCGCATGGTCTTAACTAGCGCCGTTGCGTCTATTGCACTCAAGACAAGTCAACATCACATTATTTCTGACATGACCGAGATTGTTATTTTTTCTGTCTACGGTGAATTGGCGAGGATCCTTATCCGAATACTGCCAACGCATTATACAATTGCAACTCGCGCAGAGATTATTCTGTTGTTTCTTCAAAGTGATTATTAGTTCAGCATCAATATCAAATTCTCGTTGTTTTTTTTTTGTCCTGTTGTTTGTAACCGGAGAGTTTTTTATTAATGATGCTAACATCAATATCATCCATTGTTGTGTCATTATCATCGAAAACAACTCTTCGAAGTTGATTTATTGTTCGTACTCTGGATACTGCGAGATAGACTAAATTCGACCATTCGATGTGATTATCCACCATCCATACAATTGTATCCGATATAGTCAATCCCTGTGAAGAGTGTATTGTTGCTGCGTATCCTAGCGTCCACGGGGATTTATTAGCACGCAATGCATCTTCAACGACATTGATATCAACCAGCACAATATCATTTAATACGAGAATTTGTTTTTCACTCTGTCCTGGAATATCAACTTCAATGTTTTGTTTTCGTGTATCCGATGGCCTATAACAAAGGGGTACTGGAAGCGTTGCAAATTTTTCTTTATGCAATTCAAATAACTTCATCTGAAGTGTATCCCTGACTATTTTTCTACTTGCAATGATCAAATCGTTTGGTCTCCACGCTTCCCAGAAATCATTCATTGGGGTTTCTGAAATCACTTCACGCGCTATTTTGCATTGGATTCTATCCGGTTGTAATCTAATTAGCGCTTTGAAGTCGCGTAATCGTTCATCAAGTGATCTATAATCAGTGGTGATTTCTTCATAGTAGTCTACAAAACCCTTTAGCCATTCATGTGGAGATGCACCGACAAATGGTGGTGGTTGGCCGTGATCCCTGCACATGATGACTTTTGTGTTTTTGTTTAACAACCACTCAAGAAATGTTTTTAATACATCTAATGACACTGTGCATATTTCATCCCAAATTATGATTTCAGGAATGAATTTATCACCCATACGCTCAGGAGTCCATTTGTCACCTTTCCATCGAAAAAAACTGTGATAAGTGCAAGCATTTACCCCTCGTTGTATCATCTCTCTGGCGAGTCTGTGAGTCGGTGTTAGCACAATCATGTTAGAAACGCTAGCGTTTCCACGACGAAATAATTCAATTGCACGAGTTGTCTTTCCTGACCCACCACAACCGTTTAAATAAACTGTCTTATATCTACATACTGGATCAGATACCGGTGGTGCATTAGAAAATTCTGATTGAATTTCAATACGGTTACAACAAAGATATTTATCATCCATGGCAACGTCTGCGGATTCACAATACTCATGTAGCATCTCTTTTTTAAATCGCCAACGCCCCCAATTTTCTTCGGGATCTGTGAATGCCGCTACAGCTGATTTGTACTTATTGTGTATATACATCGAATCAGTGGCCACTCTAACCGCGGTATTAGGAAATCTATTTATCATCGAAAATAGATTAATAGAAGCATAGGCTAGCATTGAACTTCTCAAATGTGTGTACTGGGAATTATATCCATCACAGTAGGTAACAACCGTACCTAATTTCTCACCATTGGATAGAAAAGCATCCTAACGGGATACAAGTTTTCCCTGTTTCATTAAATCCGCTACAATAAAATCGTATTCAGCGACACCTATGATCAACCGCGAAGAGTATTTTGCGTTGTAGTATCGTCCACCCTGGGTAAATTTACCGATTATTCTTCTTCCGAGATCTTTTGCTTGTTCCTTTTTAATTTCAAATAACTTCTTAGACCAATTTATGATTTCTTCTTCACTGAAATCTGGAAATTGTTTTCGTAGTTCGTTGATTATTCTATCTAGATCGGGTTGTGGTAGCCAAACTTCTTTCTGAGCTCGATAGCATATAATAGCCTCGGAAACAATCAACGATATTAGCATACCACAATCAATCATATATCTCAATAGCACTATTGGCATCCAGTGTTTTTCAGATAGGTGTCTACCGAGCCAAACATAACTACACGGATGTAACCCTGTAGCTAATTCAAATGATATCACACGAGCGAATCCGGTTAAATCAAAATCAGGCAATGGTCCATTAATCGCAACACGAGTCATTTCATGCGTGGGGTGTCCAAATCGTTTGAAGTACTCAGCGCATTCCCCATACCCGAGAAAACTTCCGGGATAACACGCGGATATATCAATTGAAATCATACCATCACGTGAGTATTTCGAATTCCACAGTCCTCCATGACCAAATTCGACGCAACTCAATTTAACATCCTCGAGAAAATCACTTCGTGTTGGACGCCATGAGTTTTTTTCTCTTGCGAAGTGAGCTACCACTGATGGAATAGTAAAACTATCCGTGAGTAGTTTTTCATGGGAATTCTCCGGTGAAAAATCACTAGCGATTTTTCTCATTCTGTTATCTAATTCTTCAATGCAATATAATTCACCATTTGGTTTTACAAATTGATCGAATCCTATTTCGGGATCTTCATCACTTCTAAGTAACCACACTGACACAGGATCATCTTTACACAACGCATGAATAGCATCGAATAATCTCTCTTCATAGAAAACATCCCCGACGAACTCCTTAGGGATATATTTCACGGTTCTATCTCGTGGAAATATTGTTACCGCAGGTGTCCACGCGTGTTTGTTATGATCAATAATCTGTATTGGCGCTCCATTTTTGTTATATTTCGGTTCGTATAAAACCTCTCCGGTTATCGTCATAACGGTTATTGGGAATCCTAATGATGTTTCTAATTTAGCTATATCAGAAATCTTTGCACCATGCTGTTTCACTGTCAGTTCCCACTCGGTTATTTTCCTACGTCGCAGATCAGTTAGTTTATTTCCTCGGGATGCATTTGTGAAGTGTTCTATTATTCGTTCTGCTACACAATTAAGCCCTGACGAATATTTCATAGGAGCTAGTTTTGCGATATCGGGTTTATCATTTAACGGATATATCCCATAAACCATTGCTGTTACGGGATAAGATCTTTCGTAGTATGGCTTATCGATTCCGGTTAGAATTCCTGGTTTGGAATCTCTACTCACAATGACAGCTTTTTTATTCTTGAGGATTGGTTCAAATTTATCCCTAATAATCCATTTGCCATCGACTTCGATAATGAATTTGATTCGGAAAAAATGCCGTTTTTCCCCAACACGTGAAATTATCACTGCTGCTTTTTCATCATTCATGGTAGCATCAACAACACCATCAATTCGAAATGTTGACCAACAATAAGATGCTCCATCACGCTTGAATTCATTAAAACAGTCTCTGATTTTACTAATCATGGCTTTATCAAGAATTGTATTCTTTGGTGTATTAGAAACTATATCGAGATTGAATTGAGCATCTTTCCAGGGGTAATCTCTCTTGGACGTTTTTTTTTGGTTTATCGAGATTAAATCTAGGACTAATTTTTAATAATCTCTTAAACTCTTTCATGTTTCCGTATCTTGGACGTTTTTTTGGTTTATCGAGATTAAATCTAGGACTAATTTTTAATAATCTCTTAAACTCTTTCATGTTTCCGTCTCTTGGACGTTTTTTTGGTTTATCGAGATTAAATCTATGATTGATTTTGTTACGTTTTTTTGGTTTATCGAGATTAAATCTAGGACTAATTTTTAATAATCTCTTAAACTCTTTCATGTTTCCGTCTCTTGGACGTTTTTTGGGTTTATCGAGATTAAATCTAGGATTGATTTTCAATAATCTCTTAAACTCCTTATCAGCATTGAATTCAGCATTTTTCGAAGGCAATCTCTTGAACTCCCCCATGCTATACTAAAAACAAGTGTCTAAATGAAAGGTTTATGTATAATGAATCACTGCAATGGATCAGTCAATGAATAAGACAAATAGTATAGTATATACTAATGAACCAGGAATTCAGACCACACCCAGTGAGTACAAATTATGAAGCATCCAGTGATGGTGTTGTAAGACACTGTAGACTGAAGAACCCAGTTGGATGGGATAATGGTATGGGGTATTTGTTCTTTACTGTTGGAAAGAAGAAATATTACAATCATCGTTTCGTATTTGAATGTTTCAATGGATTGATCAAAAATGGTTTTGTTATCGATCACAAGGATTCTAATCCAAGGAACAATTCTTTATCAAATCTGCAAGCTATCACACAAAGTGAGAATTTGAAAAGAGGAGAGAATGGCATTTGCTCAAAAAAAGCGAGACCAGTAAAATCTTTGAATACAACAACTAACGAAGAAAAAATATTTAAATCAATATATGAAGCCGGCAAGTATTTCAATATTTGTAGAGCCTCAGTACGATTCGTTGCAGAGAGGGTTTGTCGATCGGCTATTTCAAAAAGGACGGGACAAAAAATTCAATTTAGTTATGTCTAATGCGTCATATTTTTCATTTAGAAATATATCATTATTATATAATAATGAATTCTGAAAACATGAATAGCATCATATCCGAGATTTCAAAATTGAAAAGTTGGGATATTGAACTATCAGATGGGTTAAATCCTGATCAAATCATGTCTGATTTTCAGGATATAGAATACGGAGTTAGCACTAACAAGTATATGCTACCAAAGAAGTATGCGCTCATCAAAAGAATTCAGAATTCTATTAAGGACTCTCTCGCATTTTCCAGTGACGTAAGTGTGTTCGCTCCGTTGTATACCATCGTAGAACGAATACGAAAAGAATTGGGGTACGAATACGAATTGAAAAAGGAGGTTAATTCTAAAGTTAGAAACCTACGGGCGTTAATTCAAGAAAATGAACAATTTTGATTGACCAACCATTTATCATTATTTGATTGTGACCGTCCCTCATAGAGATTTTAATTTTTTTTTAGCATTTTTTGATTAAAAATGTCAAAATCAGTGAATGAAAAATATTTCACACACACTGAATAAAAAATCGATAGACCGTTAATGGATGATCAAATGACAATGGGAAAAGTGTGGTATTAATTGTTTTGCAATTGAAAAATTGTTTGCGATTTCAAATAATGGTCAATGAAGCATTAACGACCCGATTGGCTCGTGAACGACTTGATGCAATCAAGAAATTTATACCAATTCGAGACTCTGTCAGGAATAAACTGCAACAACGACAGAGTTTACAAACTGATTTTGCTGTGGGGTCTGAAGAATTGTTTAAACCAGTAACCACAGCAACGAAACAGATAGTGTCAACAATCTCTGAAGAAGGAAAAAAACAAGAAGAGTCTTTTCTTCCTGTGTTAGAAAAAATAGCAAAAAGAACTAAACAAACAAAAAAATCATTGAAAACACTTCCTCAGGATATATCAACCGCTTCAGAACAACAACGAGAACTTCAAGAAGATATCCCCCCACCCGAATTTCAAGAAGAAGGGGAGGACACTACTACTAGTGGAAGAGTTGCATTCAATGAAAAACTTCTTCCTGGTAAATTAGATGAATTGAGAAATAAAAAATTTGATTCTATGGAAGAATTAGCCCAATTTGTCACTAGGAGTTTTCATCAGAGAAGAAAATATATTTACGATGATTATAATCTTCCCCCTAAAAAAGATTGGTATAGGGGGTTATATCGTATACTATCAGGTTCCTCTCAAGCAAAAGGAGATGATAAAACATTTCAGGAATATATGGCAGCAATAAAAAAAGCTGAATCATCTATAGGGGAGCAATCGGATACCGGATTTCTTAGACTACCAGAACAATCAAAATTTATTGATATAACACAATCCCCCCAACAGATGAAAATAACGAGAGAGGCTGATCATGAAAAGGGTGCAACCGGTATCACTGATAAAACCAAAGGATTTTCAGGCAGTGGTTTAGTTGGAAACTCTTCGGGTTTCTGTCCTGGTAGTGTTATCAATGATATATCACGATTAGAAGTTTTTGTAGGAGGTTTCCGAGCTGGAAATAACTCACCGGAAATGATTAATGAAGCAGCTGATATCTGTAGACGATTATTTCAGGGTGGTATCATAGATATCAGCACATATCGAGATTTCATTGGCGAGTTAGTGGAAAGTGGGTATCATAGTGACTGAATTGAAAAGTCAATTGAAAAATTGTTTCTGATTTCAAATAATGATCATACACTACAATCATGATAAACCAACCCCCGTCTACGTAGTTAATTCACGGTTTCCGGTATATAGAGCATACTACGGAGATGGTTTAGGCAATACCATTTTAGGGTTATTTGCGAGAATGGCTCCAAAAGTGATGCCGTTGGCTAAACAACTAGGAATGAAAGCAATTGAAGTTATTCGTGATAAGGGTATTGGTGCTGTTGGAGATCTTGCTGGAAAAGCGTTTTCAACTGCGAAGAATAAAATAACATCATTAGTGAGACGAAAAAAGAAACCGTTACCGTCTACAGCGGAAATGCCTGCAAGTGTTAGTAGAATTATAAATAACGCAGTAGATGAAAAATTAGCGTCGATGGCTTTAAACCCCGACCAAAGCAATATTGCAAATATGATAGCATTAAGTGGCTTTAAAAAACTACGACGATGAAAATGGAAAATCGCGATTTAGACTCTGATAAATAGAATAAAATGTTCAAAAAGTCACATGATCCAGCGTTTGATCTAGACGCCCCAGTTGGCAAGGATGATTCTGTAAGCGATTATCAATATTACGCCTATCATGCAATAGACCCAAATAGTCGAGCAAGAATTGAACTTCAAGTCTATGATACCAGTAAATACTTTTTGCCCTGTGAAGCGTTTATTGAAGTAGAAGGAGAACTTGTAACAGCTGATGATACTCCTGCTGTACCAGCACCGTATCCAGATGGTACTCAAGTCGGTTTTGTCAATAATGGTATTATGGCGTTATTTGAGAGTGCTAGATATCTCATTGATGGAAAAGAAATTGAGTCCATAGATCGCGATGTTGATATGGCTACAACAATAATCGGGTTAGCGAGATATTCTGATGATTATACAAGATCAGCAGGACCCTCTATGATGTTTGCAAAAGATGGTAAGAATACCGCTGGAGGAAATCCATTTGTTGTAAGACGACCAAAAAAAACGTGATAATAGTGATGCTGATGTCGAGAATATGATTATAAACAACGACGTTAATTTCAATCTAGGAGCTGCAACACGAAACTCAATGTTGCAAGGAGCGCGTAAATCATTTTCATGCGCGATTCCACTGCATCACATATTTGGATTCTGTAGAAACGTCAGAAAAGTTATTTATGGAGCGAAGCATACAGTATCGCTTGTACGAAAGAGTGATGATAACGGCGCAATTTGGAGGATTTCAGCAGATGCTGCAAATCCCAATGCTGATGCCGGTAAAGTCAATTTAACAAAAATATCATTGTGGATGCCAGTGTTGACTCCAGCAATCACCGCAGAAGAACGATTACTATCATTTATGGACCAAGGAGGAAAGTCGTTGTTGAGTTGGCTAACCGTGAGTACAGATGTTAAACAATCAAATATCAACGGGTTATTCACGTGGAATCTAGCATCAAAACAAGGTGTTGCTGCGCCACGTCATATATTTATTGCGTTACAGGATAACACACGAGTTGGCAATCAACTCTCCAGCCATATGATATTTGATCAGTTAGGTGTGAAAGACGTCTCACTGAGAATAAACGGCCAGCAGGAACCATCCGAGGATATACAACTTAATTACACAGAAAATCATATTGCACGAGTTTATCATCGTCTGTTGTCATTTATGGCACGCGACCAAAATGTCGATACTGGTTTGCAAATATCACAATATGATTTTAAAAATTTGTATCCGATCTATTACTTCTCACTGGAACATCTCGATTTGACAAGACAGTCAGTTGTTGATATACACTTTAGAGCTAATGTGACTCGTGGTGCTATTGCTAATTATAGAGCGGTTGCTGTCATTCTCAGTGATAAATCAATGCTACTTGAAGGTGTTGGTGGAAGAATGAGAGTGGTAGATGCCCCAGTAGAAAATCTTTGATTTTCTCGATTTTTCATTGAATTAGAATCAATCAATTATATATAATGTCATATAGTGTTATTAGTGTTGCGTTAACTCCCGGTCAATTAAAAAAATTGCAATCGGAATCAGCTAAAAAATGTGGAACCACAATCACGTTGAAACCCAACCAAATGACTGGTGGTGCAAATAAATTATCACTGACAACTCGTCAAATAAAACATTTCAATGATGCACTTGCAGCCAAAAAAGGGGTTCAGATTACTCTCTCTGCGGCTGATATCAAAAATATGATTAAAACAGGCGGTATATTTCCGTTGTTAGCTGCGATTCCAGCATTGATTGCAGCAGCAGCCCCAGCGGTGGCTAAAGCGGCAGCGTTAGGAGCCGTTGGTACTGCAGCAGGAATGGCACTAAAGAAGGCAACTGGGAAAGGATATAAAAAAAGGGAAAGGGTCTAAGACTACCAGGAACCCCGTATTCGTGGTACAGCGGAAAGGGTCTAAGACTACCAGGAACGATTTATTAATTCAGGAATCGATGGTTCCCAAATCTTCGATGGTTCCTATGTCCAATTTTGATTTAATGGATGCTGCTAAAAAACTAGCGATTAAAAACTTCAGAGGTGTCTTTATGAAAGATCAATTACCACATCAACCAAACAGCGTTGAAACCGGAATCATTAATTTAGATAACAGCACCGGACCCGGAACTCACTGGGTTGCATACGCTATTGATCCACGTGGGATTGTTTATTTCGATTCATATGGATTAGCCCCACCAAAAGAGTTTATGCGGTATATAAAAACCCTTCCAATGAAGACTTGGTATTCTACGCTACCAACACAACAAATGAATGACCCACCAATATGTGGCAGCGAAGTATTAAATGTCCTTGACGCTATTTCTAACTCCTTGAGTAACCCAAGCGGAAAACCACCACATGTTGTCGTTAATGAATACACTAGTAATCGCTGGCAACGACGAAATCGTCAAAAACGATTTTAGAGAGAGAAAGAGTTTTACAATAACATGATTGATATTTGGGGGAGATCTTTGAAACCCAAACCCGATGACACTGCACCACCTGATTCTGTCAAGGATGTAAAAAAACTAATCAAAGATGAAATAGCTGAGACGTTGAACTTAACAAATGTTGATCCTAATGAAATAGTTGTATTTCAAGACAAACAGGGTAAATTGAAATCCAGTGATGTGTCATTGGATGATATTTTAGTTAAACAACGAAACGCAATCGAGAATACTATCGCGTTATTTTCGGATCAGGGTAAATTGAAAACCAGTAATATTTCTCTGGATGATATTTTGGTTAAACAACAAAACGCAATCGAAAATACTATCGCATTATTTTCCGATCAGGGTAAACTAAAACCGGGTGTACTCGTTTCGACGATTACAGATCGATTAAAAACTCTCAACGATGAGTTAAACAATTCTGTGTTTGTACTAACAACACTTGAATCTAGAATTGAAGAAAACGGAAAACAGTTTTCAGTTTTTCGTAGAAATATCATTGATAAATTTATTGGAACCCAGTTGGATAAAATTGAAATAAAACTCCCTGATATTAAAAAATCCATCGATGAGACGAAAACTTTCATCGAAGCCGTCAAAGGTGATTTTTCGAGGATGATAACAATCATTGAAAAAACAAAAATTCCTCATGAGAAAACCAATAACGTAGTATATACAATCCAACACGGATCATTTTTGTGGACATCTACAGACAACAAATTAGATATCACTGCAACCGTTAAGGTTATTTATCGATTAACACTAGTAACAACGACTCAATTTAATATATCATCGTCGAGTTCATCCGGGGTCAACAATACGATTTCAACGATCATCGACAAGGATACAACTGAAAAGTTCACGATAACATCTACTGATAAACATTTGACTAAAACTCCGGTATCATGGTATGTGGAATTCGTAGCGAATTTAAGTAAATAACTAAATCGTTCGGATTTCACAATTGAAAACGCTAGTGTTTTTAAAATAAAAATGATTTCATCAACTCAATGTCGCTATGATCAGGTCAGAGAATTTCAGAATAGACTCAAAACCCTCACTGAGGAGTATCAAATAAAAATAAAAAAATACCGACGAAGAATCACCGCAATTGATGTTATTATATACTCGGTGTCAAGCGTTCTCACTGGCGCCGGAATAATACTAGCATCTGTTACAATGATTGCCCCGGTCGTAGTTCCAATTTGCATTTCTGCGGTGGCTACAATCGGGGGTATATCAACCGGGATAGCAAAAAAGATATCATCATGCAGCCAGAGTAAACTGCAGAATTACTTACTTCAATTTCATATTGCATCAACCGCATATTCGCAGTTATCCCTGATGATATCATCGTCACTCGATAATACGATTATATCAGATAGTGAATTCTCAGCGATGGTCAGTATTTTTGATTCCGCGATATCGAAATTAGAGCGACAACATGAGTATAATAACAATGACAACACCGATGGAATCAGAAAACACGAACCCAAAAAACAAAATGATCTCAATAATATCAACATTACCAGATTGTGAGTTCTCAGTGATGGTCAGTATTTATGATTCCTCGATACCAAAATTAGAAATAAATCATGAGTATAATAACAATGACAACACCGCAGGAATTACTTCAACGAATAGTGGAGAACACGAACCCAGTACAAACAAGCATGATATCAATAACATCAACGAATCCAGAATTCAGTGTGAATTTCCCCTCTCCGGTCCCAGTGAAGGAGATAGCGCTAGCAAAACTACGAGTATACCACAGTTGGCCTAATATCAGATCAAAATCATTTGGTGGTCAACAACCGAATAATTCTTTAGTGTTTGCGAATAAGAATAAACCCGACGGAACCCCAGACTGGAATGTTGTTTCGATACCAACAGGGTCATACCAAATAGAACAAATCAATAATGAATTCGCGCGTAGAATAAAATCGATTACTGGAACAGAATCGAAAATCGCTATAACAGTTCATGAACCAACACTATCATCCGCAATTGAGATAAGCACAGAAGGATACGTAGTAGATATCTATCAAAGCTCAATAAGAACCGTACTAGGATGGCCTGAATTACCACCAGGGGGAGAAACCGTTGATGTACCAGAACCACAAAAATCTGATTATATCACCGACAGAATAAAACCCGATAATCCAATAAGGAGTTATGAAGATCACAGAATCACTATACAATTTTTTGGTCTTGGATACCAACCAACTGGGAAAGAGAAGCCAGGGGAGGGAATAGAGGGATATCATTTTGTTGACAAACCTAAAATCGTTAAAAATTTCACAGCAATGAATAATGATTTTTCACTGTTGTTAATATCTCTTAAATCCGGCTCTCTCACCCGAGATGAATTTATCAGCGTCGTAGAAACATGCGATAAAATTATCGACGATATGATAATATTTAACCTAAAAATTATTCAGGATATATTAGATGACGATAATCCCCTATCGAGAACAAGATTTGCATCAGACTATAATATCCCCGTTAAGGATATTCCAACATTTAAACTACCCGGATATAACGTACCAGAACTAAAAAAACTTCTCAGTGATGCCATCGATGTTGGTTTCAAAATAATTCATGATACATGGAAAAAAACAGCATCACCGGAAATAAAAATCCTCAAACACAATAATGACCCAGACGGTGGCGGCAGGCATATCGCTCCGTTCAACGTGAATATTTCATCGGTGATTGCGCTCAATTTAGTATGCGATGTTATCGAAGGAAGCTATCAAATTAATCTCGAACGATCAAATCAAGCTCAGCAGGGATATATTCTTTATTCGTTTGCACCAACAGCTCCTCCAGGATTCCTAATTATTGAAAACCCAATTAATCCTGTCTACATGCGATGCCATAATAATTCATTAACCAGAATTAATTTCAAACTCACCGACCAGTCAAATAATCTGATTGATTTACAAGAAGAGGTGTTAGCGATTAGTCTGTTTGTGAGATCCTAAATGATTTTCGTCCTAAGGACTTGATCAAATATTCGGTTAAAATCATTTATTATTTTTTGTTAACCCAGTGATGAAATCACTAAGCAGCAGAGAGGGTGGATGACAACAAGTTGCGACCAAAATTGATTAAAAAATCGTAAAAGTCTCCGTTTTCATTTTTTTAGTTAAAATGAGATTTCGTAGGGAAAGCTCATTAAGATTTCAATCAATTTTTTGTCTGAAAACGTTGTAGGATTCACCCCTGAGACATTTTTTTTGGTTAAAATGAGATCGTAGGAAGGCTCGTTTTAGGATTTCAATCAAAATTTTGTCTGAAAACGTTGTAGGGTTCACCCTCTCTGCTGCTCATAATTTTAATTAATATATAAACTGAAGAGCCTAAATGGCAAGAATAAAAGGCACCAGTATCAATAGAAAAAGAAAATATTAATAATAAAATATACAAAAATAACAACAAAAACCAATTGGAAAGCCAAACCGGCTAGCCCATGTAGCACGTGGCTTGCTTAATTCTGTTTCCCACTTCCTCATTCGTGACATGATCTCTATTTGTAACGCCAAGCAACCTTCGAAAGCATCTCATTTCAACAGCTTGTATCCACCTTTCGAGATCCACTGTGAGGGTCCATTATTCATGCATATAGGAATACAGATGCAACCAAGGAGCGCATCAGTCTGAGGTGTTTCTGTCTTTCCAGACTGTTTGCCATTGCTGTTATTGTAAAGAAAATTAGATACTACAATTTACTTGTCGTGAAAAACCCCAAATACACCAACAAACAAGTGTAACAAAATTCCACTTTTCACATGAGCTGGTAACAACAACAACAACAACAACAACAACATAAAAATCATGAACTAAATAACATAAACATCAAAAATATAGCCGAAAAACTCATACCAGAGAGCCAAAATGGCTAACTTAAAAAGCACCAGTAACAATAGAAAGCAACACAAAAAAATCAAACCAAAATATAGTTAAAATACACACAGAGGCTGGCTCATATAACCCGAGCCAGAAAACATACAATACTACATGTTATTCTACACTTGAATTTCTTTACCTTGAAATAAACCACGTGACACAGCCTAAATTTTGACCGACACGCGACACACTTATCGACGCGAGCAAAATACCTTACCATACTCACCCATACAACGGCAGTCCAAACAAAGGAAAAGCTCAAAAAAATAAACTAAAACAGGAGACCAACAGTCGGAAGCATACGACAATTTCTCACGACTAGAAAATCAATAATTCCATTTCCACATTTATAAATAGAATGTACAGTCACCATAACTCTCTAATTATAGGACAAAAGTAGAAAATATTTAATTCTCCTTTGATAAAAAAAACAAAACAAGCAAAATTACAACTCCTTTCCTGAGAAATAATTGAATGTACAGGGTTTTCAGATCAAGCCCTCTACATATCAAATTTTAAAGACAGCCTATATTTTGCAAAATTAATTCAAAGACAACCTACACCTTTTATATTTTCTTCTTAGCAAATAGCTCTCCGATCCAATGCGATAAGGAGAAATGAAAAGGATCGGCAACAAGATCCTAAGGGCTAAGGTCCTTATAAACACAAAACTTAATGCCCCAACTACACCTGTAACCCACAACACCCCCCCCCCCCGCAAACACACCATAACAATCATGCGTAACAAGAAACTAATCTAGTTAAAAAAACATACTATATATTTAGAATTTTTTTTTTACCGAACTACACTTGGAAAATAAGGAAACAAATATTACAAATATTATTTCATTGTGTCCAATACAAGAACACAAAATAACACACAATATAGCATATACAAATGGACAAACTTGACTCTGGCAAAGTCACATCGCGATACTTCAAAAATAAAAAAAAAGGAAAGGAAATCAGCCTGGAATTTAAATAATTCTCAGGGAGGAGTGTACAATCCTTATTAAAAGAATAAATGAAAGGGAAACCATAACACACCGAAGCACCAAGGTGTAGGAAATACCCAAAACCGGCACTGGTAGAGGATAGGGAGTACCATTCGGAACAACTTTTTCGATAATACAACTAAGAATACTGATACAAACAAAGACTAACCCTGAACAAATAATTTCTTTCCTAATCATAAATGGGAAACAAAATATACAAAAACATAATATACATGGGTGGACAGTGAAACACTACACCAAACCAAACATTTTTGTACAACAAGGGTGTTACACAAAACTCAAACCAGCGAACTTGCTGGGGGGAGTTGAAGGGTATCAACAAAAGATAACTTTTAATTTTCTAAATATTTAATGTCATCTGTTGGATCTTACAATTCAAGGTCAAAATAAGAAAATGGAATTATTATAATTGTTACAGTATCGTAAATACAGTTTTAGACATACGGGCAACACTGCCGTATCATATTCATCAAAACATTGGGATGAGTAACTCCAGTATTGCATAGTCCTGTCCTTGTTAAAGTGTTGATGCCTCAATATGGAAAAGTTTACGTTTGTGACATTAGTTGTTGTCCAGGCTATACTTATTTTTAATCACCAAAATCAATAAAATGAATAATATTTAAAATGTTTAGGTCATATGCTAACAATGTATTGTCATCCTGGCGAAAATGTTTCAAAACAATGTAGTCAAAATTAGCGACCATAAGTGCTCTATAAATGGTAAATTGCTAACATATATTTGGATACATAGATATGAAATAGTCTAAATGATCCACAGAACGTCATCGAATACACCATTTCACTATAATTCTCGCAACGATGACTCGCAAACCCGCTTATAACGTGGTGTCATGGTTGAACCTCAGTTTTTTAAACACCAGAAGATACTCAAAATATATCAGCCCATGCGCATGAATCTGAAGAAAAATCGGGACTAAAATTGAAAGTTGAAACATTGACGTATCACTCGCTTAATTGTCGAAAACGGTAGATATGATCTGGGAATTGCAACCAATACATTATATTTTCAATATTTTTATATTCCTCGGATTCACACTCTTGTTCTTCCTCTTCCCCATTTTCGTCTTCTTCTTCCCAAAATGAAGAAGATACCTCCAAGTCTTCTTCCAAATTAACTACCATGCATTAGGATGAAGAATCCTGCTTTTATGATTGTGGTGGTGGTGATGGTGATGGTGCGCTGTCTGGTGTCTTTTCTTTCTTAGTTCCCACAGTTTAGCAAATAGTGCATGGAACCGGTTGACTTTTTCGATCATCTGGTCAGTGACAATTTGTAGGTGCTTTCTCAAGTGCAGTGGCCCTGGTAAGGGCTTGAATAGCCGGCTGCTTATTTCCAGTTGGGGGTGGGGTGTTTTGGTTTCAGACTCGTCTGCTGTATGTTTTCCCTACTTCTTTTGCACCTGAGATTCCCCGGTTTTGTTTAATCCTTCGTCTTTGTCTCATACAAGTCGAAACGTTGTTCTTCTATCTGCCGCTCTAAAGTTACAGCCTGTAGCAATGCTGAGGCCAACGCCCATTATTGCATTTAGCGCCTGAGGGAGATTATTACGCTCGCTGGCATGTATTGTTCGATGTTGCCACTTGCTCGGTTAGCCGCAGACTTTGGCACAAATCGATGATGATTAATTTGAATTTAAGTGCTGTGCTGCTACCAGAACAATGTATCAATGTTTAACCTTTGTATGCGCTAAGCATTTTATTACTCCTTGAGATAGGAAATGTGCCACATTCCCAAGGCATTTACGTGTTCATAGGACAATATTTAATTGAGCCGTGAGATCGGAGTTACTATTGAGCGATTATCGATCTGAATGGGGGGGGGGCGTGATGAGTGAGATTTGACTCAGCACACACTCAACCTTTGATCCTAGGCGATATCACTGCTGTTCATGGCGTGTAATGCACGTGTGGATTGTGGAGGCTGAGGTTTCCGATGGGGGCGTAAGAGGAGAGGTGGCTCGTTCATTGTTATGCTTGGTCGGTCAGCTGTGCTTTCATACTCTAAGGTTTCATGTTTAAAACATTTCCCTATCAATTTGATAGACTCTGTGCTGTTAAGAATCTATAGAGTATACAGGCCCGTATGACAGCTAGAATTTAGTGTTTTGCGGTTATTGCTATGCTGGTGCTGATGGTCATGGGTGTAAGACCACATATCTCTTAATGTTTGGTTGTTATAATTATGTTATTGATTTCAGCAGTGTGGCCCCGTGTCTGATGGTTTTGGGTTTTGAAGACCTTATATCCATTCATGCTGGGCCCTGATTGTTCATTGTTAGTTTTGATGTGCAGACTTGTGCTGCGGGGCCTGACAGGCTTTGAGCTTGTAGACTACCTTATAAAGCATAAGTTGTTGTCCTATTATCTAAACGTTTAGCTTATTCTCAGCCTTGTCATGAGGGGTCAGATTGTCTTTGAGCTTTTAGACTACCTTATATCGTTTGATTTGGGACCATATGGGTGTATTACATTTTGTGATGGTCTGGTCTCAGACCAACTCTATAAATTAAATTTTTTGAGTTCTAATTATCTAATGTGTTAATTAATGATTGTTGAAGTGCTGTCAACTGGGTTGTATGAGAGAAAAGTTAGAGAAAGTTAGGGGTGTGAGCGTTTGGTGTATATTCGTACTCTGTTGATTTTCAGATGTTATACGTTTTGTTGATGTTGTTTGGTTGGTTCTCTTCCTACCCTTATTTAACACTGATGTCGTTAAAATCACTTATTTCTTCAATATATACTTATTCTGTTAATGACCTGGAGTGTTACATTATTAACTTATGACTGGTGTGTTTGTGTCGGATGGGGGGGGGGGAGGGAACCTTTAAGCACCATTATTGACTGTAGCAAGTGATTATGAGCATCATTAATCACGTTATTTTATTCTAAGAAACGTTTCGTTTATCTATTCAATTCTATGAGCCCACCATATGTATTTTGTATTTTATCTGTCTACATATTAATACGACTTGTTAGTGTCATATGCAAAGTTTCAGGTCAAAAGGACTGAATCAGGAAAAAAACACAAACTGCAGAGGGAACATACATAAAGTACTAAATGGCTAACAAAAATTATACAGCGTTTCAATTTATTTTTCTTTCGTGAAAAGTAAAGACGGAAAAGTTATAATTCATAGATTTGTATACGATACATTCCATACAATATATCAGTTATAATTATAAAGTTATAATTCATAGATTTATATACGATACATTCCATACAATATATCAGTTATAATTATAAAGTTATAATTCATAGATTTATATACGATACATTCCATACAATATATCAGTTATAATTATAAAGTTCTAATTCAGAGATTTATATACGATACATTCCATACAATATATCAGTTATAATTATAAAGTTCTAATTCAGAGATTTATATACGATACATTCCATACAATATATCAGTTATAATTATAAAGTTCTAATTCAGAGATTTATATACGATACATTCCATACAATATATCAGTTCTTGCGACAAGTTTGGGTTACTTTACTTCATGTACTGACTTACTTTGGGTGATTTATACTGTATTTGGATTTGTGAATACGTGCATGCAAATCCGCTTCCTCATTTCAATGCAAATAAGTGGAATTTGTAGCACCTTGTCTAATATCCGATTTATTACAGTTCTTTCAGGAATGAATACTATCTGAATATGATTTAAACTGTATTTTTATTTGCAAACACGTTAATGCTTGCATAATATCACGTTGAGAGCAAATACACGGTAAAAATACTTCACCTTGTCTAATAATATATTTTTTATATTCTTTCAGGAGGAAAGAGAGAAAAAAGAAAAAGTAAGTAAATTATAGATCTTTTCAGTAAATACACATAAATCAAACATCATAAATTTATTGCACGACTCATATATGTTACAATTTAACCAGGCTGCATTATTTTCAAAACCTTGTCTTCTTCATATTTTGTCAATATCGTGCATTTATCGGTTTCGTCGGAAAGAAAAACAGCATGCATTTATGGACTTACGAATTATACTTTGGTTGCAAGATGTGCATCTTATAATATGGCATTGTCCCCCTGTTAGTCCTTTTAAATTATTAACTGATCGGATATAATATCTTAAGCATCGTATAGATGTTAATAACTGTTAAACATTCTCTCTCATTACCCAGCTATGACTTTAGATATAGTGTGAGAAACTCTGGGCAATAATATTTTTGTTCCCGCGCAAAATTTTGTGCATTTTCCTCAAAGGAGTGTAATGCACCTGTGACTGTATTCTCATATAAAAGGATTACAAATTTGATATTAGCTAAGCCACACCATAGCTATATCTGCCCTTTGCTATATTTAAACTATTATTAATATGCTTCTTATTACCTCTAACCTTTCCTAACGCTACCCTCTTCACTTTGTTTTTGCCTTTAATACAAATTTTCAAAAAAGTATTTTGCAAACTATACAAATAATTTTCCACTATTGTCAAAAGAGTTTTCTTGTCACAAAACCTACTTACAAATAACGTGCAAAAGTAAAGTGCAATCTCCAATACTTTCTTACAGAAAGGTTTTCATAAAAAAACACTTCCGAACAGAATCGGAATCAATACAAGAGGGAAGACTGATAAAGGCATATAGAGATACCTGGGTCTAGGCATTACACCTGTCCCACATTACAATAAGTGAGAGGCCAAACACAGCAGCACTACTAGCAATGCTAACTGCAAGAGGTATAGACTCCTGCAATTCGGATACCCTCACACATATTGGAAAAGGGATATATTTTTTATATCCAAAATGAAAATACTTCCTATTACCCAAGGGTAATATTATCATGGGAGAAATAGTAGCAAAAGTCACACTGCCGCCGTCTCCCATAACTCAACTGGTCAATAGACGGACAGTGGACATATATGTATCAAAGTTTCCGTTCGAGGTACGCCTGAAAACCTTATAGGAAGGTTTCGAACAGAGACTTGGTATAAAAACAATAAAAGTACGTAAGGAAACTTACAAAACTATACCCGGGAAAGATTATAGTAAGAATAAAAAGAAGGGACGCACCAATAGTGCCAGAATTTTGTAAAATTTTCGGCGTACTGATACAAACTTAGTTTCCTGGCTGTACGCAGGTACATCCGTGTAGTATATGTTGTACAACGGACACGATAGATGGAAATGCACAGATAACACACACAATGCAGATGTATGATCATTCAAACAACAACAACACAAACAAATCTTATGCACAAGCTACCACCTTTTGACAAAAACCACAAAAGCAATACTACTAAAAAGGAAGTACCAAACACACAATCACATCTCCAAACCACTAAAAGAAGAACAGATACCAGCACCAAAGGAGACAAACTCAAAACCATGGTGAATCCATGAGACTGAAACTGAAACCGAAAATCCCACCCACTCACCCCCCAAAAAAGAAGACAAACTAAAACCCGCCTAACAAAAACAACAAACACCAAATATTGGATAAGTAACCAAATACAGTTTTAGTGTACTTGAAGTGGAACCAGTGAAAATTGACATAGAAACAACACAAACAGAATAACTGCTAAAAGAAGTAGATAAAGAAGAAAAAGAGGAAGGCACCATCGCCCAAGGTAAATTAAGGAAAAATAAGACAAACCGCACAATACCAGAAAGAACAGAGAAAAAAGACACCTTTAGAAACACAGGATACACCAAACACGGCACAGATTAAAGAAATACTTAAGGAAATGTCACCACAACCGATGCTCACCCCAATCAAACCGACCTCCACTGAAGAAACCACCCAACTAGAAGAAATGGGAAACAAAACAGCCGCCCTGACATCTAACCAACGAAACAAAATCCCCTGAATCAAATGATTATGACTTCTTGACGCCACCATCCATCCCCAACCACAACAACAACAAACTACAACCGAAACAACCACAACAAAGTCTAATCCCAAACTTTTTCAACAACAAACAAAACTCAAATAAACAAACTCAAATAATAAAAAAAAATCTAAATACCTCTAAGAAATGGATGAGAAAAATTCTCTAAAACTCGCATCCATAAATATTAGAGTGATTGATATAAACAAAGCTGAAGAGTTTATACAAAAAATTACAATCATATAATATCATAGCACTCCAAGAAATCCATAACCTAAAACAAAAAAATACAATCATATAATATCATAGCACTCCAAGAAATCCATAACCTAAAACAAAACAAATACAATCATATAATATCATAGCACTCCAAGAAATCCATAACCTAAAACAAAAAAATACAATCATATAATATCATAGCACTCCAAGAAATCCATAACCTAAAACAAAAAAATACAATCATATAATATCATAGCACTCCAAGAAATCCATAACCTAAAACAAAAAAATACAATCATATAATATCATAGCACTCCAAGAAATCCATAACCTAAAACAAAAAAATACAATCATATAATATCATAGCACTCCAAGAAATCCATAACCTAAAACAAAAAAATACAATCATATAATATCATAGCACTCCAAGAAATCCATAACCTAAAACAAAAAAATACAATCATATAATATCATAGCACTCCAAGAAATCCATAACCTAAAACAAAACAAATACAATCATATAATATCATAGCACTCCAAGAAATCCATAACCTAAAACAAAAAAATACAATCATATAATATCATAGCACTCCAAGAAATCCATAACCTAAAACAAAAAAATACAATCATATAATATCATAGCACTCCAAGAAATCCATAACCTAAAACAAAAAAATACAATCATATAATATCATAGCACTCCAAGAAATCCATAACCTAAAACAAAAAAATACAATCATATAATATCATAGCACTCCAAGAAATCCATAACCTAAAACAAAAAAATACAATCATATAATATCATAGCACTCCAAGAAATCCATAACCTAAAACAAAAAAATACAATCATATAATATCATAGCACTCCAAGAAATCCATAACCTAAAACAAAAAAATACAATCATATAATATCATAGCACTCCAAGAAATCCATAACCTAAAACAAAAAAATACAATCATATAATATCATAGCACTCCAAGAAATCCATAACCTAAAACAAAAAAATACAATCATATAATATCATAGCACTCCAAGAAATCCATAACCTAAAACAAAAAAATACAATCATATAATATCATAGCACTCCAAGAAATCCATAACCTAAAACAAAAAAATACAATCATATAATATCATAGCACTCCAAGAAATCCATAACCTAAAACAAAAAAATACAATCATATAATATCATAGCACTCCAAGAAATCCATAACCTAAAACAAAAAAATACAAGCTATATAGAGGATAAACTTGATTCAATTATACAAAAAGACCTCCCACACATCAGTCTAGTAGTCGGTTTGATAATCAAAAACAAACACATACAAAACAATTGGAAAAGCTACACAACTCCTACACATCTTAAAGGAAGAATGACTACCCTTCTTAAGCAGTCTCTCCAAGTCTCTCTCATACAAGCACACGATACACACATCATAAACATATGCTCACCAGCCAGACGTATCCAAATACTACCCTTCTTAAGCAGTCTCTCCAAATGTGAAATTTTGATCAAAAAACTAGCTGACCACAAAACCGTAACAATCGAATACACAACTCAAACGCCAATCAATTGTTTGAAAATTCATTGGAAGTTAAAAACTCCATATTAGACCTCCCAGAACTTTATTATGAAATAATAATGTGATCGGGAATACTCAAAACCTAACAATAGATCACTTCTTGGACCAAATAAAAGAACAATTAAAAGATATATGCAAAAAATACTCTCACCTGCACAAACAAAGCAACACAATAATATAAATGGAATGCACACTTATATTAAACGACAACACTATTAACTACCCAAAAAGATGAAACAAAGGAAATACTTGATAAACTGAAATTATATCAAATAACAGGCGAAACAATAAAATCAGGACTTCATCAAGACATACACAACATCGGAAAATAATTTGACAAAAGAGAGGAAATACGGAGAGGAAATGAAAATCACTAATTAAACTCAAAATAAACAACACAATAATAGAATCGAAAAGTGACATTTTATCAAAAGTAAAAGACAACTATCAACTACTATATAAATCCAAAAATATACCAAACGAAAACATAAATAAATACCTAGAAAACATCAATCTTCCCACCATTTCAAACAGCGATAACGAAATGTGTGAACAGCCTATATGTAAAGGCGAGATAGAAAGAGCTATAGAAGCACTAATCGATAACAATGGACCATGATTAAAAGGGTTAACCGCAGAATTTTTCCAAAGGTTCAAAAGAGCGATTAGTCCAGTGCTTTAAGATCTTTACAAAACGATTTTTGAAAACAAATAAATGACACAATCAATGAAAACTGGACTTATTACCCTGATCTATAAAAACCAAGTCAACATTTTGAGCCTAAAACACTGGCGCCCAGTCTCCCTCCTAAAGATAGATTACAAGATTCTTAGCACCATATTAGCAAACAGGCTCAAAAACACTGTGTGACATAATAATGAGCAACCAGTCATGTGGCGAGGAAGGGAGGCAAATATCAAACAACACACTATCAACGAAAACAATCTTTGAATATATGAATACAAATGGAAACAAATGGCGCCTTAATTCTCTTTGATCGAGAGAAAGATAGAGATAGTTTTTTATACTTGCAACCCTAAAGAAAAACGGTTTGGGGACAAATTTTACAAGTTGGCCAGAAAATTTATATAACAACATACAATCAAAAATACAAATAAACGTGGCTCAGACCGAACCATATGCCCCCTGTCAACGTTGTTATATATAACTGGAATCGAAGCACTATATATAACAATTCAAATGATAATGATATAAAAGAAATAAAGACTCCAAACAACAGAAACCAAATAAAAATATTCGTACATGCCGATGATCTATCGAACTTTATTACAACACCTGAATCGTACAAAAGCCTTATCAAATAATTCAAAATGTTTAGCGAAGCCTCGAGTTCAGATATCAATCATGAAAAAACAGAAATCCTACTTATCGGCAATTGGAACAAAAATAACACCCAAATACCGACAGAAAATCTTAAAGACCATAGTAAAGTCCTAGGAGTATACCAAGGCAAAAACAATAAAATGTTAAATATGAATCAAATAATCAATAAAATAAACAAACACAAAACTGTCTTGAATGTCAGAATCCTCACCCTCCTACAAAGAATACAAATAGCCAAAACATACCTTTTTAACTCAATATGGCACGAATTTAATATAATCGACTTTGATCTTCATGACAAAAAAAAAGATAGAATCTGCAATCTATACCTTTATATGGAACAAGATATGCATAACCTCTCGCTTCACAAAAGTAAAAGACAGAGGAGGGATGTACATCCCAAACCTAAAACTCAAACAAACAGGTAACTACTTAGACAAATTAAATAAATTTCAAAATGCGCCAAAACACCCATGGCAAAGTATATACACCTATTGGTTCGGATTTTTAATGCCGCATAAAAAAGAATTATACAATGATAATATCACAAAACTAATAGTACCACCCATAATTGCCTGCAGACAAACCCAAGTCTTAAAATAATACAGAACACAGAACAGAATATGGAAAACTAAAAACTCAACTGAAATGTATGACTTCATAATAAATCCCAAACTACCACCCAACAAAATAAAGATAAATTACCCGCACTTTAACTGCACCACAATATGGATAAATTGGATGCAACTAAAGAATCCAAAATAAATAACCCAAATATATGAGTATCTTCATTACGGCTGGTGGACTGGGGAAATGGACTTTAAAATAAAACTCATTAAAACCTCCCAACGTGCCCCTTATGTAAAAGATTTATTGACAATAAAAACCATTTGCTGTTAGCATGCGAGGTACTAGATGACAAAAGAAAATAAATAAAAAAATAAAGAAGGAAAACAACAAATATCTTTGACCACAATATGCTACTATACACAAAAAAGATAAACAATAAAAAGCTATACCAGGATATAATTAAATATATACTATTTGTGATTGGAAAAAGAAAACAATCGATATGGATACCTTAGAAAAAATAATAAACAAAATTCTAAGAATCATATATAATCGTCTCCTCCTTTTTGCAGTGTCAAATAAACACATATTTTTTTTTTTTACTAAATAACCAAAAACTTACAGAAAGACAATTGTGCACACACGGTCAGAACCAGATATATAACAAACAGACATACAAAGAACCTGACTGAAACAAAACAAATTCACATTCAAGTACCCATGTAGGGTAAGATACGGTAGAAAGAGAGACTTAAGATAGCCCGACACCAAATAAAGCTAAAAAGCCCCCCCCCCCCCCCCCGAAAAAAAAGAACCACTAGCAAAACACAAACAGAATTTTAAATCAACTCAGGTACTGGAGAGCCGAAAGGGAAATCATAAAAAGCAACAGTATCAATTAAAAATAAAAAGTATAATAATATAATTGAGCCGAAAAGGCAAACCCCCAAAACAATAGTAAAATACAAACATAATTTTAATTAATATATGAACTGGAGAGCCGAAAAGGCAAACCCCCAAAACAATAGTAAAATACACACATAATTTTAATTAATTAATGAATTGACTGGAGAGCCGAAATGGCTAGCCTAAAAGGCACCAGTATCAATAGAAAAAAAAATTATACAAAAATACCAACAATTACCAACTGGAAAAAACAAACCGGCTAGCTCATGTAGATACTACAATTTACTTTGTCGTGAAAACCCCCAAACCAGCCAACAAACAATTTTAACAAAATTCCAATTTTCACATGAACTGGTAACAACAACAAAAACAACAACAACAACAAATAAGTATAACTAAAATAATAAAAACCTCAAAATATAGCAGAAAAATGCAAGCTGGAGCGCCGAAATGGTTAGCTTAAAAAGCGCCAGTAACAACAGAAAGTAACAAACAAAAATATCCTCAAATTATAGTTTAAAAACACACACAGGCTGGGGTCATATAATTCGAAACAGAAAACATACAATATTACATTTTATTCGACACTTGAATTCCTTTACCTTGAAAGAAACCACGTGACACATCCGGTATGTTGACAGACACGCGACACACTTCTCGACGCAAGCAAATACCATTCCAAACTCACCCATACAACGGCAGCCCAAACAAAGAAAAAGGCTCTACAAAATAAACTAACATAGGGGACCAACTAACGGAAGCATACGACAGTTTCCCACGACTAGAAAATCAATAATAGCATACCACATTATAAATAAAATGTTCAGTCACCATAACTCTCACCATAACTCCTTTGATAAAAGAAATAAAATTACAACTCCTTTTCTGCAAAATAATTGAATGTACAAGGTTTCAAATGAAGCCTTCTACATATTAAATTTTAAAGACAGCCTATATTTTACAAAATTAATTCAAAGTCAACGTACACATATTATATTTTCTTCTATCTTAGCAAAGGGCTCTCTGATCCAGTGCGCTAAGGAGCAAAGAAAAGGATCGGTAACAAGAAAAGGCTAAGGTCTTTACAATACAAAACTTAATGCCCCAACTACACGTCTAATCCACAATCCCCTCACCCCCCCAAAAAAACCCCAAGCAACCACACCATCAGAATCATGCATACCAAAAACTCCTCTAGTTTTAAAAAAGACAGATTATATATTTTGGACCTTTTTTAAATACAAAACTACACTAGGAAAATAAGCAAACAACTATTACAAATATGATTTCATGCTGTCCAATACAATAACACAAAACAAAACACAATATAGCATATACAAAATGGACAAACCTCAGAGAGGAGTGTACAATCCTTCTTAAAAGATAAACTGAAAGTGAAGCCATAACACACCGAAGCACCAAGGCGTGGGGAATACTAAAAAAAGGGACTGGTAGAAAATCTTTTGGGGTAATAAAAGTAAGAATAGTGAGCAATAAAAGCAAAGAATAATCCTGAAAAAATACATTGTTTCCTAATCGTACATGGGAAACAAAATATACAAATGCATAACATAAATGGGTGGACAGGGAAACACTACACCAAAACTAACATTTACGGAAAACAAGGGTGTTACTCAAAACTCAAACCAGCGAACATGATGGGGAGACTTGGAGTGTATCAACAAAAGGTATCTTTTATTTTTCAAAATATTTAATGTCACTAACATTATCATAAATAAAGTTTTAGACATTGGGCAACACTGCCGTATCATATTCATCAAAATATAGGGATGAGTAACTCCAGTATTGCATGGTCCCATCCTTGTTACAGTGTTGATGCCTCAATAAGGAAAAATTTACGTTTGTGACATTCGTTGTTGTCCGGACTGGCTATATTTATTTTTAATCACCAAAATCATTAAAATGAATAATATTTAAAAAGTGTAGTTCATATGTAAACATTGTATTGTCATCCTGGCGAAAAAATGTTTCAAAACAAAGTAGTCAAAATTAGTGACCATAATTACTCTATAAATGGTAACTTTCTAACATATATTTTGATACATAGACATTAAATGGTTTAAGTGATCCACAGAACGTCATTGAATACACCATTTCACTATAATTCTCGCAACAATAACTCGCAAACCCGCTTATAAAGCGGTGTCATGGTTGAACCTCAGTTTGTTAAACACCATAAAATGATCAAAATAAATTAGCCCATGCGGATGAATCTGAAGAAAAATCGGGACTAGAATTGAAATATGAAATATTGATGTATCACTCGCTTAATGGTCGAAAACGGTAGATATAATCCTGGAATTGTAACCAGTACATGATATTATGAACTCCTGATATGATTTATGTATTGTTACATGTTCTTTCCAAGTGATCTTCTTTGTACACCGTAAATAATGATAATCAACGAAATTGTGATCAATTTAAATCTTATATACACCTGCTGGAGACATTGCTTTAATGAATAAAAGTGTAACGGAAACATGGTCAAGTGCAAGGGAGATAATCTATAAAGCTCAAACACGTTTCTGAGAAGGGAACTCACCCATATTTAGTCCTCACACGTTGCTCTACAAATATTTAAGCATACCTGATATCTGTCAAGTTTGGCTTCAACTGACGTTTCCCGGCCCATTGATTGGAAAGATCACTCACAGTGTCATGATTGCTTAGGGAATCGACGAACAAGCTTTAAATTGTAAATAGTCAATATGTAATAACATTCTTTGTGTACGTGTCAACGTTGATCGGCATGATACACAATTTATCATGTTAATATAGGGAAAAAAATATTGCATAATATGACCTCTGATTTTGAATCCATTAATCAATATATGGATTCACACACACACACACATATATATATACACCCCACCCCCAATGTAGCATGTTAATAAAGGATATAACCGATTGCAGTCTAGGACATGTGATTTTGAATATATCTCACACACACACACACACACACACACACATATATATATATATATATATATATATATATATATATATATATATATACATATACATATATATATATATATATATATATATATATATATATATATATATATATATATATATATATATATATATATATATATATATATATATATATATATATATATATATATATATATAATAGTTGCTATAATTTATACTTGACAATTTGATTTATTGAAAGATGGTGATATTGTGAAATGGCCCGATACTAAATACTTTCTAGGAATTCAATTTCTGGAAAAACAGCGTTCTGAAAACCACGGAGAATAAGCGTCTCCAATTTAAGCCACATAACACAATATGTGTGTTCAAGTATAATAAGATCATATTGAAAATGTGTATACCATATTTTGTAAGAGTTCCTCAAAATAATAATTCAATATCTGACATTTTAAATTTGTTTTGAGGTGCATATCGCCGATATCCTGCTTGTATTCAAGACCTTATACAAATGCTTTTTAATTCTGGAGACGATGGAACAGAATGACAGGTTATACATACTCAACAGAATATATATATATATATATATTCCTACGTTTTCCGTACATCCTGGTCACCAAACAATACTTCAGGATTCGAAATTCATGACATCGTAATTTTTGTTATATATTTTACTTTTAGGTATTATGTTAAAACTTTGTTGTAGTCCTGGACCACTATGCCCATAGTGTTCACTACAGAATACTTGCCGATTTTAGTTAAACTGTGTTGATTTCGCGCAGCCAATTCATAACAATTGTTTCGTTCCTCCATTTTTATTTTTACGTTTAAATATTATTTTTTAATTATAAAATATTAACGTATGCCAAACTGGAACTCGCGTGTTTGAGACTAGCAACATCCCAGTTTTTATCATTTCATGTTTTGTATTGACACTTTTTTTTTCCCCAACACGCATATCCTAACTCTTAATTTTATTTCTTTAATGTTTTAAAGTGTAGTGTGGAAATGTTATTTTACCTCTCCCGCCAACCAACAAAAATTAAAGTGGTTCTAACTTCCGTCATCGCATTATTTATTATTTCTTTATTATTATTGTTTTTTTCTCTTCTCAACTGGCCCATCACATTTTGTTATTTGTTTAATTTTACAGTTTTGTGTTGTGTTGACACGATTTTGTATGACTTTATTATTTATAAACAAATTGATTCGAGTTCGAAATGGTCACATCACAATATTCTTTAATGTTTACTTTTATGTTGAAAATTTCATTTTTACTCGTGCATCCCATCTTTGCTAGATTTTATTTTTGTTGCAACTTTCTTTCATGAATCTCATTAGCCAATCAATATGTGTCTTGATTTTGAAAAACTCGCTGGATCTCATTCTTTTAAAAATATATTTTTAATTTCATGCTAAAACTTTGCTTTAATCTAGCGTATTCCACTTTTAATATTTTTGCCTTTCATATTTGTATGTCACTGATTAGACCAAACAATTAAAAGGAAATCGCACACAATATTTACAGTTTAGAAGAAAATTGATTTCCGAACTTTCACCAGTTGACTGTTTAGCGAATATTTCAAGCGTCAGGTGTGGTTCTACGTTTGATGTTCACGAAGAAAATGTTCGGATTGCGATGCGGAATTAGAGATTCAGCAGATATATCGATCACCTTATTACCCATTGAAGATCAAATATAGATTTGATAAAGAAGAATATCAGTGAAAACGTCGACGTTATGAGATGTGTTCTTAATAATATTTAAAAAGTGTAGTTCATATGTAAACATTGTATTGTCATCCTGGCGAAAAAATGTTTCAAAACAAAGTAGTCAAAATTAGTGACCATAATTACTCTATGTTCAAAAACAAAAAAAAAAGAGTCGGGTAGAACCTACTTTATAATCGACCCATAATTATTCACCAAAACAGATACTAGAGGAATAATGTATCAATGTAACTGCATTTTAGAAAATCAACATTATATGTTTGCTTTTTAAAAGTTACACCATTGTTCATTAATATATTCCTTTTCTTCTTTAGAATATCAGGAATGATCATCTTTGTTATCATTTATTTCAAAACAACTAATGTTTCATTTGCTTTCATATCCATGACCACTCATATTTTTGCATTTCATTTTGTAAATGACACATACATTCGTCCTCTATCTCATCCATATTTTTCCTTCCTCTTTGTTAATGGCATCCATACTTGTCATCCAATTTTTAAAGTGGCATCAGCGTAAAGGAAATAGCTAGGTGAGCATCTTTGGAAACCTAACTGTATATTGACAAAACCTATATTCGTGTTCTCTGCCCAATTTCTTCAGCAAAACTTACCGCTACTGCGGTAGGTGTCCCTTTTAACGGTCCACACATCCATTGCGAGATCGGTGACGTGATAATTATATACTTATTTTAAAATCGAATGGAGTGAAACAAGAGCAAAACAAAGTGCACAAATGCAGTGCAAATTCGATGATGGGATGCCCGCCGTTTTATTTGTTTTTTTTAAATCTACGTTTTTCCCAAAGACGTAAACGTATTAATTGGCTGAAAACAGTACAGTTTGTTAATTTATATTTCTTCAGGACAAAGGAAGGTCTTACAATTTGAAATTCAGCGATTTATTTATATACGGACAATCTGTACAATAGTTTAGTGCAAATGACAATTCTCTGGATTACTTTGTTTCATGTAATGACTGATACTGTGTGACCCATTTGCTAATATATGCATAAGTGGTTACGCACTCTTTTGATATAAAAGAAACGGAATTTATATATACTTGTCTAATATCAGATTTATTGTTCTTTCATGACGAAAGAGAGAGAAAAGATAGTGTAAGTATAATTATAACCTATTTTAGTTAATGTGTACGAATCAGGCATTTCATAAAGTTATTATATGATTACTAAGACGCATATACTTTCTTTTTTCTGTCCAGGTTTATTTAATTTTCTTGACTTCTACTTTCAACACTTTTCTCATCTGATCTTCGGCTGTCTGTATCTGGTCAACTCCCCACTTTGTAAAATACCACTCTGTCCAAAACAACACATCTTCGAGATAACATCGGACTTTTCATGACACCGTCAATGGCCTCATATAGACTTCCAACTCTCATATATTGTGGATGGACAAGACCTTTCATCTTTTCCTCTACCTCAAGACGCATACTGTAAAGCAGATCTCTCTCCTCTTTGAGACTGTTCACACAGTCTAGGCTACCTGGATATTTACATTTGTCAATCTTTTCAACCATAAAAGCTACGTCCATCACCCAAAACAAACGGTGTCTCAATCCGTTGAATAACTCAATGGCCTTCTTCGTTTAGCTTATTCCGTAGAATGGCGCGAGTGAACGAAACTTGAATTGTAGTGCTTAGCGTCCACTAGAGGCATTTAGCACTGTTTAAATTCAAGCAATGCTAGATATTTAGTTAGTCCTGGTAGAAGGAATGGTACCACATTCTCCAGGCATTAATGTACTCAAAGAGTGCTATTTAATGTGGTCGTCAGGTCGGAGGAACTATTAAGCCCTATCGACCTGAGTGTATGACCATGGGTGAGTGTAAATAGACCAATCACACACTCAACCCTAACATCCAATTAGAGAACTGCTACTGGCGTGCAATTTCACTTATGGTGATAATAGCGGGTGAAAATGGTTTCACGTCGTCATTTGCAGCTATCCGTGTGGTGGCAAGGAAGGAAAGGTATTCAGGTCTCACTGGACAGGTTTTTTGGCAAATTTTCGTCGGACAATGACTTATTGCAGAAAAATGATAATAATATTACATTAAAGATAAAAGTACAAATATAACTAATGATTTTTGTTGAAATGTTGCTTGAGGTACTTAAGTTAATTCCTTATGCAACTAGCTGCATTTATACTGAGCCAACCCTGCCACCAACCCCTCTTTTTTACATTCATTTTTTTCAGAACATACTTTTTGTGAATATTTTCCTGTGACAAGACAGCTAAAAGAATCAGTATGTGCTTTATGCATGAATACAGTTCAGTAGTGTAACAAATTAGCATGCTTTTCATCATCAACCATCTAGATATTCAGATATTTACATATGTAGCAGACACATGTAAATACGTAAGCCTGTCTGGCTCCTCATTTGAAGCCCAAGTTACGCATTTGATTTCCAATGCTTGTCTATCTGTGACAGGCAGTCACCATTAAGTCAACCCATTTCATAGCCTATCTTAAAGTAATACTAAACTACATTTCAGATTTAGATTATGTGTTTGATAATTAGGGTCATGCCTTCAACCTTAAATGTTAGGGAGGTGTCAAAATACGAAACTATCCAGTGAGACCTCAGCAAGCCAGCCCATGGATGTTGTATACCCTGAAACGCCGGTCCGTACTTATTCCAGAAACAGTCCAGTTCTATTAATAAACAGTATGCATACCAACAGTGTGTAAGCCACCTGTGCAATTAAGTCAAATCAAGAAAGTCGTAAAAGTTTTAAAAATTCTTATCAAAGTTGGGATATAGTGTACAAAGTGTACATGACCTGTGTCTAAATTTAAATACTAATCAAATAAATCAAAATGACTAAACAATTATCATATAAATTGAAAATAAATAGTAATTCGAGTTTGATGGCGGGTCCGAATCAGGTCAAATTAGGTTACGTCAATAAAGATTTGTTCTCGAGAACAAGCATTTAAGAGGCATTGTGAAAGTAGCCTTTATAAGGACCATTTGATATGCTTCTTGCAGGTACCACGGCGGTTTTCAGCCTCTATGATTTGTCCACCGCTCAGTGGTTCTCGTTCTGATGTACTAGGGAAGTTGTGGTCGTGCTTTAGTACCACGTGTTGCGTTACTTCTATCACCCGGTCAAAAGATTAGTTGTGGAGGGCATGGTTGTTAAAAGTCGTGAGTATCCTTTTTCCGTAGTCTCACTACCCACGTGATGGTAAAGGGTTTTTTAAGGTCCAAAATCCAATGCATTATACTGTCTGTATAAAGGTTGTCTGCTTTTTTAATGTCAATGGCAGACTCGAAGCCCACGAGCCGTCATTTTATATCAGTCATTTCTATTTCATCTCCCTCGTGTTTACATTCTTGTTCTTCTTCATTTCTTCTTTTTCTTCCCCACATGAAGAACATACCTCCAAGTCTTCTTCCACATTAATTTCCATGCATGGAAATGGAGATTCCTGCCTTTGTGATGGGTGTGGTGCGCTGTTTAGGGTGTTTTCTTTCTTAGTTCCTCCAGTTCAGCGAATAGTGTTTGGAACCTGCTGAGTTTTTCTATCAGCTGGTCATTGGCAGTCGTTGTATGCGCTTCTTCAAGTGCAGTGGCCCTCGTAAGGGTTGAAATAGCGGGCTTCCTATTTCCAGTGGGGGTGGGGGTGGGGATTGGGGTGTTGTGGTTCAAGACTGGCATAATCTCTCTCCTCTGCTGTATGATACCTCCTACTTCTTTTGCACCTGAGATTCCACGGGTTTGTTTAATTCTTCGTCTTTCTCCCATACAAGTAGAAGAGTTGTTCTTCTATTAAAGCTACAGCATGTTGCAATGCTGAGCCCAATGCCCATTTAGCACTATGCGCCTGCAGGGGTATTATTCCGTTCGCTGTCGTGTATTGTTCCATGGTGTCGCTTGCTAGGTTAGCCGCAGACTATGGCGCAAATCGATGAGATCAATTTGAATGTAAGTGCTGTGCGGCCACTAGAAACATGTAGCACTGTTTGATCTTAGCAAATGCTAAGTATTTAATTACTCCTTGGGATAGAAATGTGCCACTTTCCCAAGGCATTTATGTGTTCATATAACTCTATTTAATTGAGCCGTCATATCAGAGTTACTATTGAATGATTATCGATCTGAATGGAGGGAAGTGGTGAGTGAGGTTTGACCCAGCACGCACTCACCCTTGGATCCTATGCGATATGATTGCTGTTTGTGGCGTGCATCGCACGTGTGTATTGTGGAGGCTGAGATGTCCGATGTTGGAGAGGAGGAGAGGTAGATTGTTCAGGTTGCGCTTGATCGGTCAGTTTTGCTTTCATGCTCCAAGGTTTTCATTATTAATTTGATAGACTCTGTCCTGTTAAGAATCAATAGAGTATACAACCATGTATGATTTGTTTTGTGGTTATTGCTATGCCGGTCCTGATGGTCATGTGTGTGATACCACCTTATATATCTTTATTGTTGGCTGCCTAGTTTCTAATTATGCTATTGGTTGCAGAAGTGTGCCGCTGTGTCTGATGGTCTTGGGTTTCGACCACCTTATCTCCCTGATTATTAATCGCTAGTTTTGATGTGCAGCCTTGTGCTGCGGGTCCTGGTATTATTTGGACTTTTAGACTACCTTTTATTTATTAAGGTGGATTACATTTTGTGATGGAGTTCTAATTTTCAAATTTGTTAATTAGTTATTTTTAAAGTGCTGTCAACGGGTTTGTATTAGAGAAACGTTAGAGAAAGTTAGAGGTGTGAACGTTTGGTGTCTAGGACTACTATAGGGATTGTTATACGTTTTGTAGATGGTATTTCGTTTGTTCTCGTTCTATCCTTATTTGACTTTGATGTTGTTATAATACCTTATTTATTCTATATATACTTATTGTGTTCTTGACCTGGAGTGTTGGTTTATTAAAAATTTTGAACACAATCACTCAGTGTACCCCAAGGTTTGTTGCTAAGGTGACTTGCTTCTTTAATTTGTGGTTTTGTTGCTCAGCGCACGAGACGAGGTTATTACAATACCCACTGTAGTATAAGTCGGTTAATCTTTAGATAGTAGTTCCTACCCCGTGCCTCTGTTTTGTTTCTGCTTCCATCTCTTGAAGAAGCTTTAGTTTTAGAATAACTACTCCAGAGATACCGCAGTATTTTGGTGTTTCATTATTTGCTGTTTCCTATCGGATTCCTCCTCTTTTTATGTTTATGTTGTTATAAACCTTTGTTTCTTAAATGTCTAATTATTGCTTTGTTTTAATGGAGTGGTTGAATGATTAAAAGATTTGAGAATACTCCCTCAATGTTCCTGTAGTTTTTTTGCTAAGGTGACTTCTTTAGTTTTTGGTGTGGTTGCTCAGTGCGCGAGATCTGTCTTGTTTGGTTTGTTTTCCTCAATCCATTTTCATGCTTCTAAAATGCCCCAGAATTCAGCTGTATATATGAAGCAGTAGTTAGGTGGACGCCGCCCCATTTGTATCTTTAGCTTAGGTTTTACCATTGCTGCAGTTGTTTTGAAAGGATTTTTTATTTTGGATCCAGCAATGTATATTTTAAGACAATTATGATATCTGTTGTTAATTTATTCCAAAGTTAATGTTTTTAGATAGTTTTCTTGGTTTTGCATATTTTCATGATTTGAAAGGGATATATTGAATATTGGTCTTGTATTATTCCAAGGTTCCTTGTCGTATGAGATATTGTTTTCTGCATGGAATATATCTATTGGAAGTTTATGTTTTAATTCAATAACTAGTTTTCCCAAAGGGGGCGGAGTTTTTTAGAGATGCCCTGAAGGGTCTATTACATTTATTTATTGCCACATAATTGGGGTGAGTTTTAGGTGTGTTGAAAGCTTGGCTGCATCTTTTAGGATAAGTTCCTGCCTTCTTTGGTGTAACGGCAGTTCTCCAGTTAAAATTGGCAGCTCAGCTACTGAGGTTGAAAGCAGTTTCTCTATGTTTTATACAATTAATTTAATTGATGTTTGTTTTGCCGTGTTGTATACCTCTGTACCTTTTAGGGTTCATAATAAGTTTAAGTCCTGCTTACATCTTTGAACTAGTTCGTCTATGTGGTGTGCCCATTTTAGATGCTCATCATAATACATTGCCAGAAATCGAGCTACCTTTAGAAATTATATTTCTTGATTTTGTATGGTTAACTTTTAAGGTATTGTTTTTTATTTCTGCTATATCGTGTAAATAGTACTGCTGCCGTTTTTGGGTGCTATAGTTTGAATCATTATTTATTTGCCCATTTTCCTATGCTATTCAAACTGTCTTATAAATTTGTGGTTGGACGGGTCGCCTGCTCTCCATAGTCCACTATCATCTGCTAATTGGAATAAATAAACTTTGGGTGATGCCAGATTTCTATCAATGTCGTTTATCATTAGGTTTAAAAAGAGTGGGACTGAGTAATATCCCTTGTGAGTTTCCGTTTTCTTCCGAGTAAGTGTCCCCTACTCTGATTATTATTTTGCGGTCGGTCAGGAAATGTTAAATGAAGTTATACATCCGTCTTGTAATGCCATAGTGATATAATTTTCTATTAGGCCTTTGGTCTATACGAGATCTAATGCTCTTTTTCCAGATGGATGAATATCGCAATTAAAATTCTGTCCACTTTTCTCTTTGAGTTACATGCCAATTTTATAGCGGTTTCTATAATCTTTTGAGTTGGTCCGTAGTGTACCTTTGGTTCTTAAATCCACATTGATTTTCATATAGTAGTTTGTTACATTCTAGTTGGTGTTTGAACCGATTGGAAATCATGGTTTCCATTATGTTACATATATTTTTGATAAGTGAAATGGGTCGATATGAGCTGATGTAAATCCGATCTTTGTTTGGTTTTATAATGGGTATAACTATTGCAATTTTCCAATTTTTTATGTAGCTTTCTTATTTTCCATAGTGTATTTAGTAATTTAACAATGGAAATATTGATGTTATGGGGTAAATTTGTGTATATAATGTACCCTATTTGATCTTCTGCAGGTGAAGTTTCCTTTTTTGTTTGTAATGTCTGACCCCATTCATATAGTGTTATGTACTTATATGGATGTGAAGTTTTGGAACGAATGTCTTGGCCAAAAATCCTTCAATTTTACTTTTTTTCTTTTTCACTTTATTTTTGGAATTCATTGGTGTGGATGGAATTGCTGCTGATATTTTTAAAGTGTTGGGCTAATATGTCAGCCTTTTCTTTGTTATTATTAGCAATACTTACTTTAAGGGTTTTGCTAGTATGTTTGCCCCTAATTCCTCTAATTTTTCCCACACCTGTTTTAAGTTGTTTTAAATATGTATACTGGTGCAGTACTTTTGCCAAGATTTTTCTTTGAACTGCTTGATCATTTTTTTAGTTGTTTGTCTTTGTTCTTATATTCTAAGAGGACTACTGAATTACCTAATCTTTTGAATTTATTAAGGACTCGTTGTGTTTCTTTCCGATTTTGTTTGATTCGACTGATCCTCCATGATACTGCTAGTTTATTTGATGTACCATTTGTTTTGGGCATGCTGGTGGTGACCGCCTGTGTAATGATCTGAATTATGTCTTCATAATATATATCAATATCTACCAGGTTCAATTGTCTTTGGTTTGATATTTCTTAATTTAGTTTTAAGTTTTGCCCAATCTGCCTTTTTATAATTCCACCTTGGGTTTTTGGTATTAGAGGCGAACTGCACGTCCGTTTGCAGTGTGGTAATTATTGAAAAGTGGTCACTCCCCATGGGGTCTGTTTGATACACTATCCATTCTACCACCGGTGCCAGTTTAGGCGTGCATATGGTAAGGTCGATGGCGGTCATGGTGCCATCTACCGGATTGAGTCTGGATTTGGCACCATCATTAAGTATGTTTAGGCTGGATTATTTGGTCTTACTGTCCGTCACCTCCCACCAACCCTGCACGTTATGAACATTGAAATGATCGTTTGTTCAACTCTTTTATATTTAATTATTCCCAAAATGCTGTGATGTTGTTGTTTTAGTATGTCAACCTGGTTAGTCGATATTAAATATCTGCAAAATCACGTTTCCCTGTGTTTATTAATAGAGATTGAATTTATATTGTTGAATTGCTATTTGCTATTGGCTATTATGGGGTTTATTATTGCATTTGGAATGATGTTATTTACATATATGGCTAATCCACACCAACCCCTCCCCCAGGCCTTCTCTTCTATGTTGGAAATAGTCTGGGGAGTTGTGGCAATGATTTTGACTTTATAGAAAGTTTAGTTTCTTGAATGCAGATGATGTCAGGTTTGTGCTGAGTATTCATTATTTGGGCTTTAATTCATTGATGTTTCCATTGCCATATTGTAACGTTCGCATTTGGTATATTAGCCATTTTTGTTTTGATCGTTTACTGTATTAATGCTATTCAACTGGGTTAGGATTTGTTCGATATTTAGTTTAATGTTTTATGAATTAGGTTCCAACATTCTAATAAGTGTGGTTAGTGAATTAATGACTTCCTCCAGTTGTTTTACGATTCCAGTTTGTATTCCACTGTGTTTGTAGTCGAAATTGATTACATGTGTTTCTTTAGTTGCTGTATCTTTGTTTTGATGAGGTTTTGGTTTAATATGTGTTTTGGAAGTTTGTTGTTGGTGCGATTATTTGAGGTTTATTATCGTTATTGAATTCTAGAAGTTTGACTGGTGTGTTCCCTTGAGTTTTAATTACTTCTTTTTTCGGCTTGGTTTTAGATTAAGTATTTGGTAATCATTAGCTTGATTATTTTATTTTCCCGAATTGTTGCCTGACAATCTACTAATTGTGGTAGGTGGGATCCCATGGAGTTGATGCATTTTGGGGTTTGTCTGTTGCACTTCCCCGTGTGTTCCCCTCTGCATTGTTGACAATTAGTCTTATAGGTACACTTTGAAGTAAAGTGTCCCCACATGTTGACATTTTGTACACAGCCTTGGTTTGTTTATATATATGGGTCTAATCTATATCGTTTTCCTGTGGTTCCTATTTTAATGAGTGTAAGTTGCCGTTTCCAATATTGTGCTATTCATTTCCTTTTTCTGGTAGTTCTTTAGTTTCTAGACTTTATCAATAGGGAAGCCTCCCTCTTTAGTGTTTTGGTAAGGGAATTCATGTCCAGTTAATTCAGTTTCCCTGTTAGTTTAAGTACGGCTTTGACTTTGATGTATTCTGGCGTTAGGGTGGTGGTGGCGATTTTGGTAGGCATGGGTTTAGTTCCCTGCTTCTCTGGTCTAGTGTTGTTCTATGTTTGAGGTTGTTTTTTAGTTTGTGTCTTTCGACTTTTACTGGTATATGTCCTATTTGGGTTATTTCTAGGAATTTAGCAACCTGACTGCTGGTACTGCAGTGTATTATATGTAATTCCGGTTCGGCCGGATAACCCTAAAAGGACCAGAATGTACACTCATGAGGACCCATTGTAGCTGGTTGTGGACATGTTATTGAATGAACTGAGGCGATTTGCTTTTAACATAATGTGAGTTCTAGTCAATATTACAGGTTGTGTGATTTGTTTGTTTAATTTGGTTGATTTTTGGAGGAGTTGGTTGTATTTAGTTTTTTGTTATCGTTGTGGTGGTGGTGGTGGTAGTGGTACTGTCTTAGTTTGTTTAATCTGGTTTTACTGAGTCTTGTTTATTGTGGAAGGTTCTGTATCTTTTGATGATTTCGTTAAACTTCGTGTTGGACGGCCTGGTTCTAAAGTTAAATCTAATTCTTCATTTACTAGTGGGCTGTAAAATAAACTGAATTCTACAGGCGAGAACTGATTACGTTTTTCCGTTGCCTTTGTAATTGTTTCGAATTCAAGTGTTGAGTGAATTCTTAGCCTGGATTTAGTGATATCCGTGTGGTGAGGGCTTGGGTTTGTATTATATACGGCCTAAAAATTAGGGTGTTTGTGGGGTTATAATTTGATTTAAATTCACTTGATCCATGAAGGTTTAATTTGCGTAATTTTAGTTTATTGCTTGCCTGCCTGGCATTATTCATCTGTTTGATGGTATTTGTTTGACTCATTTTTGGTTTGCGTTTTAATGAATTTAATGATACTTAGCATTATGAAATTATTTACTGGTTGTATGAAAAGAAATAATTGCCGTTATTATTTCACCTGATTGTAAATCGAACTGAGGGTGTTTGAAACTCAGTGTGTACGGATGTAATCCAGTAATAATCTAGTGTGTGACCTAGATTCTGTTTAGTAAAATACCATGGTCAGGATTCGGGCTCCAGAAGATTTCACGACGCATCAATAGATGGTTCCCATCTTGTAGTATTTTACAGTGGCTTTGAGTTTCTGCTGTACATTGTTAATCAAGTATGCGGTGTCAGTTTCTATCGGGAGGCCATTTATATGGATTTTCAACATCTTTCTGGGCCCACTTCTCTTTCGAAAAGTGGCGTCTTTGTAACTGTTGCTGTTATTCCCTTCACTTCAATTGTGGACACATCTAAATATGGTATATTCCGCTTCTTTGAGTATAGCATGTATCTATTTAGATCATCGTTTGGTATAGTCTCTATTTGCCCTCTGTCTAAGTGCATGTTGTGCAGGGTCGCCAGCATTTCTGCCTGTTGTGTTACTCTTCCATATATCCCCAAATCTAGTAATTGTCATCCATCAGGGTGGTGTGCCAATAGGATATTGTCATGTAGTGTAGTTCTTTAATATGCGTTTAGCTTCGATCTAATAGCTTTGGGTGTCATATTTCCGTGTCCTGCGTTGAAATAACCATTCATGTCCAGAATATGTTATATAGTCAGTTTGTCCGTAATATCTATTTCTACGGGTGTCACACTACTATTAACATTTCATAGCAACACGTTTTCCATTTCTTTAAAGAAAAAATGCCGGTAATGGTTTGATTTTGAGAAATTTTTGAATTATATTTAAATTTAATTATGAATTATACAACATGGATTTATGCCTGCATTTGCTTCTAGTGATTAAATTCAGAGAATTAGGTGAAATAGCTTTAGTGCTGGAAACCAGCCGGTTTCTTCAATCTGCACGATCTAAAGAAGCAATGAATGCAAGCTGGAAAATATTTTTGTGACTAATGCTCTATTTCATTTGCGTGCAACAATTCCTTCTGTACTTGCGGTTGCGATTATAAACACTTACTTTGCTTCTCAACAACAAGTATTAGTTTATTTCCTGCCATCCTGGCGTGCATCGCTTGTTTCATGGAATTTGTTTGACTTATTTTCGGTTTGTGTTTTAATGAATTCAATGATACTTAACCGTATGAAATTATTTACTTTTTTATGAAAGGAAATATCTGCCTATGAGTTTTCGCCTGATTGCAAGTCAAACAGAGGGTGTTTGGAAAACAGTGTGTACTTATACAATCCAGGAATAATCTAATGTGTGACCTAGATCTTGTTTAGTAAAATAAGTGGCAGATTTTTTATATTAAAAATAAAAGTCAGAACATATTAATTTCAGAAAATATAGGAAGTACAGCACAGAGTTATTAAATACCCGTAAATGCTTTTGGTTGATGATAGTGCTTTCCGTCCACTAGGGACATGTATCACTGTATAAGTTTCCCGCACGTCTTGATATTTAATTTCTCCAGGGGGACGGAATGAGTGCCACGTCCCTCAGGTATTTATGCATTCACCGAGTGCTATTTAATGTAGTCGTCAGGTCGGGGTTGCTATTAAGCAACTATCGAGCTGAATGTAAGACTATGGGTGAGTGGGAGTAGACCCAACACACACTCAACCCTATCAACCAATCAGGTTAGTTAGATGTGTGCAATAACACAAAAAAATGGCGGGTGAAAATGGTTTCACATTCCGCCATGTTGAGCGATTCGAGTGGTGGCAAAGAAGGAAAAGTACTCAGCAAGCCCGCCCATGTATGTTTAACCTTGACACGCCGGATTCTTACTCATTTCTAATCTAGTCAAGTTTACTAATGGGCGGATAAAGTACCAATAATGTGTAAGCCTCCTGTGCAATTCAATCAAATCGACAAAGGCGCAGAATTTTTCATCTTTCCTAACATTATCAATGTTTCTAGAACAAAGTATGCATATTGTAAATCCCTAATAGTTTAAATGCTAATATGTCTGTGCGACATAAAGAAAGTGTGTAGTCACTCTCAGGTTAAAAAAGCTTGATAATTTTGAGCGGTGTTCAGTCAGTTTTCGTAAAAATAGCTTCTTCGAAAAGGGTTCTCGTACCAAATGCGAACCCTACATTCAGGCAATGAAAGCAAATTAAAGTCCTTTTCTGTATTGCTTCCCTTCATGCTGATATTTCCGCGGGCTGCAACGTACAGCAGTTCTTCCAGAGACACTCATGCTAACGCTTCTTCGTGCTGTTGTATTTGTTTCCATGTGGCTGGTTAGTATTCTGGTTAAGACACTTCCGACGTTGTATGTACCTCGTGTCAGCCGCCTTGTTCCTTTCTACAGAGTCCATGAAATAATTATCATTTGTAGGTCTCCAGTCGCAGTCCAGCAGTTATATCCCGTTGAACATCATACAGGTATCCTATTTGTGCTCTATGGCTGCAGTATATTGTTTGTTCTGCAGTCCTAAATGGCACGTTATTTGGTGTCGTCCACACGCCTACTGTTCCCTTAACGAAGACCGGTCCTGCCTTCTCCGTATTCACCGCCTGAATCAGGAATGAGGATGGCACAAATCATGCGAACGAAATTTGGATTTTCAGCGATGTGTGGCTTCTAGCGCCATGAAGCAATATTTATTCGTAGCATACGCCAATTATTTAATTACTCATTGGGATAGGAAATGTGCTACTTTCCAAAGGCATGTATGTGTTCATAGAACACTATATAATTGGGCCGTCAGATCGGAGTCGTTATTGAGCAACTACCGAAGTGAATGGAGGGCCATGGTGAGTGGGAATTGACCCAGCACGCACTCATCCTTTGATCCTAGGCGATACTACTGCTGTCTATGGCGTGCATAGAACGCGTGGACTGTGGAGGCTGAGATGTCGGATGTCGGAAAAGGAGGAGATGTGGCTCGTAAAGAGATGCGCGTAGGTCCATACTCCACGGTATTAGGTTTACAACGTTTCTCTGTCAATTTGATAGAGTCTGTGCTGTTAAGAATCTATAGAGAATACAACACCGTGTGACACCTGGGATATAGTATTATGTTGTTATTGACCAGCTGCCTTGATGATTGTAAACCACCTTATATTTCTTACATTTTACTAGTTTCTAATGATGTTGTTGGTAGCAGCATTATCCCGCTCTGTATGATGGTCTTGAGTTTTTGACCACCTTATATTCATTACGTTTTGGCCCTAATTCATAATCATTACTTTTAATTTGCAGCCTTGTGCTGCTGCGTCTGATAGTATTTGGTGTTTTGACTACCTTATAGTTCTTAATTTGGTGACTTATTTATCTAAGATTGTATCGTATTTGCAGCCTTGTGCTGCATGGCATGATAGTCCTTGGACTTTAGGCTACCTTATATTGTCTAATTTGGGACGATATGGGTGGAATAAAATTTTGCAATGGTCTGGTCTCAGACCATCTCATGTTACTTATTTTTTGGAGTCCTAACATTTGAATTTGCTAATTGGTGATTTTTAAGCGCTGTCAACGAGGCTTCAGTTTTAAAGGTGAACAAAACAAGATTTTAAAAATAATGGTATGTCTATTGTTGGATTTTAACTCAATTCGATAATATGAGTAATGCCATATATACGTATAGACCAGGTATGTGTTATTAAGGGGTGGTCTATAGCGCTTTCCGTTACGGATTACTGCCGTCTCACCTCTGTCTGCGTGGGTTCGAGTCTAAGATTTGGCTAATGTAGTTATGTGAGAAGGCTTGCCAGTAGCTTCTCGTGGGTCGGTGGTTCTTTCCGGGGTTTTTCCCCATGTTCTTCCTCGACCAATAATACTGGCCGCCATGTATGGCCTATTGCGTGTTGAAAAATGGCGTTAAACCCTAAGAAAAACCAGACAAACTTGCTTACATATAGAATATGTAAATTTCTTGGTCAACATATTCTCAATATATATATTGACGAGCAGTGAAAATTCGTATTCCAATAGAGTGAATTATCAAGATTATTACTGTCTATAGTAAAATAAAGATATGATTTTTTCTTGGTACAAGTGAATAAAAGATATATCTCATTAAATGTATTTTAATATTTGACGAAGTAAAAAGTTCATTTCATATTGAATATCGATTGTTTAAAACTCTTTTAATTTTCTGGTCAGCGTTATTAAATGCATCTAAAAATTACCAACTCGTGTCACACAAAGTGCTTAAAACGAATTAGATACTTTTAGTTACATTTAAATTTGAAATTTGCCGAGTTACAGATACAGAAAATTCGCTATGTGGAACGATATGAGGTTTTCACCGGCGAGATTAAATATATCGTTTATTTATTTATTCATTCAGACCAAGCAAATTTTATTTTAATTTTAAGCACAGATGTATTGATTAGAAATCATATAATATTGATCGAAGATTTCTTACTGTATCCCATGAACAGCAGTTGGAGGGGGTTGGGTTGGCCGAACTTTGGGAGAGGGTGCAAAGGTTCACTCCCATAAGACCCCAATTACATATATGGGCCCTGATTGATTTATTATTTATCAAAAATCCTCGTTTGCAAGATCTAACTGGTGTTTTGAACTCCATATGAGTTAAACACATAAATGGATTGGAGGAAGAGTAAAGACTAGAACTGGTGGGTCAGCTGACCTTTGTTAAGCCTCCTCCCACACTTCTGCCAAAGCCCCGATTCTACAATCGGGCTATGTAAAAAAAAAAAAAGATTTATTTGTTGCCAAAAGCCAACCTGAACCTTGTATATAAGCCTGGTTGGCAAGACCCTTGTGTTTTTTGTTTTGTTTTGTTTTTGCGAGGCACTTGATAGATGTGCCCCCCCCATTTAATACATTTACTTTTTATTTTGAATTTTGAATTTCCGGCAAAGTCCGGTGTACTAAGTCTTATTTTTTTTGGGGAAAAAAAATTACCCAAAAATTAAAAAAGGTATTGTTTTTAATGGCTATTATATTTGGGTCGATCTTTGTCCTTTTTATATATATTTCTTTCGAGAATGACTGTGTTCGATACGGGTCCGGACATTTATTAAATTTAAATTGTACATTAGCCGCCTCGAGTTTGGTCGTCTCTATTTATTTATATTTAGGCTCTTAATTTTTGCTAATCGTTTATTTGGCGCTTTAAACAGGGCTCTCTGTGTAGTTCGGGAGCTACACAGAGAAAGAGAAAATGCAAGATTGCCTGGTTTTGAATAGTACTCACCAGCGACTTTTACCTTGTTTTCTTTCAGGGCATGCGTAGTGGGAAAACACTTCAAAACTCCTATGCTACTCTATACTTATTGTATTAGTGTGTTGTCTGCATCATGTTTCTCTGAGTGGATTTTTTTCCCCCGACTCTTTCACGGGCCAGTCCACTTTGCGTAGCGTCATGTTTTTTTAGCCCTTTGACTTCCTCATCTCGTACTTTCCACTTAAGGTTCCCTGTCCACCCCCACCCCCTTGTGCTCCTACCCTAGTTATGTGTTCCAATAAATATGATTTGCCCTCATAGTTACCAATATAAACTCTGTGATGTTGTATACTAATTTCTTGCTAAAGTTTCCATCTAAATATAGTATGTTTTTTGTTTGTATAATTGAGTTGTTCTTATTTTTAGTGTTATGTCAACTCATTTCTATTCTTATCACATTCAACCATGACATTTTGTTTTGGGTGTGTGGGGGATGTGTGAATTTTTACACATTTTTTTGGGCGATACTCAGATCACATGCCATCTCACTGCAACCTCTCCCGTCAACTACGCGTCATTTGCAGCAGAAGCTTTGTATTTTTAACGACCCTATCTTCACCCAGTTTCCGCAGGGACTAATTGATGTTTATGTGTTCATGTTCGACTTTGTTTTTTATTCTATTTATTGTACAATCTGTAAGCCATTTGTGTGCTGTTTTTGTATCTATTTCCCATAGTTCTCTATTGTCCCTATATTTATTTAGCAATTCTTTTATTGAATCTTAATTTTTGTGGGTCTTCTAGTAGTTTAGATAACCTATTGTTTTTATATGTCATTCTGTGCTTCACAGATAATCCTAAATAATATATATATATAGAACATGATAAGGTATTTTTGGTTCTGCTTTCATTTCCTTAGATCTGTTTAGAATGTTGGTGTATTTTATAAGGACGGGTTTGGGAGGGCCAGGCCTCTACCCTCTTTCTGTCATTATATAATGTGTCCTTGTTTATGTAGTGCGTTTTAAACCCCGATAAATATTTAATAATTTCATTATCTAAATTTTTTAGATCTTCGATTGTTATGTCTATTGATTTTAAAATTTAGTTTAAGTGCACATTCATATAATTATTTTGTTACTTGGGCCTGTTCCGTTAGGCACAATGCAGTAAGTGCCCAGGTTTTGATATTTTCATTTAATTTTTCCCTGATTTTCTTGAGGATTTTTTTGCCTTTACTTGGTCTTTAGGGGCCCCGAGTGGCCGAGTGGTCTAAAGCGCTGTCCGTTACGGACCACTGCCATCTCACCTCTGTCTGCGTGTGTTCGAGTCTGAGATTCGGCAAATGTAGTTATGTGAGAAAGCTTGCCAATAGCTTCTCGTGGGTCGATGGTTCTTTCCGGCCTTGTCCGGGTTCTTCCTCCACCATTAATACTGGCCGCCATGTATAGCTTATATTGTGCTGAAAAAATGGCGTTAAACCATACAAAACAAAACAAACTTGGTCTTTAACTATTGGGATTGGTAATCCGTGTTGTTTACTTCTTCAGTTTCCTATTAATAAGACTTCGGTTTTCTCAGGATTTATTTTCGACAATGATACTTTTCCAAATAATTCAAATTCACGTAATAGTTTCACATAGGAAAACATCTGCATCTTGTTGCAATTTAACATGTTCTCTAATATTTGGAACTTTGATCCCTTTTATTTCTTTGTTGAGTCTCTTTTTAAATCATTAGAATTTATATCGCTATTATATATAATAGCATAGATAGTATACACCCCTGTCTCACTGATCTCTTTATATAAATTTTTCATGTTCTCGCCCCCATTTACCTGTACATACGAGTTCATGTCTCTGTACAGGATTTTAGTCCACTTTTGGAAATTTTTAGAGACTCGTCGAAAAGGGTTACCGAAACACACGCGCAATTTCATAGTCGAGTAAACGTAATTTGTTATAAATGGATAAAAATGTCTAGCACCGCGTTAACTTATGAGAGAATACGTAAGGAAAGTTTGAAGGGGCACGTCCTAAGTATTTACAGAAAAGACTTAATTGAGTTTTTTTGCGGAGCGTGAATTCTCAACCTTGGATGAAATAAGCGTGATGACGAAGCGCTATGAGAGCGCGCACGTGCGTCCGACCACTTGGAGTTGTAACGACCAACCTGGAAACGGTGAACATAGAAGGACCACTGAGGTGCCACCCCAGAGACGAAGTGGTCAGAATGGTGGGAGGCCAGGGCCCGAAATCCCAGCCAAGGACATTTCCGTGGGTCAGGAAAGACTCAGGCTCTAGAGAAGGATACCTCCGGGAGGAAACGTGAGCCAGTGTGTTTCTGCTGCAACAGACCAGGCCATGTCGTTAAAGACTGTAGAAAGTATCGTCCGACCACGAACAATTTGGTAACTCCGAATACTGTTAAGAAGCAAGAAACAGTGGAGTTGACTACTACAGTGATAGCTACGGTTAATGGTGAGAAGACGACAGTACTGTATGATACCGGATGCAATTATCCGGCCTTGGTAGATAGTAGGTATGTCAAGCCTTGAGATTGCACAGGTGAGGTGGTTGAAGTCCAGTTCCTAAACGGACGAAGGATTCGCTTCCGGTCGTTAGCATTGACCTTGATTCGCCGTAGGTAAAGGGACGAATTCAAGCAGCGTGTATGTCGGAACTGTCTCATGACGTAATATTAGGGTGTAGGTATGTATTGCCCCAACCTAACCTTATGACGTGTATCCCTGTACATGTCGGGTCAGTTTAGACGAGGGCTATGAAGCGAAGGCCAGGATCAAAGGCGCTAAGACCCATGACTTAGCCCATAGACAATTTGCTACCTGGTGAGTTGGGGGAAACTTCAAAGAAAGATTTGTCTCTCAACAAGGTACGCAGGTACGCAACAGATGTGTCCATATGTACATTGCCAGACGGGGAGGTGAAGTTAGCGACGAAACGCGGTATTTTGTATCGGTACGCCAAGAAAGGGGCCGATACGTTCAAGCAAGTTTTGGTGCCCGTAGGGAAGCAAATAGAGATGTGCTTAGGCTGACATATGAGGGTCTTCTTGGAAACCACATGGGCGTGGCGAAGACCAGAGATAAGTTGATGAAGGAGTTCTACTGGCCAGGTGTGCATGAGGATGTTCGGAGTTTTTTTTTTTATTGTCATGCGACAAGTGTTAGCGAGTGGCACTTAAGACTTAACAGGATAACGGAATTCCAGGTAGAGTTTTTACCTGACGCTGAGTCTATTTTTGAAGGAGTGACCAATGCGAAATATTTTTCAAAAATCGATCGTCTAAGGGATATTGTCAAATTCTAGTTCGAAGTGAAGACAGAGCAAAACTTGCCTTCGCAACTCCATATGGGACCTACGAGTGGGATGTCATGTCAGTCGGGGTCCAGAATGCGCCGAGCGTCTTCACCAGTATGATGCTTAATTTACTTGAACCATTAAGGGGGACTGGAGTTTCGAACTTCATGGACGATTTACTCTTAGCGACAGCTACATGTGACGAACATATCATTTTACTGAAAAACGTTTAAGAGCGGCTTCGACAAACTGGACTGACAACACGACGATCTAAGTGCCATATAGGGTTTAGGAAACTGACCTACCTAGGTCATACCCTTAGCGAAGATACGTTGGCCCCACATAGTTCGAAGGTCGACAAACATATGGACGCAGTATGACCGGCCATTAAGACGGAAGTTCGATATTTCTTGGGATTTGCAGGGTATATTCGACGATATGTTGCTAACTTCAGCGCTATTGCAAGCCCATTGGCTGACTTGACTTGGAAAAAAGCTCCGACGAAATTAGTATGGACAGATGCATGTGAACGAGCATTTCAGACGTTAAAGGGACGATTAATGAGATGGTCACTATTTCTGCAACAATACCAAATTCACGTACGGTATATTAAAGGCAGCGAGAATGTAGGGGCTGACTGCTTAAGTAGAATAGGGACGTCTGAGGTGAAGGGGTCACCTGAGGACGTGTAACTGAACCAGATTAGATCTCCAAAAATTTGGAGAGTAAAATACCGATTATGCTCTTCAAGGCATTCGAAGGAGCAAGTTTATGTCGATCTATCAAAAATACGTTAGTTGAGACCAGAGAACCATTAATTAGATTTACGGAGACACGCGCGTATCATATCGCTATACTGCCGCGTACGGTATTGTTCCTTTATAATGTGACTGTCTTATTAGAGTCGTTGTTTATTCAGCAGCCAGACTGACTGTTAGGGACATGGTAGACTTCATTGTCATGGGAAAGTTGTGAAAATTGAGACACCGCAGACATTCTGCTACTTAATACTGCCAGGTCAGGCTGACCCGACTTTAGCGACTCTGAAAGAAAGGGCAGCAAAAATATTTGATACTGATTCGTCACGTTAAATAAGGGATGTGTTTTCACTCAAGATTAATCGGACTTAATATCACCCTTATTGAAATTGAAGTTGGTCTGAGTTTTTCCTGTGAGAGGACAAGAGATAAAATTCACTACAGGATCTGAGCGGAAATTCAAAGAGATTTTATTCATAAAAAGGTGTGGTCCAGGCAAGCCCCCAAAACTGGCTGGGTGACGAAACCACAAAGGGAGGAAAAAGCTTTTTAGACGTATTGATGTTGCATAACCTGAGACGTATGCTGAGAAAAAGAAAGAGAGGGTAGTGCAGTGAGACGTATATACCTGTGAGGAAATTTTGCCCAGTGCTAAAATTCTCCCGAGACGGATGATAGCAAGTATCATCTTTGAGATCTAAAGTTCTGAACAGCAACAGAGGAAGCGGAAAGCTGAGGACTAGCAGGTTTTAAATCGTACATAGCGTTCACTTCGATTGTTTAACTCGATCCTATGATGAACTAAAGCTATCAGTAACAGATCGGCTAGTTCCTTTAAATTTTTTTCAGTTTTATTGTAATTCCGTTGAAGTTGTATTTCTAAAAGCAGAGTATATTCTTAATGAAAGGAATTTTCACAATTGTTTATGTAATTGATTAAATTGTTTATCTCTACGGGGCTCGTATTTCTTTGTTCATTATATCTGCTCAGATCACTATATCTATTTCCATCTACAAGTTTCACCACATATCTTTACTCGAACCTTGGTAATAATATCGAGGGCGGTCATCTCTTAAATAACGAACAACAAAAAAGGGTGGGTTATATTATTTTTTATTATATTTATGCAACCCCGTGACAGTGGGCAATAAAAATATATAAATCATCACCCCGCCCAATGACACCTCCCTATCTCATTTCCCTTATTTTGCTGAGAGCCCATCTCTACCTCGTGATTAGTTTTTCCTAATCCTCACGTATGTTTTTATATTCTGTGGATATCGTCTCGCATTTTATCTCTTGTAAATATTCGTCAGTTTGTTTGTCACTTATTTATTGTCACGTGTATAGTTCTACGTAATATTCTTGTATGTGTTTTAGTATTCTATTTTTGTCTTTTGTTTTGTAAATTTTCCCGCTTTAATCTCCCTCTATTTATGTTCTTCCCATTTGTTTTTATTAAGCTTTTCCTCTGGTGTTTATTTTTTGTGTTCTGTATTTACATGTTTTTATAACATTTTTTATCGCTTCTTTCTCTACTTTTATTTTCCCTATCCTTAATTTTGTATAGTAAGTTGCTATATTTTTAAATCTTCCTTTTAAAGTGTCCAATTCTTTTATTATGTACAAATTATCTTTATTTGTACAAATTTCTATTTCTTCCTTAACTTTCCGCCCAACGTCTATGTTATCTAAGATCTTGTTGTTTATTTTTCATTGTCCCCTGTCCCATATTATTCTATTTATTTTCCTTATTTCTACGTTAATTAATTTATAGTCCGAAAGTTTGTAATTTATATTTCCTGCTTTTATATATTTTTTTGTTCCCGAAAGTGTCCCGCAAAAAATGTATTAATCCTACTTCCCTTATTATCTTTGTAATCGAATGTATATTCTACCTTATGCATATGCAGTCTCCTGTATGTCAGTCAGTTTCTGTGTCGTCAGTATGTGTTCCATTTTGTCTTTAAATCTTATGTTATCTGTTGTTAGTTTTCCTGTTCTGTCTATGTTATCACCTACACAGTTTAAATCCTCTCCTAGTTTCAAATTTCCTATAGTGTATTTCTCTAAATATTTGGCCAGTTCGTCAATAAATTAATTTATTGTGCCTGTTTTTTGAAAGTTTATCCCACCCATTGCAATGTGTATTGATCTCCCCTTAAAATGGTTTCCCTCCTCTATTCTTTCCCATATAACCACTCTTTCATTTTTAATAAAACCGGCCACCCCACCCCCTCTTATATCTTTCCCTATAAAGTCGTTCGTAATTATAAAACTGTACATACCTCTTTCCCTCTCAGTTTTCAGTCCATTATGTGTCTCCTCTATAAATAACATGTCATTGGGTTCCTGGTGTTTTTAATTTTTCTAATTTGTCCCTATTTATCCCATTTGCGTTTACAGACAGTAAACGGAAGTTTTATCCTCCATTTTTTGTCTATCCCAGGTTGTCGTATTATTGTTTTCAGATTATGGTTGTTTTTTATTTTTGTATTGTCTAACTTTTTGTGTGTGTGTGATCCATTTGTGTTCATATATTATTTTTTTCTGTGGAAATGCGGGTCATCCCATAACGTATCATTGCTACTTCGCGAATGGTAAAAATCGCTTGTGGTGTTCGACGAGTATCGTGTGTCTCTATTCGTATTGAGATTGAAGAAGAGGAAGACATGGGGGATCTAATAGGGATGATACCCTCTACAACACCCACACCAATGGCACCAATGAAAAGGAATCTTAAAAGATGAAGGTTAGTAATATATCAACCTCGTCAACATAAAATATTAAGGACACAAAAGAAAGCGTCGAGATATATATGGTAGAAGAAGTAATAAACAGAGAACAAGCTTAGGAGAAAAGGGAGAACAAAAGTAAAGAAGGGAAGAGAATGAAGAGTCTAAGGAAAACGGAGAGAACAGACAATGATAGCGCATCCGAAGGGACAATAGTAACGCAAAACAATACGAACAAAGACACACTATACTCGTCGAACACCACAAGCGATTTTTACCTTTCGCGAAGTAGCAATGATACGATATGGGATGACCCGCATTTCCACAGAAAAAAAATAATATACGAACACAAATATGTGTTTAACTGCAACATTCTATATATTCCTACTTTAACTTTTAAATTGGGCAGATATGTTCTGTCCAAAATTGTATCTAATTAAGGAATCTATTTTTTTCTAAGTAGCTTAGCTGGTGAACAACCTGTACTTTGTAAACCAAAAAGAATGATCTATCTTAATCTGCACAATTTTCTCAACTCAATGCAACCTGAAAAGAAAGGTGAACAAATCTTTTTCTTACTTTTCCGTGTGGGTAGTCCGTAATCCTTATTTCGATCATAAACACTTACTTTGTTTTTAAACAACAGTTATTAGAATTGTTTTGAAATCCATACAAGTCAAAAGCCATAAATTGTGACATGAAGGCCCAGATGCTGTATCGTGGTGCCCAAAAAATTATGTTCGCTCATGTCGCTGAGTTTAATGCATTAACTGTTTGATGTGTATTCAAGTATATCCGCAGACCGTGATGTGTAACTGAATTGTTGTTGTCTTAATAATAATAATAATGATAATAATAATAATGTTTCTGCGCTAACTATGGAATATCTCACAGCTAAAATAGCTCGACATTGACTAGAAATAATTATGAAATATCTCCCCGTCAGTGATTCTATCAAATAGCAACTATAGCAGCGTCAGGAAGCTCAGGTGGAATTTTCAGAAGATACAGAGCAGTTATGTAAATTAAATGTCTAACCAACCTAAACAAATTGTTACGGCAACTGAGACAACACAAATGTCTTAAAATAGTACCAGAGGACTTCAACCCAATCCACCACCTCATTAACCTCTTTAGCCACAGTCCGGAGCTAGACCACCACCACCACCACCAAAGTTAGAACATGATATATACATTTACTGATGAAGGTGTTGCAGGGATGCAGACCAAATACTTGATATTGCCGCGTTTGGATACGGGGGGTAGACAAACGATACGTAAAACCAGAATATACTAAAACTCTAAAAGCTGCCTATTGGGTTAAATATTTATACTCTGTTGGTTTTAATATTCAACATATCACATCTGATGAAGATATTGATAAGTTTTTTATCAATGACAGGACAGCAAAGGAACATACTGCAAGAGTAAACTAGAAAACGAAAGAAAAACAGGAAGAATAGAAGCATAAACTTGAAAAAGCTACAGAGAAAGGATAAAATCAGGTGTAAAAACCAGATCTGAAACAAGGATATAAAATGTAATAGCCGAGTCAGAGGTATTCGCCTTATCCACAATCAGATCCGCGTTATATATCTTGAAAACGCTACAGTAAGTGACCGTGCCACTCCTAATAATATAGTTTACGGTCCTATGGAGGTTCGTGTGCAGGCTATCGTACGGCAACCACCATACTGGACTCAAGGATATGTAAAAATAATTCCTTCGTCACATGGGCTAACACAATCATATCTATTGTCGATGATCAGGTCGAATGGTAACATTTAGTGTATTTGGCATTATCTAGAGCTTCAAAAATGTGTCAGCTGCTGACGATTGTCAGCGACAATTCCAAAATAGGTTAAAATCAACCCCAGGTGACCCTATGGGATCCACTGCATGCCAGTCCCAGACACCGAAACGAAAAGATTAGTTGGTTATCGGCGTGAAGAAAACAAAATATACGCAAGTTTGATCTTGATGCTGCAATTATCATGACGATTAAAGGACAAAATAATTACTGCGCCTTCTGTAACACATTGACGTTGTGGGAATATTTTCTTAAGGACGTACGATAATTTACCGTGGATAGAACCAACATATGAAGGAAAGATGGCTGCCATCGCTTAACTGCTTGAGAAAGGCTCTTTTTTTGTGCTATTTTTTCATGATATTTGTGCTTGTTGTCTATCTTTGTGTACATTATTGTGTTTCATCATGTATTCGCTGTTCCGTTCGTATGTGTTAATTCATCTGCTTGTTTCGGAAACGGGAACAATTATAATTTTTCTCAAGCTGTTTTGTTCCATTGTTATGACGTCATTTGTTTTTTAATAAACCGCCGTCACATGATCGCCAGTCAACCCGTTTACAATATGACTGACCCACATTAATTGCATCCCTGTCCCAGGGATACCACTACATATTGCATTATTCAACGCTCAATCAGCAGGAGCACCGGAAAAGCGCACATAAACAGTTAATTTTATCAACGACCAGAATATCGACGTCTTCTTCCTGACAGAAACATGGTTCCGATTATCAGGCGATGAACCTAGGTGTGCGGATTTAACAACCAGCGATTACTCCATCAGGTCGTTGCCCCGCAACTCTCGCGGAGGTGGAATTGCTGTAATGACATATAATTCCATGATCAAATACCTTAAGTACAAAACAACCTTAAATTTCTGCCACACATCGTTTGAACAGATCCAAACAACGCTCACACTGCAACAAAGGTCAGTCCATTTTTCTGTCTCTACCGCCCTCCTCCTAGTAGAAAAAACAAGCTAACTGCATCTCTCTTTTAGGAGCAGTTTCCAAATCTTCTAGAATATGGAAATTCGATAGGTCGTAACCTAATTAATCTTGGAGATTTCAACTTTCACTTTGACTGTCCTGGATAAATCATACACGTGAAAACTCCTAGATTCCATTATTGTTTTAAATCTTAAACAGTAAGTTCACCAACCTACCCATAAACTTGGTCACATTTTAGGCTTGTTTCTTTATAGACCTGATGATATTCTGCAATCCACCCTTGAATCCCACGAACTTGCATCGGATCACCTCTGCATTGTATGCCATCTCGACGTATCAGTCCCTAACCCTCCACCTATATTTGCTACAAAGAGAAACCTCCGTATGATAAATAGAACCAAATTCATGCATGACATCCATGAAAACCTAACAACGTTTTTACATCCAACAGTGGAACAACTTGATAACTGCCTGCGTTCATTGCTTGAAAAACATGCCCCAGCCACCAAATGCAGAGTATCAATAAAAAAAGTGTTATCCATGGTATAGCAATATTAGGGACCAGCTTCGCACAGTTAAAAGACATCGCCCAAAAAGCATAGAGGCTTTGGCTTTCCACTAGACTCACTATTCATAAACAAATCTATGAAGCCGCTACAAAGAACGTCACGCACATAGTCCATTTAGCCAAATTATCCTACCACAGTACCAAGATCACGGAGAGTTCCAGCTGCAAAGAGCTCTTCGAGATAACTAACAAACTAATGTCAAGGAGCAAATATACACCACTCCCAGCAACCTTCTCTCCAGTAGACCTACCGGACCAATTTGCAAATTTATTCCGTGACAAAGAACAAACCATTAGAGATTCGCTTGACAGCACAATTTCAACTGAAGTAGGATATAAAGTATATTTATTTCACAAAACACTATCATTGAGGTCTATGGAAAAACAATTGGTACCGTGATACCTCCAAGAGGAAACGTGTGTCAGACTGGGAGTCATGTGCGATGGTCCTTTCTTTACACCCAAGACTTTATCCCTTAGATCATAACATAGAAACTATTGAGAGCCATGCCCAATATCTATTCTTGTGTCCTGCTAAACTTTCCAGACAGGTGATTTCAGACTGCCGTAATGTCAAGCTATTATTTTCGTATGGCTTCGTTTCATTGTGATTAACAACAAATCACACAAATCGGTGATACACTCTATTTTTTTTATTCCAGTGGTACATCTAACCTGAAATCATTAACTTTCACAGTGTACGTGTAGACCGTGGTTCTAAATTGTATAGAGGAATGTTTTATCTGTCTCTCAAATGTAGTAGTAGGATTCAGGTGTTACTGGTGACGGACGATTGTTTGACGTACACTCCTTCTTTCTGGATTCTGCCTCACTCATGTCATCTTCAAAATCGCTGGCATTGATAAGAGCAAAGATTTCAGGCACTGTACGAGGGGATAGGTCACGCTTCTGCCTCCTACTTTCTTCTCCTTTCTCCACGAACTGATGTGGTCGTTTAATCTTGATTGCAAACTGCCAAGTGACTACATTGTAAACGTCACAGTCTCATATATCAATATAAGGCCAGTGTTTTCCCTCAGATAATTAATTTCACTTTCATTCCTACCAGAAAGATGGTAGAACCAATACAGATCGAGCTTTTGATCAAAACTTAGCGAGGTTATCATGCGAAGGTCTTATTCAGAGAAACCTAAGGACTACTCTCTCCCTCCTTTAGAGATAAAAGCCAAGATAATTGCTATAGCTGTCACACACGTACATCATGGGAAAAAGGGCGATTTGAGTTTTATGTGACTTTGGCAAACATTGAGCAATCTATGTTTGAGAGAGGTGGATGACCCTGAATAGGACGGTTGGGTTTGTGTGTGTGCGTGGTGGTGGTGGGGATTGTTGTTTGTTTTTGTTTCTTGAATTTTTCTTCAAACAATCACTAGTATTATACTTTGGAAACGAATGATCTATATGGTGAGGCAAAGCTCAAAGTGTCAGACGATGTTCGAGGATAAAAAGAATATCCGTGTGATTCCCTCTATCTTAACTTAATGGTGTTAAAACACTTAATTGTTTTTCGTTTTTTGCTTTGCTTCTTGGACTTTTCTTCAAACAATCACCGATATTGCTTTTGTAAACAAAAGCTCTATGTGGAGAGGCTAGGCGGTCTGAAGCGAGTCTTAATCTACGCTCCAGGTATCAGACGCAGTTTGAGAAAGACAAGAATATCCGTGTGATTCCCTCTATCTTAACTTTATGGTGTTCACATTTTTTTTATAGAACCCCCCCCCAAAAAAAAAAAGTCTTTTTTCGAGGCCAGACAAGTGTCTAGTCGGTTGTATAGTTTTTTCTTTGATCGATTTAGTTCCATAAATCTATCTGTTTTTGTATTTTGACTTCCGGAAAGATGGCCGCCATCGCTTAACTGCTCGAGATATAGGCTCTTCCGACTTTGTGTTATATTTATATTTGTGCTTGTTCTCTATCATCGCTACATTATTGTGTTTCATTATGAATTGGCTGTTCCGTTCGTATGTGTTAATTCATCTCCTTGTTTTGGAAACGAGAACAATTATAATTTTTCTCAGCTGTTTTGTCCCAATGTTAAGACATCATCTGTTTTTTAATAAGCCGCCGTCACGTGACCGCTTACAATACGACGGACCCTCATAATTGGATTAAATGACCACACCTTGGTTCTAGATACTACATTATGCTCAAGACTAAACGAACTGGGAATACATTCATCATTTCTTAAATGTAAAAGGAAACAAAAAAAGAAACATTCTTTCAAAGCAGGCCGGCGTAGAACAGGAAGAAGAAATCTAGTTATCTCCCTTTGGCCCTAACGGATAAACAACTTAAAAATTCAGCCGTTACTTTTAATAACCATGTTCAAATTCCTCTTAAATCGTAAACAGTTGTGTCAACTGTCTCAGGGATACCACTACGTATTGCATTATTCATAAGTATGATGACCGAAAAAGCGCACATAAATTGTTAATTTTATCAACGACCAGAATATTGACGTCTTTTTCCTGACAGAAACTTGGTTACATTCCGCAGGTGATGAATGTAACTGTGCGGATTTAACACCCAGCGATTACTCCATCAAGTCGTTCCCACGCAACTCTCGCGGAGGTGGAATTGCTGTAATTACAAAGAATTCCATGATCAAATTCCTTGAGTACAACACAAACTTCAATTTCTGCCACACATCGTTTGAACTAGTCCAAACAACGATCACACTGGAACAAAGGTCATTCTTTTTTTTTCGGTCTCTACTGTCCTCCTTCTAGTAGAAAAAACAAGCTGACTGCATCTCTTCCCTCTCCTGGATTTATCTGCAGCATTTGACACAATATACCATGATATATTACTTCACCGTCTCCAACATGCATTTGGCATTCAGAATATAGCCTTACAGTAAGTATTTCAAGTCCTACTTAGTCAACAGGACACAAATTATATATGCAAATGGAATACATCCAGCCCAGTTGACCTATGTTGTGGTGTTCCATAGAGATCTGTTCTTGGACCTGTTCTCGGACCTGTTCTCTTCATTCTATACACTCAGTCGCTCTCAAGTGCCATAGATCATCAACCATTGTTGCACCAGCTGTACGCTGATGACGCCCAAATATACAAATCTAGCCACCCAACTGTAGTTGATGCTCCCATCCATGGAGTTGAGAGTTGCATTTATGATGTAAAATCATGGATGACATGTAACAAGCTGCAGATGAATGATGATAAAACTGAGGCTATTCTGATCATAACACAAAGACTTTCTCATTCACATCCTTCACCTCAGACAATAAATATCAGCAACATAAACATTAAATTCTCACAGTCAGTGCGAAACCTAGGTGTTACTCTAGACAGTACTCTCATACTGCACGAACATGTCATGAATATATGCAGGGCTGCATATTTTGAACTGAAAAAACATCAGTTCCATTCATAAATATATTTCAGTTGATGCCACTAAAACACTTGTGTGTTCATTAGTACTTTCAACTATTGTAACTCAATTCTGTCTGGTTCATCCTAATATTTACTCCAGAAACTTCAAAAAAGTTCAAAACACAGCTGCACGGATCATCCTTAGAGTACTTCGATCGGAGCACACTTCACCACTGCTATGTACCCTACACTGGCTATCAATTTGATACATAATCAAATACAAAATTTGTTCTCTGCGCTATATTTCACTGACAGACTCTAGTCCAACATACCTATCCAGCCTCAACCATGTGTATACACCAGCTTGATACTTATGCTCTTCTTCTGACAATCGTAAACTTATTGTTCCCAGGGTGAAAACAAAGTCATATCGGCAACGTTCTTTTGCATACCAGGGCCCAGTGATGTGGAACGAATTGCCCATTGAAATTAGACACAAGGAGAAAGTGTTCCCTTTTAAGAGTGCTCTTAAAACGCACTAGTTTCGACTGCAGGGACAAACTTAGAGACCTAATTATGTTTTGTATCTTATATGTGTTCAGCATGTTTTTGTGTTTTCCAATTTCATTGTTTTTGTCATTTGTTTTTTCTCTAGTGTAGTCATATCATTACAGATGGTGTAAAGAGCTTAGAGCTTCGAAAGATTAGGCGCTATACAAAGACCTCATTATTGATATTATTATATGGTTTGGTCACACACACAAAACGTTCACGAAGACATGTCCATAGCGTAATCCACGGAGAGGCAATAGTACCAATACACGCTAGCATATCTATATGATGTATCGGACGCTCGCTAGTAATAAATTAATTAATTTCGACTGACCTTGGTATATGGATGGAAAGAAAACTCTTTTATTTTGACCCATGACGTCAAATTCTTCAGAATACCCACTTTTTATTATTAATCCCTGTCAAAACGCAACACAGTGTATACATCTATTAATGACCTTAATTTTGTTTAGTGCTGATCACACGAAACTGACTTCTTGTTGTTGTAGGGTATAACGCTAGTATTAATGGTGGATGATGAACCCGGGATATACCCGTAAAGAATAGACCGATGAGAAGCTGCTAGCAATCTTTCTCACATACCCACATTGGTCGAATCAGAGAATGGACCCTACGCAAACAGACGTTGAGATGGCAGTGATCCTTAATTGGGAGTGCTTTAGACCACTCGTGTACTCATGGCCCCTAACCCCCTCCAATGGTACTTACTAACGTTTGGGACGAAATTGTGAGAAACAGAGAGTGACATTATAAAATCTAGAACTCCCTGCTGTAATACGTGTTTTAGTCTTAAATGTCCTTAATTTAAAAAAATATTAAAAAAATGCAAAAATGTCCTCAAACAGATTTCGGATAGACATTCAAACGGACATCATTTTTATACTTATTGCTCCCTATCTGAGGGCCCAAAAAATGAAGATGGTTTAAGATGATGAAGTGAATCATACTTTTCTGTCCACTGTTAAATTCCATATTAATGATGCTCACATTTATGTTAAGCTTGACAGGCAGACATACTCTGAAAAAATCATTTACATTAACTACAAGTAACTCAATTTCTCTTGCAAAGTAAAAGAAAGAAATAGTGTGTTAGAAATGTATACTTTATTCAACTGCCTGTCATGTGAAAGGAGACACAGAAGTGTCAAGATTTAAAAATGGGATGCATGAGTTTGAAAACAAAACTATTTCAACATAGAAATAAAAACAATAAGACACACTTGATAAAATATATAGCCCAACAACTGACTGTTCAATAGAACCAAGTAAAATCTCTCTCTCTCTCTCTCTCTCTCTCTCTCTCTCTCTCTCTCTCTCTATATATATATATATATATATATATATATATATATATATATATATATATATATTCTGCACCTAATACTATCAATCATTCTCTCAAAGAAATCAAGGGATAGCACTTTCCAGTCTGTTTGGTTCATATTAGTATATATATATATATATATATATATATATATATATATATATATATATATATATATATATATATATATATATATATATATATGTATATATATATATATATATATATATATATATATATATATATATATATATATATATATATATGACTTTAGTTTGCCAACTGACAGTTTATACCACAATCAGGTTTTAAGAAGAAATGCAATTCAATCACATAACATCATTCAAGAAGAAAAAAATCATCTGATGTTGCTAGTCAGTTGTGACTGTAACATATTTATGATCTAGTTGGAATGCTGCAACTTATAATGTATTACTCACTTGCTAGTATTGCTGGGTAGTTGTTGCAATTGTTATATAATTATGTGTGGGTTAGCTATGCAACTAACACTGATCACTGGTAGATGTTACATAACTACAAAGCAGTCAGCAAATAACAAAAATAACAATGCATCACTGTTAACTGGTACTACTGCTCAGTTATCAGTATTATGTAATTCAGGTTAGCCTATTTATATTGCTCCTTGTTGTTGTTGTTGTTGATGCTGTAGCGTTTAAAGCCATTTTTCAGTACATGATACATGGTTTAGGAAGAACCTGGGAAAACCCCTAGAAAGAACCACCAACCCATGAGAAGCTTCTGGCATGTTTTCTCACCTACCCACATTTGCCAAATACGAGACTCAAACACACACAGGTGAGATGGCAGTGATCTGTAACAGAGAGCGCTTTAGATCACTCGTCCACTCATGGCCCTCTTGCTGGCTGATTGTGAGTAACCATATAATTAGCATCATGTTAGCGCACTGAATTTAAATTTATCATACAAGTAACATATAATTAGATTTCATGACATCACAAATTATATTATCAAATCATGCAATAGAAAGACATACAAAAAATATGGATTTCAAATGGATCTAATCATCCAACATTATTTCATGACAGATCTTCAGTTTGGAGTTATAAAATGAGTATGTTAATCATGCAGTAAATAAAATCTGCATTTATGCTCATTTCAAAATAAATGAATGAACTTGTCAAATAATTCCAATCAATGCCTAAAACAACGACAACTTTGTGTAAAACAAAACCTTTATCTGCCATAATTTTATTCCCATGGTTCTAACAAATCTTTAATTCCTGACAGCCTTTTGATCTCCACATCACTCAGTCATGCAAAAGAAAAACACAAATGTAATTTCCCCATGTTTGGCTATCCCAACCAAACCTTTCCAGGTGTTGTGAGTTTTGTAGTTTGAAAAAGTCTTTGATGTAAGCACTAGAGATGAGAGTCTTTCTGTAAATATTTATGTGCAGTCAATAATAATTCTGGTTTCTGGGTAGGACAGTTGAAACTCAAGAGGCATATTTGCTTGAACCTGCTTATGACTTGGCCAAATATTTATACTTCCCAGTAAGAAATACCAATAATTTGTCCACATGATTATTTTCCGACTTAAAGAAGACATGTGAATATTAAAGTGAACAGACATATCTTCAATCGGAAATCCACATCAACACAAAAACATGAAAAGTTCATCCACTGGGTCCATTGCTTTTTGCCGTCCTCTGATGTTGATGTCATTCCTGGTGCTGTAATATAAGCTCTTCAATCTAACTGCAGTAGGTTTGATGCCATTGATGAAGGTTAGACAAACCTCATGTGGGAAAAGTAGTGTAAAATTCTATCATTTCATTGTCATCTGTAAATCTGTTCAATCCAAATTTCTAAATGTTTATCTTATATTTGAATCTTGCAGTTTCCTTTCCTTTTCTTCCAATTCTGTTTCTGCTTTCCTCAGTCTCTCCTCCAGATATATAATTTTACTTTTGCATTCTATATGCATATCACAGGATCTGAAAAAGATACAATAATAGTGTAGCTTTTCATCAACATTTGCAATTATAATGGAGACAAAAAAATATAACTAGCAAAGTTAATAGCTTCACTATAATTTAAAATTTTAAAATTATACAAGAGTTCTAACAGAGGCTGCTTTCCACCGACTGCATGCTCTCTCTCTCTCTCTCTCTCTCTCTCTCTCTCTCTCATATGCACTATTAATATGAAATAAACGTATAAAACAAAAGTTACGAAGCTATGGTTTGATTACATATCAGTGCCATCTAATACTTTCTATTTTATAACGAGGTAATAAAGATCACTTCTTTTGTACTTACTACTTATACGTGAATTCATCATTTCTTATATAAATGCGTTGCGTTAAGTATGCCCAGTTTTCGTTGACCCCGTTATGTGGAATGGGACTAGGGGTAACATTTTTAGAAACCTATCATTATAAAACACACGTACATACAATCATTTGCTTCATCGGCAGAATCTATTTTGCGTTTTGATTTCTCATTCTTACATCATTTAGTTGCAAGTAAATACAAACAAACTAACACCGATCCAGTTACTTAGTAACTTACCTTAAAATTCGGCCCCGCATCACGACGTATGGCAATATGGCAACAATCCATTTTGCTACGAAGCTCTATCTTTTCTCTGATAGAATATGTCAGAAGCTTAAATCTATGTGAATTCAAACATTCCCATTGCACAACGGAACACAACAATAAATGCCACAATTTTGTTCCGTTGCCGGTATCAACTGTAGCACTAGCGGCCATGGTTGCGAGCTAAAACGAAATTAGGTGCCTATCTTAGCCTCGTTTTGGATGCGTTGACCCAGGGTCACATGAATCTATGAATATATTCTAAGAATGGTCTATAGAACACAAACTATTGCACTTTCTTCTACTGCATTTCAAAAAGTTGAGTGTGTTATGAGTTGTCATTGAATTTGATCTTAAAGAAAACACATTACAAAGTGTTAATTACTATTTTAAATCATTTCATCAAATATCCGAAAAATATTACGTGACTTTGATAAAATTAGAAGCATATTTTAAAATGTCGCCATAATGGTTACAGTGACGGTTGGGCTAAACACAACCTTAACACACCTATAAATTTTTGCATAACAATATTTAATAACTAGATGTATATCTTGAGTAAATAACATCAAATACTAGTTAAAGGCAATATTATAATACTTACACGAACTTCTCTATGGGAATAAATCAGAGAAGTAATGTATAGCACGAGAGCAAACATTAAATCGACACCAATTTTGTTACCCTAATGCTACTGTCGCCATAATGACTACCCAGTGACAATGAACTGTCGCCGTAATGACGGGTTCGCTGTAACACACACACACACACACACACACACACACACACAGTATCATGTTAATTTAGGAAAAAACCGATTGCAGTCTAGGGCCAGTCCCGGATTACCCATTAGGCAGAGTAGGCAACTGCCTATTGGCCCCGCGACTTTTATGGGCCCCATAAGGGGCCCCCAGGGGCCCCCATGAGACCGTGACCGTGGGTCTGGGGCCCCAAAAGTTTGACTGCCTATGGGCCTCCACGGTGCTTAATCCGGCGCTGTCTAGGGCCTCTGCTGTTAAATATATTGAGTATTGACAACTTTATTTATTGAATGATGGTGATATTGTGAAATGGCTCGATACTAAATTCTTTCTAGGAATTCTTGTTGTGGTAATACAGCGTTCTAGAAGAATATTGACTAAATTGATCTGTGTAAAAACAGGTATTCTGAGAACTACGGAAAACAAGCGTCTCTATTTGAAGCCACATAACACAATATATGTGGATAAATATAATAAGACCATATTGAAAATGTGTAGACCATAGTTTGTAACAGTTCTTTCAAATGACAATTCATTATCTTCACTTTTTCTTTTTTTTTGAGGTGCATATGGTCGATATCCTGCTTACATTGAAGACCTTAAACAAATGTTTTAAATTTTAGTAGAAAAATAGCGTAAAGTAATCTGTGTAACAACAGATGTATTCTGAAAACCATGGAGCAGAAGCGTCTCCAATTTAAGCCACATAACACAATATTTGTGGGTATGTATAATAAAAACATATTCAAAATGTGTATACCATATTGTGTAACAGTTTTTTGAAATGACAATTCAATATCTTACCTTTTACATTATCTTGATGTAGATATGGCCGATATTCTGCTTACATTCATAACGTTATACATTTGTTTTAGATTCTGGATACAATGGAACAGAATGACAGGTTATACATACTGAGTACAATGTTGCAAACTACTCAGTAAATGCATCACGAAAATTAAAGCAATGTTGTTGTAGTTCTGAACCACAATCCCCATGATGTACACTAAACAATACTTGCCGCTTTTATTTAAACTGCTCTAATCGTATATATATATATATATATATATATATATATATATATATATATATATATATATATATATATATATATATATATATATACACACACACACACACACACCTACATTTGTCAGTATAACCTGGTCGCCAAACAACAGGATTTGTAATTTCTGTTAATTTTTTTATTTAGGTATTATGGGTATGATGTTAAAACTTTCTTGTAGTCCTGTATCACTGTCCCCATAATATTCAATAAATAATACTTGCCGATTTCAGTTAAACTTTGTCCATTTCGCGCAGCCAATTTATAATAATTGTTTCGGTTTTATTTTTTAAAAAATATTAACCTCTGCGAAACAGGAAGTCGCGTGTTAGACTTGCAACATCTCATTTATTAATATTTCATTTTTTGTATTGACACTTTTTTTCCAACACGCACATTCAAACTCTGAATTTTATTTCTTTATTTTTTAAAGTTTTGTGTGGAAATGTCATTTTACTACTCCCGCCAGCCAACACAAGTTAAAGTGATTCTAACTCGTGTCATCGCATTATTTATTATTTCTTTATTTTTATGTTTTATTTTTTTTTCCAATTGGCCCATCACATTTTGTTACTTGTTTACTTTTGCAGTTTTATGTTTGTGTTGACACGTTCTTGTGTGACTTTATTATTTATAAACAAATTCGTTTGAGTTCGAACTCATCGAATCAAAATATTCTTTAAATGTTTACTTTTATATTGAAACTTTCATTTTTACTCGTGTATCCCATTTTTGCTAGATTTTATTTTTTGTTGAAACTTTCTTTCAGTCAATAGGTGTCTTGTTTTTTTTGTTGAAAATCTCGCTGGATCTCATTCTTTTAAAAATATACTTTTAGTTTCATGCTAAAACTTTGCTTTAATCTCGCGTCTTTGATTTAATCTCGCGTATCCCACTTTTAATATATTTACCTTGATACGGCTTTTCATGACTCGGGAATAATATTTCATCGGCAGAGTATACGGGTTGTACCTCTCTGTTCAAAATGTGGTTTTAATTGCTCGTCTTCACCAATTACTTCCATCTCTCCTATGTCCCCGTGGCTTCGGATCTCGGTCTCAGTCTTTGTGGGTATGTGAGAAAGCGTGTTCGTAGTTTCCCGTGGGTCGGATATTCTTACCAGATTATTTTCCCGGCTTTCTGCCTTCGCTAGTTATAATGCATGCGGAACGGCCTTAAAACAAAGCAACTAAAACAACTTTGTATATTTGCTTGGTCCTTCATGAGATGTTATGTAACTGGTTATTTGTATAATTGAAATGTGTAAATAGTTCCTGTCTCTTCAGTTTTCTCGTGATATTTTTTAATTATTGTTATCTTAAAAGTGACGTACAAGAATTTAGATTTTTGGAGCAACATATGTTGAGGTATCATTCATAGCCGGTATCATTGAATAGCCGGCTGACTATTTCCAGTTGAGGGTGGTTTGTTTTGGTTTCAGACTCGCAAGTTCTCTCTCGTCTGCTGTACGTTTCCCCTACTTCTTTTGCACCTGAGATTCCCCGGTTTTGTTTAATCTTTCGCCTTTGTCCCATACAAGTCGAAAAGTTGTTCTTCTATATGCCGCTCTAAAGTTACAGTCTGCAGCAATGCTGAGGCCAACGCCCATTATTGCATTTAGCGCCTGAGGGGGATTATTACGCTCGCTGACATGTATTGTTAGATGTTGTCACTTGCTCGGTTAGCCGCAGACTTTGGCACAAATCGATGATGATGAATTTGAATTTGAGTGCTGTGCTGCTACCAGAACAATGTAGCACTGTTTAATCTTTGCATACGCTAAACAGTTTATTACTCCTTGGGATAGGAAATGTGCCACTTTCCCCAAGGCATTTATGTGTTCATAGACCACTATTTAATTGAGCCGTCAGATCGGAGTTACTATTGAGCGATTATCGATCTGAATGGGGGGCCGTGATGAGTGAGATTTGACTCAGCACAAACTCACCCTTTGATCCTAGGCGATATCACTGCTGTTCATGCTGTGTAATGCACGTGTGGATTGTGGAGGCTGAGGTTTCCGATGTTGGCGTAGGAGGAGAGGTGGCTCGTTCATTGTTGTGCTTGGTAGGTCAGCTGTGCTTTCATACTCTTAGGCAGGGGTGGCGAACCTATGGCACGCGTGCCCAAAGTGGCACGTGAGATGATTGTGCGTGGCACGTCATTATTCTGATATGAAACTAATTATTCATCTTGCAATCACTGAAATCTCAATTTAGTATAATTGCTACTGTAAACATATTTTAGAGAAGGGCTTAACTGATATGGAAGAAGTCCTATCGACATACCCTATCCTATTCAATCTTATTTTTTTACATATAGTTTACTAACTTACGGGTGCACAATATATTTTAAACAAAATACGTTCGTATTTTGAACGAGATCTCGCTTGCTCTCGTCTGCCTTGTTGTTGATTTTGAAAATTATAACAAATAATCTTTTAAATATAAGCCTAAAATGTCGTTCTCAAAGCCAAATAAGAATAAGCTTGCCGAAGAAGGAAGTGGCAGAGATTTCCAAGAGTGGTGGACTCAGCTATATGGAATGATCAACAAACGGAATAGGACCTGTTGTGTCATATGTTCGGAAAGTGTTATTTGTCGAACGTCTTCAGTTAAACGTCATTATGAGAGCAATCACAGCTGGCTTCTTGGCAAAAGCGAAGATGAACAAAAATAACATATATCGCGTGAAATACAAAAATTAAGCTTACAAACCAGTTCTTTCGCCAATTTTATTAACGTACATTTAATTTAGTGGCTGCGAGTTTTGAAGTTTCAAAGATCATTGCTAGGCATGGCTAGCCTTTCAGCGATGGTGATTATATAAAGGAATGGTTAGAATGTGCATCTTATTTGTTTTAAGACTTTCAAAATAAAGACAAAATTATTCAGAGAATAAAGGATTTGCCAATTAGTCGAAATACGGTCAAAGAGAGAGTTATTAAATTGAATGCTAATATTGAAGAACAAGTGAAAAAGGATATTAATTCATGTCACGCCTACACGATTTGCCTTGATGAAAGTACTGATGTGACATCGTCCGCTAGGTTGGCCATCGTTGCTAGATATCACAAAGATAACTAAATGCATGAAGAAACAAAAAAATTATCAACTTTATCGACAACAACAACAGGTGCAGATTTATGTGAAACTGTTGTGACTGAACATAGAAATGCAGGTGTAGATATAACCAAAATAGTTTCTGTAACACTGATGGTGCTCCAAGCATGACTGGAAAAGACACAGGTTTTGTTACACTATTTACAAGACATGTTGGGCACCCACTGTTAACCTTTCACTGCATTGTTCACCAGGAAGCTCTATGTGCAACATCCGGCTTAAAGGAACTTGAAATCATTATGAAATGTGTCACAAAAACAGTAAATTTCATTACTGCACGTGCTTTAAATAACATAAAATTTGAACAGCTGTTAAATGACGTTACTCTGGTTTACTAATGTATAATATGTACGTTGGCTTAGTAGAGGTCGGGTTTTGGAACGTTTTGTAGAATGCCTTGATGAAATTCGAATGTTTATGGATGATAACAAACAGAAATGCTCAGAATTAACTGATGTTGACTGGCTCAGCAGACGAATGTTCTTTACAGATTTTTGATTACATCTAAATGAACTTAATACTAAGTTGCAAGGATGCGGAAAAACGGTTGATGAGGCATTTGAGATTGTGAAAGCATTTAAAAAGAAGCTGAAGATTTACAAACGTGATCTATAGAAAGAATAGTTTCACTATTTTAAGAAACTTGAAAATTTTATGCTGATCTGGAAATTCAAGAAAGTGTTGTCAAAGATTCTCAGATGAGGCTGTTTTTCGAGATAATTGATGCAACTCTTTAACAATTTTCGTCGCGTTTTCAGCAGTTAAAAAAATTCGAAGACACTGCAACATTTATAAAATATCCAGATACAATCGATTTTGAAAATCTAGATCTGGCCATGTTTTCTTGGATTGAATTTACACGATTTTGAAATGCAACTTGTTGAGTTACAGTCCAGTGCAATATGGAAACAAAAGTTTGTTGACTTGCGAGTGCGACTAGAAATAATTGAACGTGAGTGGTTAAATGGATCATTAGAACCTCAGATATTGGCCGAAAATGAAGTTCTCAAAGTGTGGAATGACCTGCTTGGAACTTTCAACTCTCTGATAAAAGTAGCAAGGGCGATGTTGTCAATTTTCTCGTCTACTTACTCATATGAATCGTTATTTTTAACAATGAATTACATAAAATCGAATACCAGAAATTGCTTGACTGATGATTTGAGTGCAGCTTGTGTATCTTTGAAGAATACAAAAAATATACTCCATATATCAAACTGTTATCGTCTACCACACAGCAGCGAAAGTCACATTGATTGATTTGTCTATGACTCCTATATCGTAAGCTAGGCTTAAGTCACGAAATAACAATAAACGCTTTATATTGTAATTATAATTTTAAGCTTTATTTTGTCATAATAAAACATTTTTAACAGCTACTGGTGTATGTAGTACCGGTTGAAGGAAAACTGCAGAGTATAATAATATTTATTTATGGTAATTTTATTATGGCATTATATATACAATATCATTCAAAAATCACCCTACGTGTCAGCACATTTAGTTTTGGATGGGGCTTTGCCCCACATACCCGCCAGAATAGCTATATCACTGGTAGGCCTATTTGGCACGCAGCAATAATTATGTTTTTCAAATTGAAAATATTGGCACACGATCTAATAAGGGTTCGCCACCCCTGCTCTAAGGTATCATGTTTAAAACATTTCCCTATCAATTTGATAGACTCTGTGCTGTTAAGAATCTGCTCTAAGGTATCATGTTTAAAACATTTCCCTATCAATTTGATAGACTCTGTGCTGTTAAGAATCTACAGAGTATACAGGTCCGTATGAAAGCTAGAATTTAGTATTCTGCGTTTATTGCTATGCTGGTGCTGATGGTCATGGGTGTAAGACCACATATCTCTTAATGTTTGGCTGTTTTAATTATGTCATTGGTTGCAGCAGTGTGCCCCCGTGTCAGATGGTTTGGGTTTTGAAGACCTTATATCCATTCATATTGAGCCCAGATTGTTAATTAATAGTTTTAATCTGCAGCCTTGTGCTGCGGGGCCTGATAGGCTTTGAGCTAGTAGACTACCTTATAAAGCTTAAGTTGGTGTCCTATTATCTAAACATTTAGCTTATTTTCAGTCTTGTGATGAAGGGTCAGATTGTCTTTGAGCTTTTAGACTACTTTATATTGTTTGATTTGGGACCATATGGGTGGATTACATTTTGTGATCGTCTGGTCTCAGACCAACTCTATAAATTTATTTTTTTGGAGTTCTAATTATCTAATGTGTTAATTAATGAGTGTTGTGCTATCAACTAGGTTGTATGAGAGAAAAGTTAGAGGTGTGAGCGTTTGGTGCATATTCCTACTCTGTTGATTTTCAGATGTTATACGTTTTGTTGATGTTATTTGGTTGGTTCTCTTCCTTCCCTTATTTGACTTTGATGTCGTTATAATCCTTTATTCCTGCAATAAATACTTCTTTTGTTATTGAGCTGGAGTGTTACATTATTAACCGGTTTGAGTATAATCCCACAACGTCCCTCTAGTTTTGTTGCGTTAATGACTTGCTTCTTTACTTTTTGGTTTGGTTCCTTAGTGCACGAGACGAGGTTATTACAATCACCAATGTAGTGTAAGTGGGTTCCTCTTTAGATAGTGATTCCAACCCCGTGCCTCCGTTTCCTGCTTCAATCCTTTGATATAGTTTTGAATTATGAATAACTACTACATGGATACCCTAGATGTTTGGTCTTTCATTATTTATTGTTTCCTATTAGACAATTCGTTTCAAGCATAAGTTTATATTGTATCATATAACCATGAATTATACGATGTTTTTATATGCTAATTGGGGGATGTTGTTTGCTATTTGGATATTTTCTGGGTATATGCGGCAGGTACGATTTATTGATGGGATCCGAATATTTCCCTTTGCTTTTTGGTTATGTTTACATTCGTTGAAGATGTGGTGTAAATCTGCTGGGACAGTTGTAGCACTTTATGTTATGTGGTAAGAGTCCTATGTATTTTCCAAGCTGTTAGCCAGCTCGCTTTAATGCCTATAATTATCCTATTTATTTATATTTACTTCATTTATGTTATTATACAATATTCTCCTTTTGTGATTATAATTGCAATCGGTTTGTCATTTAGTATTATTTAAGGTGTTAATTAGACTATATAGTTAATATTTACTATATTCTAATGGCATGCAACTTGGTTAATTGAGCTTTTCTTTAGCTACTTCTTCGGCTAAATCATTTCCTAGTATATGTATTTAGGATGGGATCCACATTAATTCTATATTTAGTCTGCCTATACTTAGTTGTTTCAATAAAGGATCTGAAATTTTCTCTTGATTTTGTGCTGTTATGTTGGATTGAGGTTATGACACTAAGCGAGTCACTTATTATAACTTTCTTCATTGGTTTATTTTCCTCAATCCATTTTATTTTTCTTCTAAGATGGCCCACAATTTAGCTGGTTATAAGGAACAGTAGTTGGGTAGACGCTGCCCCATTTGTATATTTAGCTCAGGTATTACCATTGCTGCAGCTGTTTTGAACGGATTTGTTAATTTAGATACATTTGTGTATAATTTCAAATAAGTTTGATTTTTGTTGTTAATTTCTTCCAAAGGTAACGTTTTTAGATGTATTGGTTATCTTTGTTTCCATGGTTTGAAAGGGATATATAATATTAAATAATGGGCTTATCGCATTCCATGGCTCAGTATCATATGAGACTTTGTTTTCAGCTTGGAATATTTCTATCGGAAGCTGCTGTTTCAGTTCGTGAACTTGTTTCCGCATATGGGTGGAGTTTTCCAGAGTTGTCATAAAGGGTCTATTATTTATTTATTGCCAGGTAAGTGGGTTGAGTTTTTGGATGGGTTCATAGTAAGGTATCATATTCTAGGATAAGTTCCTGCCTTCTATGATGTAACGGCAGTTCTCCAATTAACATTTGCAGCTCAGCTAGGGAGGTTGATGACAGTGCGTCAGTACGAATCAGTAGAGTTTTTTCTGTAGTTTATCCAATTTATTTGATGACAGTGCGCCAGTACCAATCAGAAGTGGTTTTCTCTGTATTTTATCTAATTATTTTGTATGGCAGTGCGCCAGTACCAATCAGTAGGGCTTTTCTCTGTATTTTGTCTATTTTACGTTTGGATGCTCTATTGTCTACTTAGCAGCCATAGTCTACTTTAGATCTTATTAAAGCCCTGCATAAGGTTAGGATAGTTCCATGATTTGTTCCCGACTTTGTACCTTTTAGGTTTCTTTGTAAGTTTATGGCCCGGTTACATCTTTGAAATTGTTTATCTATGTGGTGTGCCCATGTTAGATGTTCGTCGTAATACATTCCCATAAATCGGACTATGGTTAAATTAAGGTATTGTATTTTATTTCTGCTTTATTGGGTAAATATTATTGCTACCGTTTTTTGGTGCGATAGTTTGAATCCCCATTTATTTTCCCATTTTGCTATCTTCTAATTCAGTTATACTTTGTGGTTGGATGGGTTTCCTGTTCTCCATAGTCCACAGTCATCTGCTAATTCCGATAAATTAACTTTGGGTGATGCCAGATTTCTATCTAGGTCGTTTATCATTAGGTTGAAAAGAATGGGACTGAGTACACTCCCTTGTGGGGTTTACTTTTCATGGGTATGTTCTTCCAAGTAAGTGTCCCCTACTCTGGGTATTATTTTGCGGTCGGTCAGGAAATTTTCAATGAAATTATACATCCGTCCCGTAATGCCTTAGTGATTTAATTTCGCTATTAGGCCTTTGGTCCACACGAGATCGAATTTTTCCAGATTGATGAATACCGCAATTACATTTCTGTCCGGTTTTCTTTTTGAGTTGAATGACAATTCTATAGCGGTTTCTAATCGTATGAGTTGGTCCGTAGTGGAACTTTGGTTCCTAAATTCACATTGGTTTTCAGATATTAGTTTATTTTATTCGAGGTGGTGTTTGAGCCGATTAGAAATAATGGTTTCCCTTATCTTGCATATATTATTGGTAAGTGAAATCGGTTGAGATGAGTGGATGTCATTGCGATCTTTGTTTGGTTTTAAGATGGGTATCACTATCGCAGTTTTCCATATTTTAGGTAGTTTTCCTATTTCCATATTTTATTTATTAATTTTAAAATGGAAATGATGTTATGTGGTAATTTTTTGTATATAATGTGCCTTTTTGATCTTCCCCAGCTGAAGTTTCTATTTTTGTTTTTAATGGTTGATCCCATTTATATTGTGTTATGTCAATTTCTAGATGTGATCTTTTGGGACCAAGGTCTTGGAAAAAATCCTTAAATTTTACTTCTGTTTTTTCCCTATGTTTTTGAATTCATTGGTTTGGTTGCAGTTACTGTTCATATTTTTAAAGTGTTCGGCTAATATGTCAACGTTTTCTTTGTTATTATTAGAATTACTTATTTTAGTGGTTTTGTTTGTATGTTTGCCCCAATTGTTCCAATTTTACCCCCTACCTCTTTTGAGTTATTTTTTAAATATTTAAACTGGTGCATTATATTTGCCAAATTTTTCTTTGGACTGCTTGATCAGATTTTTTAGTTGTTTGTCTTTCTTCTTATATTCTATGAGGACTACTGAATCTGATCGTTTGAATTTATTAAAGACTCTGTGTTTGTCTTTCTGAGTTTGTTTGATTTGACTGACTCACCACTCAGTAGCTCGTTACAAAGCAAAGTAGGAGTATCCATCCATGAATCAGGGTTTAACCTGTAGTGTTTTATTGTTACAGGTTAGACCATTGTTCATGGACAGATACTGCTAACTTGCTTTGTGACGAGCCCCTGTGGCCCACCATGGCACTGCTAGTTTATTTGTTATTCCGTTTTGCTTGGGTATGCTAGTAGTATCCGCCTGTGTAATGATCTTAAATAGGTTTCAGTTATGTTTGGATTGATATTTATTAACTGAGTTTTAAGATTTGACCAATCTGCTTTATTATAATTCCACCTGGTGTTTTTGGTGTTAGAGTCAAGCTGCACGTCCATTTGCAGGGTGGTAATTATTGGAAAGTGTCATTGACCATGGGGTCTGTTTGATCCGCACTCCATCCCTCCACCTGTATCAAGTTAGGCATGCATATGAAAATGGTTGGTGGCGGTCATGGTGCCCTCAATCGGATTGAGTCGGGTTTTGTCACCATTATTAAATTAAGTACGGTTGGATTCATTCGTCCAGTCAGCTATGCACCTGCCCCTACTGTCCGTCACCCCCCCCCCCCCCCCCCACCTACCCACACACTACACGCTATCAGCATTTATATCTCCGCAAATGATCGTTTGTTCAACTCTTTTATGTTTAATTATTTCCCTAAATGCTGTGATGTTCTTTGTTTTAGTATCTCCTCCTGAGTAGTCGGTTATTGATATTTGCAATTCACTTTTATCTGTGTTTATTAATAGAAATTAAATTTATATTGTTGAATTGCTATTTGCTATTGGTTATCATGATGATTATTATTGCATTTGGAATGATGTTATTTGCACATATATCTAATCCACCTCCATCTCCCTTGACCTTCTCTTCTATGTTCGAAATAGTCTGGGGAGTAGCATAGTATTTGTGGCAATGATTTTGAGTTTATATAAAGTTTAGTTTCTGGAATGTAGATGATGTAAGGTTTTGGGCTGAGTATTAATTATTTTGAGCATTAATTAATCGATCTTTCCTGACAATCCTAGTGCCTTACATTGCCATATTGTAACGTTCCCATCTGGTGTATTAGCCATTGCTACTGGGTTCGTTTACTGTATTAATTCTATTCAACTGGGTTAGAAATTTTTTAATATTTAGTTTAATGTTTGATGAATATTTGTTCCAACATCCTAATACATGTGGTTAGTGAAATAATGACTTCCTCCAGTTATTTTACCCTTCCAGTTTGTCTTACACTGTGTTTGTAGTCGAGATTGATTGTTTGTGTTTCTTTATTTTCTGTATCTTTGTTTTTAGGTTTTTGGTTTAATATTTGTGTTTTTTAATTTTGTTGTTACGTTTGATTATTTCAGGTTTATTATTGTTATTTGATTCTATAGTTTTGATGGGTGCGTTCCCTTGAGTTTTAATTACTTCCTGTTTGGCCTGTGTATAGGTTAAGTATTTGGTATTCATTAGTTTGATGATTTTGTTTTCCCTAATTCTGGCCGAGCCATCTGGTGATTGTGCTTGGTGGGGTCCCCTGCAGTTGGTGCATTTATGTGTTTGTCTGTTGTACTTCCCCTTGTGTTCCCCTCCGCATTGTTGACATTTAATATTATTGGCACACTTTGAAGTAAGGTGTACCCAGTGCTGACTTGTTGTACAGAACCTTGGTTGGTTTATATATGGCTCTAATCTAAATTGGGTTCCTGTGCTTCTTTGTTTGATGAGTGTAGGTAAGGGAGTTGCCGTTTCCAATAGTGTGATAGTAGTTTCCTTTTTTTTGGTAGTTCTTTAGGTTATATATTTTATCAATAGGAGAGCCTCCCTCTTTAAGTCTTTTTGGTTAGGGAATTCATGTTCGATTTGTTCCGTTTCCCTATTAGTTTAAGTTCGGCTTTGAATTGGATGGGTTGGGGCGTTAGGGTGGTGGTGGCAGTTTTGTTAGGCAAGGATTTAGGTTCCTGATGTTCTTGTATATTATTGCTCTTTGTTTCAAGTTGTTCTTGAGATTGTGTCTTTCGACTTTGACTGGTATATGTCCTATATATTCCCACGTGGGCCGGATTACCCTAAAAGACCAGAATGTATACTCTACTCATGAGGACCCTAGTATAAGATGGCTGTGGACAAGTTAATGAACTGAGTCGATTTGCTTTCAATATATAATGTTTGTTCTAGTATATGGTACTGGTTAGGTGTTTTTTTTTTGTTTTATTTGGTTGATATTTTGAGGGGTTGGTTGTATTTACAGATTTTCTTGTGGTGGTGTAGGGGTACTGTCTTAGTTTGTTTAATCTGGTTTCCCGAAGTCTTGTTTATTGTAGCAGGATCTGCATCTTTTGATGATTTCGTTAATCGTCGTATTGGATGGCCTGGTTCTACAGTTAAATCTAATTCTTCATTTACCAGAGGGCTGTAAAATGAATTTAGTTTTACAGGCGAGAACTGATTACGTTTTCCCGTTGCCTTTTGTAATTGTTTCTAAATCGGGTGTTGAGAGACATCTTAGCCTGAATTTAGTCACTTCCCTGTATTGAGGGCTTTGGGTTGTTTCTATATTTCCAACACATTTGGGTGGTGTGACTTCTATTTTGATTTCAATTCACGTGATCCATTTTAAGGTTTAATTTGCACAAGTTTAGTTTTTTCCTTGCCTGCCTGGCATTCATGACTTGTTTGATGGAAATTGTTTAACTCATATTTGGTTTGTGTTTTAATGAATTTAATGATACTTAACAATATAAATGTATTTACTGGTTTTATGAAAGGAAATAATTACCGTTGTTATTTCACCTGATTGCAAATCGAACAGAAGGTGTTTGCAACACAGTGTGTACGGATGTAATCCAGAAACAATCGAGTGTGGGGCTTGTATCCTGTTTAGTAAAATATCATGGTCAGCATTCGTGCTCCAGAAGATATCGGGACGCAACCCTAGATGGTTGCCATCTTGTAGTATTTTACCGTGGCTTTGAGTTTCTGCTGTACTTTGTTAATGAATTATGCGGTGTCAGTTTCTAGCGCGAGTCTATTTATATTGACGTCCATCATCTTGGGCCAACTTCTTTTTCGAAAAGTTGCGCCTTTGTCACTGTTGTTTTTATTCATTTCATTTCTATCGTGGCACATCTAGATATGGTATATTGCGCTCCTTTGAGTATAGCATGTATCTATTTAGACCAGCGTTTTTGTAGAACCTCTATTTTCCCTATGTCTAAGTGCATGGCGTGCAGAGTCGCCAACACTTCTACCTGTCGTGGTTCTCTTCCATATATCCCCAAATCTAGTAATTGGCATCCATCAGGGTGGTGTGCCAATATGATACTGACATGTAGTGTCGTTCTGAAATATGCGTTTAGCTTCGATCTAATAGCTTTCGGTGGCATATTTCCGTGTCCTGCGTTGAAACCATCATTCATGTCGAGAATCTGTTCCTTAGTCAGTTTGTCCGTAATGTCTGTTTCTACGGGTGTCACACTGCTATTATCATTTCCTAACCAATTCGTTTTCCATTTTTTGAAAGAAAAATGCCGGTAATGGTATGATTCTGAGAAATTTTTTGAATTCATTTTAAATTTAGTTATGAATTCTACAACAAGGATTTATGCATATAGATGCTTCCTGTGATCAAATTCGGAGAATTAGGTGAAATAGCTTTAGTGTAGGAAACCAGCTGGTTTCTTCGATCTGCACGATCTAAACAAAACCAATTGATCCAAACTTAAAGAAACTTTTTGTGTGAGTAATGCTTACTTCAGTTGCGTGATACAAATCCTTCGGTACTCTCGGTTGCCCGTCTAAGCACTTACTTTGCTTCTCAACAAAAAGTATTAGTTTCTTCCTTGCCTGCCTGGCGTTCATCACTTGTTTGATGGGATTTCTTTGACTCATTTTCGATTTTGTGTTTTAATGAATTTAATGATACTTAACATATGATATTAGTTACTGGTTTTATGAAATTAAATATCTGCCTATGTTTTTTGGCCTGATTGCAAATCAAACAGAAGGTGTTTGAAAAACAGCGTGTACAGATACAATCCAGGAATAATCTAGTGTGTGACCTAGATCCTGTTTAGTAAAATAAGCGGTAAATTGTTTATGGTAATTTTTTAAGTCAGTATAGATTAATTTCAGAAAGTATAGGAAGTACAGCACAGAGTTATTAAATACCCGTACATGCTTTTGTTTGATGGGTTCTGCGAGGATGGCTGGTAATCGGGTCTGCTGGGCTGTAGTTGAAAATGGCTGCTTAAGTGCTGCAGGTGCAAAGATGGTATCCCACGTGGTTGTAGATATTTCGGTCTGGAGTGGCCCTGTACGTCGTATGTTCGTAATAGATGGAACTGTGAATGTGATGGCACGAATGAGACAGAGAGACAAGTTGAATTATATTGCTGTCCATCCACTAGGGACATGTAGCACTGTATAAGTTTCCCGCACTGCGGGATAATAATTACCCCTGGGGGAAGGAATGAATGCCACATCCATCAGTTATTTATGCACTCACCGAGTGTTATTTAATATAGTCGTCAGGTCTCGGTTGGTGTTAAAAAACCATCGACCTGAATGTAAGACAATGGGTGATTGGGAATAGACCAAAAACACACTATATCCTGTCAACCAAACAAACCCTGGAACCAAAGGATTGTGACTTAATAACGCCACTATCCAGCCCCAAGAAGAGAAATCACAACAACAAAAAGCCACAACCGAAACAACCACAACAACAACCAATCCCACTGGATGAAAACCCAAACTTAACAATTCAACAACAATAAACAACTCAAACAACAAAATCAAAACAAAAAAAAATGAAAATTAAGTACCTCTAAGAAATGGATGAGAAAATGCTCTAAAGCTCGCATCCATAAATATTAGAGGCATTGATATAATCATAGCTGTAGAACATATACAAAAATACAATCCTATGATATCATAGCACTCCAAGAAATCCATAACATAAAACAAAAACTTATAAACTATATAAATGAAAAACTTGAAGCAATTTTTATTATACAAAAGGATCTTCTACACATTAGTCCAGGAGTCGGTTGGATAATCAAAGACCAACACATACAAAACAATTGGAAAAGCTACACAACTCCTACAATCTTAATGGAAGAATGATACACATACAAGCGCACAATATGCACATCATAACATATGCTCACCAGCCAGACGTATCCAAAGACTACCCTTCTTAAGCAACCTCTCGGATTGTATATCAAACTACAGTCAGGAAGGAACTATACTAATGGGCGACTTCAACGACTGCCTAAATGAGATAGACAGACCCATTCCAACCAATGATAAACAATCGACTGCAGTTTAAAAAGAAATGATAGAAAACATTAATCTAATTGATGCTTTCAGACACTTACATTTGCAATACATTATCCATTAGAGAATGACTTGACAGCACAATTTTAACTGACTCGTCACCATACAGTTATGAGGCAGAATTTCAGTGACAAAAATTAGGAGCATTTGAACCTGTGTATATTGATTTAGTACGGACAATCGTGATGAAGAGTGCAACAAAGTCTTTTGAACTTGATCCACTACCGACATCACTGCTGTTTGAGTGCTTAGACTCAATATTGCTTTCACTAACTGATGTTATTAATATCTCTATCTCATTGGGGGAATTCCCGTTATTTTTCAAAACTACCATCGTATAGCCTCTGCTGAAGAAACCAGCACTAGACCATAAGATGTAAAGAACTACGGCCCTGTTTATAATCTCCCACTCATATAAAAAATCATAGAAAAGGTTGTTCTAACCAAACTTGTATCTCATATGAATTCAAACAGTCTTTTTAGCAATGTAAAGTCTGCATATCGCCCTTGCCACAGTACGGAAACTACTCTTCTGAAAGTATTTAATGACATTCTCTCTGCTTTGGATTGTGGAACGATTACAGTTCTCACCCTCATGGATTTGTCTGCAGCATTAGACACAATGTATCATGCTATATTACTTCACCTTCTCCAGTATATATTTGGCATTCAGATTATAGCCTTACAGTGGTTAAAGTCCTACTTAGTCAATAGGGCACACATTATATCTGCAAATGGAATACATCCCAGTCCAGTTGACATATGTTGTGGTGTTCCACAGGTGTCTGTTCTTTGTCCTGTTATCTTCATTCTATACACTCAGCCGCTCTCAAGTGTCATAGATAATCACCAAGCGTCGCACCAATTGTACGCTGATGACACCCAAATATACACGTCTAGCCACCCAACTGAAGTTGATGCTACCATCCATGGAGTAGAGATGTGCATGACATGTAACAAGCTGCAGATGAATGATGATAAAACTGAGGTTATTCTGATCACAACACAAAGACTTTCTTATTCACATCCTTTACCCCAGACGATACATATCAGCAACACCAACATTAAATTCTCAGTCAGTACGAAACCTAGGTGTTACTCTAGACAGTACTCTCACATTGCACCAACATGTCATGAACATATGCAAGGCTGCATATCTTGAATTGAGACGCATCAGTTCCATTCGTAAATATTTTTCAGTTGATGTCACTAAAACACATGTGTGTTCATTAGTGCTTTCAAGACTGCAGTTACACTAGGTAACTCAATTCTGTCTAGTTCGTCACAATATTTACTCCAGAAACTTCAAAAAGTTCCAAACACAGTTGTTGTTTTTGAAATGAAAAATCACTTATTAAACTGAAAATAAACAACACAAGAATATAAACGAAAAGTGATATTTAATCAAATGTAAAAGACCAATACAAACTACTATATAGATCCAAAAATATACCGAAAGAAAACATAAATAACTACCTAGAGAACATCAATCTTCCCACCATTTCACAAAGTGATAACGATATGTGTGAACAGCCTATCTCAAAAGACGAGACAGAAAGAGCTATAGAAACACAAACCAAGAACAAAGCACCAGGACTAGACGGGTTAACCGCAGAATTTTACCAAAATTTTAAAAACGTGATTAGTCCATTGCTTCAAAATCTTTACAATGCGATTTTTGAAAACAAAGAAATGACCGAATCAATGAAAACTGGACTTATTAACCTTAACTATTTACAAAGGCGATATTTTGAGCCTTAACAACTGGCGCCCAATCTCCCTCCTAAATATAGATTAAAAGATTCTTAGCACCATATTATCAAACAGGCTAAAAAACACTCTTAGCTACATAATACTAAGCAACCAGTCATGTGGTGAGGAAGGGAGGCAAATATCAAACATTATACTATCAAGAAAAACAATCTTTGAATATATGAATAAAAATGGAAAACATGGCGTCTTAATTCTCTTTGATCACGAGAAAGCGTTCGATAAGATAGAGATACATTTTATACTTGCTCCGCTAAAGAAAAACGGTTTTTGGACAAACTTTACAAGTTGGATACAAACTTTATATAATACCAATATACAATAAAATATACAAATTAATGGGGCTCAAACCGAACCATTCAACATTACCAGATCAGTAAGACAAGGATGACCACTATCAATGTTGTTCTATATAAATTGTAATGATATAAATATAAAAAAAATCCAAACCTCAGAAACCAAATACAAACATTCCTACATATCGATGATCGATCGAACTTTATAGCAACACATGAATCGTATAAAAACCTTATCAAACAATTCAAAAATTTTAGTCAAGCCTCCCTCGGGTTCAGATATCAATCATGATAAAACCATAGATGCTATTAATCGGCTATTGGAACAAAAATAACACCCAACTACCGAGAGAAAAAAGTTAAAGACCATATTTAAGTCCTTGGAATATATCTAGGCAAAAACAATAAAATGTTAAAGATGAATCAAATAATGCATTTAAAAAAATAGCAAACATGAAACAGTCTGCAATGTCAGAAAACTCACCCTCCTACAAAGAATACAAATACCCAAAACATACCTTTTTAACTCAATATGGCACGAATTTAACACAATCAACTTTGAACTTTATTACATAAAAAAGATAGAATCTGCAATCTATACCCTCATATGTAACAAGATATGTAAAATCTCTCGCTTCACATTAAACAAGGAAAAGACAGAGGATGGATGTACATCACAAATCTAAAACTGAAAGAAACAGCTAATTACCTTGACAAATTCAATATCCGCCAAAACACCCATGGCAACATATATACACCTATCGGTTCGAATTTTTAATGCCGCATAAAAAAGAATTATACAATAATGAAAACATCACAAAACTATTAGTGACACCCATAATTGCATGCAGACAAACCCAAGTCCTAAAAGAATACAGCACACAGAACAGAATATGGAATACTAAATACTCAACTGAAATGTAGGACTTAATAATACATCCCAAACTACCACCCAACAAAATAAAGACAAATAACCCGCACTTTAACTGGAACACCATATGGAAAAATTGGAGAAAACTCAAAAACCCCAAAGAAAAAACCCAAATTTATGAGTATCTTCATGACGCCTGGTGGACTGTAGAAATGGCCTTTAAAATAAAAGTCATAAAAAACCTCCCCACGTGCCCCTTATGTAAAAAAAAACCTATTCACAATAAAAACCATTTGATATTAACATGCGAGGTACTAGATGACAAAAGAAAAGAAATTTAAAAAAATAAGGAAAACAACAAATATCTTTGACCACAATATGCTACTATACAAGAAAAGATAAACAATACAAAACTATACCAGGAATTAAATAAATATATACTATTTGTGATTGGAAAAAGAAAACAATCGATATGGATACCTGATAAATAATAATAATAAAATTTCTAAGAAATCTATATAATCGTCTCCTCCTTTTTGTCGTGTTTGTAAACAGACTTAAAAACACTTTACTAAAGAATCAGAAACTTATAGAAAGACAACTGTTCACACATGGTCAGAACCAGATATATAACAAACAGACATACCAAACAAAGAACCGGACTGAAACAAAACAGACTCGCATTCAGGTACCCATGTAGGGTAAGATAAGGTAGAAAGAGACACTTAAGCTAGCCCGACGCCAAAGAAAGTTAAAAATCCCCCTCCCCCTCCAAAAAAAAGAGCAAAAGACAAACAGAACTTTAAATCACCACAGGAACTGGAGAGCCGAAAGGCTATATTAAAAAGCAGCAGTATCAACTAAAAATGAAAAGTATAATAATAAAATTGAGCCTATAAGGCAAAAAAATCCAAAAACACTAGTAAAATACAAACATAATTTTAACCAATATATAAACTGAAGAGCCTAAATGGCAAGAATAAAAGGCACCAGTATCAATAGAAAAAGAAAATATTAATAATAAAATATACAAAAATAACAACAAAAACCAATTGGAAAGCCAAACCGGCTAGCCCATGTAGCACGTGGCTGGTAAAGAAAATCTATCTATCAAACTATCTATCTACCTATCCCTTAGTCTTGCCGACCGTTGGGCACCACTGATGACCTGACAACCAGCTTCCTCCATTCCAGTCTGTTCTCTGATACTCTCACTGTGTCACTCAGCTTCAGTCCTGTCCACTCTGAGATGTTATCCTCCCATCTTTTCCTCTGTTTTCCTCTGCTTCGCCCTCCCTGCACAGAACCTTGTATTATTGTTTTAGCAAGCACTGTTTATCGTGTGACATGTCCATACCATGTCATTTTGCGCTTTTTCACAATGGTCAATAGCTCTTCGTAGGGCCCAATGGCTTGCTTAATTCTGTTTCCCACTTCCTCATTCGTGACATGATCTCTATTTGTAACGCCAAGCAACCTTCGAAAGCATCTCATTTCAACAGCTTGTATCCTCCTTTCGAGATCCGCTGTGAGGGTCCATTACTCAACAGGCATATAGGAATACAGATGCAACCAAGGAGCGCATCAGTCTGATTTTTGAGCTGACTGAGGTGTTTCTGTCTTTCCAAACTGTCTTCAGCCATGCCATTGCTGTTATTGTAAAGAAAATTAGATACTACAATTTACTTGTAGTGAAAAACCCCAAATACACCAACAAACAAGTGTAACAAAATTCCACTTTTCACATGAGCTGGTAACAACAACAGCAACAACAACATCAACAACAAAAACAACAACATAAATAAGCATGAACTAAAATAACATAAACATAAAAAATATAGCCGAAAAACTCATACCAGAGTGCCAAAATGACTAACTTAAAAAGCACCAGTAACAATAGAAAGCAACACAAAAAAAATCAAACCAAAAATATAGTTTTAAAAACACAGAGGCTGGCTCATATAACGCGAGCCAGAAAACATACAATACTACATGTTATTCTACACTTGAATTCCTTTACCTTGAAAGAAACCACGTGACACAGCCTGAATGTTGACCAAAACGCGACACACTTCTCGACGCGAGCAAAATACCTTACCATATTCACCCATACAACGGCAGTCCAAACAAGGGAAAAGCTCTACAAAATAAACTAAAACAGGGGACCAACAGTCGGAAGCATACGACAATTTCCCACGACTAGAAAATCAATAATTCCATTACCACATTAATAAATAGAATGTAGTCACTAAACCTCTCTAATTATAGGACAAAAAAGGAAAATATTTAATTCTCCTTTAATAATAAAAAAAAAAAAAAAAAACAAGAAAATTACAACTCTTTTCCTGAGAAATAATTGAATGTACAGTGTTATCAAATCAAGCCCTCTACATATCAAATTTTAAAGACAGCCTATATTTTACAAAATTAATTCAAAGGCAACCTACACCTATTATATTTTCTTCTATCTTAGCAAATAGCTCTCCGATCCAATGCGCTAAGGAGAAAAGAAAAGGATCGGCAACAAGATCCTAAGGGCTAAGGTCCTTATAAACACAAAACTTAATGCTCCAACTACACCTGTAACCCACAATCCCCCCCCCCGCAAACACACCATCACAATCATGCGTAACAAGAAACTAATCTAGTTAAAAAAATATACTATATCTTTTAGAATATTTTTTTTCACAGAACTACACTTGGAAAATAAGGAAACAAATATTACAAATATTATTTCATTGTGTCCAATACAAGAACACAAAATAACACAATATAGCATATACAAATGGACAAACCTGACTCTGGCAAAGTTACATCGCGATTCTTCAAAAGGGATAAAAGGAAAGGAAATCAGCCCTGGAATTTAAATAATTCTCAGGGAGGAGTGTACAATCCTTATTAAAAGATTAAATGAAAGGAAAACCATAACACACCGAAGCACCAAGGTGTAGGAAATACCCAAAACCGGCACGGGTAGAGGATAGGGAGTACCATTCGGAAAAACTTTTTCGATAATACAACTAAGAATACTGATACAAACAAAGACTAACCCTGAACAAATAATTTCTTTCCTAATCATAAATGGGAAACAAAATGTACAAAAACATAATATACATGGGTGGACAGGGAAACACTACACCAAACCAAACATTTTTGTACAACAAGGGTGATACACAAAACTCAAACCAGCGAACTTGCTGGGGGGGAGTTGAAGGGTATCAACAAAAGATAACTTTTAATTTTCAAAATATTTAATGTCACTAACATTATCTGTTGGATCTTACAATTGAAGGTCAAAATAAGAAAATGGAATTATTATAATTGATACAGTATCGTAAATACAGTTTTAGACATACGGGCAACACTGCCGTATCATATTCATCAAAACCTAGGGATGAGTAACTCTAGTATTGCATAGTCCCGTCCTTGTTAAAGTGTTGATGCCTCAATATGGAAAAGTTTACGTTTGTGACATTAGTTGTTGTCCAGGCTATACTTTTTTTTAATCAGCAAAATCAATAAAATGAATAATATTTAAAATGTTTAGGTCATATGTTAACAATGTATTGTCATCCTGACGAAAATGTTTCAAAACAATGTAGTCAAAATTAGTGACCATAATTACTCTATAAATGGTAAATTGCTAACATATATTTTGGATACATAGATATGAAATAGTCTAAATGATCCACAGAACGTCATCGAATACACCATTTCACTATAACTCTCAAAACTATGACTCGCAAACCCGCTTATAACGCGGTGTAATGGTTGAACCTCAGTTTTTTAAACACCAGAAGATACTCAAAATATATTAGCCCATGAGCATGAATCTGAAGAAAAATCGGGACTAAAATTGAAAGTTGAAACATTGACGTATCACTCGCTTAATTGTCGAGAACGGTAGATATGATATTTGAATTGTAACCAGCACATTATATTTTCAACTCCTAATATGATTCATGTATTGTTACTATCTATTTCCAAATGACCTTCTTTGTACACCGTAAAAAATGATATGCATAAAAATGTAACGGAAACATGATCAAGGGCAAGGGAGATAATCTTATAAGCTCAAACTTGTTTCCGAGAAGGGTACTCACCCATATTTACGATATTTAGCCTTCACACGTTGGTCTATAAATATTTAGGCAGACCTGATATGAATCTAGTTTGGCTTCGGCTGACTTTTTCCAGCCCATTAATTGCATAGATCGCTCACAGTGTCATGAATGCTTAGGAAATTAGGGAATCGATGAACAAGCTTTAAATTGTAAATAGTCAAAATGTAATAACAGTCTTTTATCAATCTCGATTACACACAATGTGCCATGTTAATATAGGAAAAAAGCGATTGCAGTCTAGGACCTCTGATTTTAAATATATTCATTATCCGCATATATATATATATATATATATATATATATATATATATATATATATATATATATATATATATATATATATATATATATAATGGTCGCCAAAATTGATACTTGATAATTTGATTTATTGAATGATGGTGATATTGTGAAATGGCCCGATAGTAAATTCTTTCTAGGAATTCAAGTTGTGGTAAAACAGAGTTCACGATTAATATTGACTAAACTTATAAAAATAGAGGTATTCTGAAAACCACGGAGAATAAGCGTCTCCAATTTAAGCCACATAACACTATATTTGTGTTTAAGTATAATAAGATCATATTGAAAATGTGTATACCATATTTTGTAAGAGTTACAATTCAATTTCATTTTACATTTGTTTTGAGGTGCATATCGCCGATAACCTGCTTATATTCAAATGCTCAAAAACTACCCCACTAGCACATTCACAAATCCGTGTTTACGTTCTTGGGTAGAGCAATTAAATCAAATAAAGACTAATACACGGATATGACACAAGATATATTACTTGACTTATACCTCTTTGTCGCTTTCCTTCACCTACTCATCATAAATTATCAGCACCGATTATTGTAGAACTTCGAAACATTGTGACAAACATCGTTTCTTCTCTTTGCCAAGAAAGTGCAGACTTGATGATTAGTGTGTCTGCCATTTCATTTGCTCTGGTAATCATCAACATATTTTACCTGATACAGGAGATGATCACACTTATAGAAAGAACATCTTTATGTTTGCTTGTGTCTGAATGTATAATTTTTATTTAGTATCTCAACAGTCACAAGTACAGTTTTCAATGGTCAAAGGTGACGTGTGCGAATCTTAGTGGAAACACTGCATTGTGTCGATCGTAAATAAAGGGAACTTCACTTCATATATATGATGATATTATCTTGGAATAACTAGTATCCGCCATTTAATTTCCTCTGGTAAGCATACTCTAATTCTACCAGATACAGAAGCTGATGACACTTATAGAAAGTGCATCTATCTGCTTTTGTCTGAATGTATATATAATTTGGTATAGTTTTTCATGTTCTGAGGCGGCGTATGTTTATCTTACTGGATACACCAAGGGTTAACTTTTATATTACGCATCAAGTGAAACGTCTTAGCTATATTATTCAGAAGACTGAGAACATTGAACCTAAGCAGTTACATCACGAAGGCAAGGTAAATACAGCCATTCAGAAATCTAATTATCATTTCGAAGTCGACAAGCTTTTCCTGTAAATAATGCTCTATATTTGCTTATTAGTCACCCAATACATCCATAGCCAATTAACATTTTTAAGATAAAAATCAAATAATGTGATAGTAAGAGAAATTTACACAAAATTTACAAATTAAAATTTAAAAAGATCCGTTTTCAAATGAAGTGTCATTTAATTAGGTATGGATACAGACCCCATCCCCACCCCACCCATATATATATATACATATATATATACATATATATATATATATATATATATATATATATATATATATATATATATATATATATATATATATATACATATCTATCTTGAAAACCATTTAACTCCTTATTAACTAGTTCATATGGTATCCTTTAATCTGGCGATACTGCATTCAGTAAATGCAAACTGACACTTGTATCGGCTATTGAAGTATACGTTTATTTGAAGAACAGGATTGTTTTTATAAGCTGAAACTTGTATCGGCTATTGAATTATACGTTTATGTGAAGAACAGGATTATTATTATAAGGTGACACTGGTACTGACTATTGAATTATACATTTATGTGAATAACATAATTATTATTATAAGCTAACACTGGTATCGGCGTTTGAATTATACATTTATGTGAAGACCAGTATTATTGTTATAAAGCATTGTACTCTCCGCTTTACATCACGTCAACATTTATACTACAATAACCACATCATTACAAACCTTTGATATATTTTTATATGGTTTTCATTCTCTACGTGTGTTCCATAACTAGGCTCGCTTGAAATTGCTATTTATAACGAAAAGAAAAATGAAAAAAAAAACATAAACATAATATAAACTGTGATAAGTGCATATTTCATTACTGGCTAGTCTGCAATTTTATTGTTTGATTAATAGGCAGCACACTGTTCACTTATACGAGACGATATAAGTGATAAAAGTGCAATTATCAGATTAATGACATACTGTATTTGAATATGCTCATGTTCATTGATCAGTTTTATTTAAATTAAATAATTGAAGCTTAGTTTATTGGTTTTCATATCACATTTGTATAATAATTTCATACAGACAGAGAACAAACAGAAAAAGAGACTATCAACAAGCGTATTGATCAGTCAAAATGTATGCATTCTGTACTGCATCAAGTTAGTATTTTATTCTCTAAGCGCGTCCATTTATTGCTAGTAATTACACTTGAAACTCACTATATGTAAAACCATGATCTGTAATGTTATCGGTTTATCTATGAGATTTTTTAAAGTTTATTTAGGAAAAAAATATACATGTAACACAATTTAAGGTCACAATAAGAAATTTGTTGGTCGAAGTAAGTTCTTCAGTACACATATTTTTGGATATATCTTGATGCGCGCTTTAAGAGTCAAACCACTTTTTCATTCCCAAATGAACGTAACGTTAATACATTTTTATGGCGGGTCAGGATCAGGTCAAATTAGATTGATTAAGTCAAAAATGATTTGTTCTCGAGCCAAATGATAATTAGTATTTAAGAGCCATTGTGAAAGTATCCCTTATAAGGATTCTTTGGTAGGCTTGTTGTAGGTACCATGGCAGTATTCAGCCTTTATGATTTGTTGCCCGCTCCGTGGTTCTCTTTCTGAGGCACAAGGGAAGTTGTAGTCGTGCTTTAGTGTCAGGTGTTGCGTTACTTCTATCACCTGGTGAAAAGAGTTTTTGTGGAGGGCAATTTTTGTAAAAAATCGTGAGTATCCTTATTCCGTAGTCCCACTGCCCACGTGATGGTAATGGTTTTCTAAGGTCCATAATGCGATGAATTTTACTGCGTGTATAAGGTTGCCAGTCGTTTTGATGTCGAAGCCCATGATGCGGCATTGGATACCACTGATTTCTATTTCATCTTCCTCGGTTTGACACTCTTGTTCTTCCTCTTCCTCATATTCGTCCTTTTCTTCCTAAGATGAAGAAGATACCTCCAAGTCTTCTTCCAATATAACTACCATGCTTGGGGATGGAGAATCCTGTTTTTATTATTGTGGTGGTGGTGATGATGATGGTGCGCTGTCTGGTATCTTTTCTTTCTTACTTCCCCCAGTTTAGCGAATAGTTTATGGAACCTGCTGACTTTTTTGATCATCTGGTCAGTGACAGTTGTTGTAGGTGCTTTTTCAAATGCAGTGGCCCTGGTAAGGACTTGAATAGCCGCCTGCCTTTTTCCAGTTGGGGGTGGGGTGTTTTGGTTTCAGACTCGTCTGCTGTATGTTTTACCTACTTCTTTTGCACCTGAGATTCCCTAGTTTTGTTTAATCCTTCGTCTTTGTCCCATACAAGTCCAAAAGTTGTTCTTCTATATGCCGCTCTAAAGTTACAGCCTGTAGCAATGCTGAGGCCAACGCCCATTATTGCATTTAGCGCCTGAGGGGGATTATTACGCTCGCTGGCATGTATTGTTCGATGTTGTCACTTGCTCGGTTAGCCGCAGACTTTGGCACAAATCGATGATGATGAATTTGAATTTGAGTGCTGTGCTGCTACCAGAACAATGTAGCACTGTTTAATCTTTGCATGCGCTGGATTCAATTTTAGGATGGTCTGTTCTCAGACCAACTCTATAAATTTATTTTTTTGAGTTCTAATTATCGAATGTGTTAATTAATGATTGTTGAAGTGCTGTCAACTAGGTTGTATGAGAGAAAAGTTAGAGAAAGTTAGAGGTGTGAGCGATTGGTGCATATTCCTACTCTGTTGATTTTCAGATGTTATACGTTTTGTTGATGTTATTTGGTTGGTTATTTTCCTACCCTTATTTGACTTTGATGTCGTCATAAACCCTTATTTCTTCAATATATACTTATTCTGTTATTGACCTGGAGTGTTACATTATTAACCGGTTTGAGTATGATCCCACAACTCCCCCCTCCCCGTTTTGTTGCGTTAATGACTTGCTTCTTTAATTTTTGGTTTGGTTATTAATGACTTGCTTCTTTAATTTTTGGTTTGGTTCCTTAGTGCACGAGACGACTTTATTACAATCCCCAATGTAGTGTAAGTGGGTTCCTCTTTAGATAGTGATTCCCGCCCCGTGCCTCTGTTTCCTGCTTCAATCCTTTGATATAGTTTTGAATTCTCAATTACTACTACATGGATACCCTAGATTTTTGGTCTTTCATTATTTATTGTTTCCTATTAGACACTTCGTTTCAAGCATAAGTTTATATTGTATCATATAACCATGAATTATACGATGATTTTATATGCTAATTGGGGGTTGTTGTTTGTTATTTGGATATTTTCTGGGTATATATATATATAGGGCAGGTACGACTTGTTGATCTGATCTGAATATTTCCCTTTGCTTTTTGGTTTTGTTTGCAATCGTTGAAGATGTTGTGTAAATCTTCTTGGATGTTACAATTTTAGCACTTTATGTTATGTGGTAAGAGTCCTCTGTATTTTCCAAGCTGTTAGCCAGCTCGCTATTATACCTATAATTATCCTATTTATTATTGTTTGTTCATTGCTTGTGCCCCTAGGTGGCTTTCTATTTATATTTACTTCCTTTATGTTTTTATATAATATTCTCCTTTTGTGATTTTAATTGCAATCGGTTTGCCATTTAGTATTATTTAAGGTGTTAATTAGACTATATAGATTAATATTTACTATATTCTAATGGCATGTAACTTGGTTAATTGAGCTTTTCTTTAGGAACTTCTTCTGCTAAGTCATTTCCTAGTTTATTTATGTGGGATGGGATCCACATTAATTCTATATTTAGTTTGCCTATACTTAGTTGTTTCATTAAAGGATCTGAAATTTTCTCTTGATTTTGTGGTGTTACGTTGGATTGAGGTTATGACTCTAAGCGAGTCACTTATTATAACTTTCTTCTTTGGTTTGTTTTCCTCAATCCATTTTATGTCTTCTAAGATGGCCCACAATTTAGCTGTATATAAGGAACAGTAGTTGGGTAGACGCTGCCCCATTTGTATATTTAGCTCAGGTATTACCATTGCTGCAGCTGTTTTCAACGGATTTGTTAATTTAGATATATTTGTGTATATTTTCAAATAGGGTTGATTTTTGTTGTTAATTTCTTCTAAAGCTAATGCTTTTAGATAGTTGTATTGGTTATCTTTGTCTCCATGGTTTGAAAGGGATATATTAAATATTGGGCTTATCTTATTCCAAGGCTCAGTGTCAGATGAGACTTTGTTTTCTGCTTGGAATATTTCTATCGGAAGTTGCTGTTTAGTTCGTGAACTTGTTTCCCCATATGGGTGGAGTTTTCCAGAGTTGTCATAAAGGGTCTATTACATTTATTTATTGCCAGGTAAGTTCGTTGAGTTTTTGGATGGGTTCATAGTAAATCATCATATTTTAGGATAAGTTCTTGCCTTCTAAGATGTAACGGCAGTTCTCCAATTAACATTTGCAGCTCAGCTAGGGAGGTTGATGACAGTGCGCCAGTACCAATCAGAAGGGCTTTTCTCTGTATTTTATCTAATCATTTTGTTTGGCAGTGCACCAGTACTAATCAGTAGGGATTTTCTCTGTATTTTGTCTATTTTACGTTTGGATGCTCTATTGTCTATTTGGCAGTCATAGTTTACTTTAGATCTTATTAAAGCCCTGCATAAGGTTAGGATAGTTCCATGATTTGTTCCCCACTTTGTACCTTTTAGGTTTCTTTGTAAGTTTATGTCCCGGTTACATCTTTGAACTTGTTCATCTATATGGGGTGCCCATGTTAGATGTTCATCGTAATAGATTCCCATAAATCGGGCTATGGTTAACTTAAGGTATTATTTTTTAGTTCTGCTATATGGGCTAAATAGTACTGCTACCGTTTTTTTTTTCTTTTTTTTGGTGCGAGTGTTTGAATCCCCATTTATTTGCCCATTTTACTATCTTGTAATTCGGTTATAATTTTGTGGTTGGATGGGTTTCCTGTTCTCCATAGTCCACTATCATCTGCTAATTGCGATAAATTAACTTTGGATGATGCCAGATTTCTATCTAGGTCGTTTATCATTAGGTTGAAAAGAGTGGGACTGAGTACACTCCCTTGTGGGGTTTAAGTTTCAAGGGTATGTTCTTCCAGTAAGTGTCCCCTACTCTAGGTATTATTTTGCGGTCGGTCAGGAAATTTTCAATGAAATTATACATCCATACCGTAATGCCTTAGTGATTTAATTTCGCTATTAGGCCTTTGGTCCACACGAGATCGAATGATTTTTTTCCAGATTGATGAATACCGCAATTACATTTCTGTCGGGTTTTCTTTTTGAGTTGAATGCCAATTATATAGCGGTTTCTAATCGTATGAGTTGGTCCGTAGTGGAACTTTGGTTCCTAAATTCACATTGGTTTTCAGATATTAGTTTATTATATTCGAGGTGGTGTTTGAGCCGATTTGAAATGATGGTTTCCATTATCTTGCATATATTATTGGTAAGTGAAATCGGTGGAGATGAGTGGGTGTCATTGCGATCTTTGTTTGGTTTTAAGATGGGTATAACTATCGCAGTTTTCCATTTTTTAGGTAGCTTTCCTATTTCCCATATTTTATTTATTAATTTTAAAATGTAAATGATGTTATGTGGTAATTTTTTGTATATAATGTGCCTTTTTGATCTTTCCCAGGTGAAGTTTCTATTTTTGTTTTTAATGGCTGATCCCATTTATATTGTGTTATGTCAATTTTTAGATGTGATCTTTTGGGACCAAGGTCTTGGAAAAAATCCTTAAATTTTACTTCAGTTTTTTTCCCTATGTTTTGGAATTCATTGGTTTGGTTGGAATTGCTGTTCATATTTTTATAGTGTTCGGCTAATATGTCAACGTTTTCTTTGTTATTATTAGAATTACTTATTTTAGTGGTTTTGTTTGTATGTTTGCCCAATTGTTCCAATTTTACCCCCCACCTCTTTTGAGTTATTCTTTTGTATTTAAACTGGTGCATTATATTTGCCAAGTTTTTCTTTGGACTGCTTGATCATATATTTTAGATGTTTGTCTTTCTTCTTATATTCTAAGAGGACTACTGAATTATCTGATCGTTTGAATTCATTAAAGACTCTTTGTTTGTCTGTCTGAGCTTGTTTGATATGACTGACTTACCACTCAGGAGCTCGTTACAAAGCAAATTAGGAGTATCCATCCATTAATCAGGGTCTAACCTGTAGTGTTGTATTGTTACAGGTTAGACCATTATTCATGGACAGATACCTGTTAACTTGCTTTGTGACGAGCCCCTGTGGCCCAACATGGCACTGCTAGTTTATTTGTTATTCCGTTTTGCTTGAGTATGCTACTGGTAACTGCCTGTGTAATGATCTTAATTAGGTTCCAGTTATGTTTGGATTGATATTTATTAACTGAGTTTTAAGATTTGACCAATCTGCTTTATTATAATTCCACCTGGTGTTTTTGGTGTTAATGTCGAGCTGCACGTCCATTTGCAGGCTGGTAATTATTGGAAAGTGTCATTGACCATGGGGTGTGTTTGATCCGCACTCCATCCCTCCACCTGTACCAAGTTAGGCCTGCATATGGAAATGGTCGATGGCGGTCATGGTGCTTTCAATCGGATTGAGTCTGGTTTTGTCAACTATATTAAATTAAGTACGGTTGGATTCATTCGTCTAGTCAGCTATGCACCTGCCCCTACTGTCCGTCACCACCCACCCACCCACCCACACACTACACGCTATCAGCATTTATATCTCCGCAAATGACCGCTTGTTCAACTCTTTTATGTTTAATTATTTCCCTAAATGCTTTGATGTTCTTTGTGTTAGTATCTCCTCCTGAGTAGTCGATTATTAATATTTGCAATTGACTTTTTATCTGTTGTTTATTAATAGAGATTAAATTTATATTGTTGAATTGCTATTTGCTATTGGTTATCATGATGATTATTATTGCATTTGGAATGATGTTATTTGCATATATATCTAATCCACCTCCATCTCCCCTGACCTTCTTTTATATGTTGGAAATAGTCTGGGGAGTAGCATAGTATTTGTGGCAATGCTTTTGAGTTTATATAAAGTTTAGTTTCTGGAATGTAGATGATGTAAGGTTTTGTGCTGAGTATTAATTATTTTGAGCATTAATTAATCGATCTTTCCCCTTACATTGCCATATTGTAACGTTCCCATTTGGTATATTAGCCATTGCTATTGGGTTCGTTTACTGTATTAATGCTATTCAGCTGGGTTAGAATTTTTTTAATATTTAATTTAATGTCTGATGAATATTGGTTCCAACATCCTAATACGTGTGGATTGTAAAAAAATGACTTCCTCCAGTTATTTTACCCTTCCAGTTTGTATTCTATTGTGTTTGTAGTCGAGATTGATTGTTTGTGTTTCTTTAGTTGCTGTATCTTTGTTTTTAGGTTTTTGGTTTAATATTTGTGTTTTTTAATTTTGTTGTTACGTTTGATTATTTCAGGTTTATTATTGTTATTTGATTCTAAAGTTTTGATGGGTGCGTTCCCTTGCGTTTTAATTACTTCCTGTTTGGCCTGTGTATAGGTTAAGTATTTGGTATTCATTAGTTTGATGATTTTGTTTTCCCTAATTCTGGCCGTACCGTCTGGTGATTGTGCTAGGTGGGGTTTCCTGCAGTTGGTGCATTTATGTGTTTGTCTGTTGTACTTCCCCTTGTGTTCCTCTCCGCATTGTTGACATTTAATATTATTGGCACACTTTGAAGTAAGGTGTACCCAGTGCTGACTTGTTGTACAGAACCTTGGTTGGTTTATATATGGCTCTAATCTAAATGGGGTTCCTGTGCTGCTTTGTTTGATGAGTGTAGGTAAGGGAGTTGCCGTTTCCAATAGTGTAGTTCTTTAGGTTATATATTTTATCAATAGAGTTTTGTGTGGAAATGTCATTTTACTACTCCCGCCTGCCAGCACAAGTTAAAGTGATTCTAACTCGTGTCATCTCATTATTTATTATTTCTTTATTTTTATGTTTTATTTTTTTTCTCAACTGGCCCATCACATTTTGTTATTTGTTTACTTTTACACTTTCATGTTTGTGTTGACACTTTCTTGTGTGACTTTATTATTTATAAACAAATTCGTTTGAGTTCGAACTCATCGAATCAAAATATTCTTTAAATGTTTACTTTTATATTGAAACTTTCATTTTTACTCGTGCATCCCATCTTTGCTAGATTTTATATTTTGTTGAGAATTTCTTTGAATCAATAAGTGTCTTGTTTTTTTTTTTAAAATCTCGCTGGATCTCATTCTTTTAAACACATACTTTTAGTTTCATGCTAAAACGTTGCTTTAATCTCGCTTCTTTGAATATATATATTTTAATATATTTACCTTGATACGTTTTGTACAGAACCTTGGTTGGTTTATATATGGCTCTAATCTAAATTGGGTACCTGTGCTTCTTTGTTTGATGAGTGTAGGTAAGGGAGTTGCCGTTTCCAATAGTGTAGTTCTTTAGGTTATATATTTTATCAATAGGGGAGCCTCCCTCTTTAAGTCTTTTTTGTTAGGGAATTCATGTTCGATTTGTTCCGTTTCCTTATTAGTTTAAGTACGGCTTTGAATTGGATGGGTTGGGGCGTTAGGGGGTTGGTGGCAGTTTTGTTAGGCATGGATTTAGGTTTCGGGTGTTCTTGTCTATTGTTGTTCTTTGTTTCAAGTTGTTTTTGAGATTGTGTCTTTCGACTTTGACTGGTATATGTCCTATATATTCCCACGTGGGCCGGATTACCCTAAAAGGACCAGAATGTATACTCATGAGGGCCCTAGTATAAGATGGTTGTAGACAAGTTAATGAACTGAATCGATTTGCTTTCAATATATAATGTTTGTTCTAGTATATGGTACTGGTTAGGTGTTTTGTTTGTTTTGTTTGGTTGATATTTTGAGTGGTTGGTTGTATTTACAGATTTTCTTGTGGTGGTGTAGGGGTACTGTCTTAGTTTGTTTAATCTGGTTTCCCGAAGTCTTGTTTATTGTAGCAGGATCTGCATCTTTTGATGATTTCGTTAATCGTCGTATTGGATGGCCTGGTTCTAAAGTTAAATCTAATTCTTCATTTACCAGGGGGCTGTAAAATAAATTTAGTTCTACGGGCGAGAACTGATTACGTTTTCCCGTTGCTTTTTGTAATTGTTTCTAAATCGGGTGTTGAGTGACATCTTAGCCTGAATTTAGTCACATCCCTGTATTGAGGGCTTTGGGCTGTTTCTATATGGCCTACACATTTGGGTGGTGTGGGGTTCTATTTTGATTTCAATTCACGTGATCCATTTTAAGGTTTAATTTGCACAAGTTTAGTTTATTCCTTGCCTGCCTGGCATTCATGACTTGTTTGATGGGAATTGTTTGATTCATTTTGGTTTGTGTTTTAATGAATTTAATGATACTTAACACTTTAAATTAATTTACTGGTTTTTGTGAAAGGAAATAATTACCGTTGTTATTTCACCTGATTGCAAATCGAACAGAAGGTGTTTGAAACACAGTGTGTACGGATGTAATCCAGAAACAATCTAGTGTGGGACCTATATCCTGTTTAGTAAAATATCATGGTCAGCATTCGTACTCCAGAAGATATCGGGACACAACCCTAGATGGTTTCCATCTTGTAGTATTTTACCGTGGCTTTGAGTTTCTGCTGTACTTTGTTAATGAATTATGCGGTGTCAATCTCTAGCGCAAGTCCATTTATATGGGCTTCCATCATCTTGGGCCCACTTCTCTTTCGAAAAGTTGCGCCTTTGTCACTGTTGCTGTTATTCATTTCACTCCTATCGTGGCACATCTAGATATGGTATATTCCGCTCCTTTGAGTATAGCATGTATCTTTTTAGACCAACGTTTTTGTAGAGCCTCTATTTTCCCTATGTCTAAGTGCATGGCGTGCAGGGTCGCCAGCACTTCTACCTGTCGTGGTGCTTGTCCATATATCCCCAAAGCTAGTAATTGGCATCCATCAGGGTGGTGTGCCAATATGATATTGAGATGTAGTGTCGTTCTAAAATATGCATTTAGCTTCGATCTAATAGCTTTCGGTGGCATTTTTCTGTGTCCTGGGTTGAAATCATCATTCATGTCCAGAATCTGTTCCTTAGTCGGTTTGTCCGTAATGGCTGTTTCTACGGGTGTCACACTGCTAGTATCATTTCCTAACCAATTCGATTTCCATTTTTTGAAAGAAAAATGCCGGTAATGGTATGATTCTGAGAAATTTTTTGAATTAATTTTAAATTTAGTTATGAATTCTACAACAAGGATTTATGCATATAGATGCTTCCTGTGATTAAATTCGGAGAATTAGGTGAAATAGCTTTAGTGTAGGAAACCAGCTGGATTCTTCGATCTGCACGATCTAAACAAAACCAATGAATCCAAACTTAAAAAAACTTTTTGTGTGAGTAATGCTTACTTCAGTTGCGTGTAACAAATCCTTCGGTAATTTTGGATACCCGTCTAAGCACTTACTTTGCTTCTCAACAAAAATTATTAGTTTATTCCTTGCCTGCCTGGCGTTCATCACTTGTTTGATGGGATTTCTTTGACTCATTTTCGGTTTGTGTTTTAATGAATTTAATGATACTTAACATATAAAAATATTTACTGGTTTTATGAAATTAAATATCTGCCTATATTTTTTCGCCAGATTGCAAATCAAACAAAAGGTGTTTGAAAAACAACGTGTACAGATACAATCCAGGAATAATGTAGTGTGTGACCTAGATCCTGTTTAGTAAAATAAGTCAGTATAGATTAATTTCAGAAAGTATAGGAAGTACAGCACAGAGTTATTAAATACCCGTAAATGCTTTTGGTTGATGGGTTCTGCGAGGATGGCTGGTAATCGGGGCTGCTGGGCTGTAGTTGAAAATGGCTGCTTAAGTGCTGCAGGTGCAAAGGTGGTGTCTCACGTGGTTGCAGCTATTTCGGTCCAGAGTGGTCCTGTACGTCATATGTTCGTGATAGATGGAACTGTGAATGTGATGGCACGAATGAGACAGAGAGACAAGTTGAATTATATTGCTGTCCATCCACTAGGGACATGTAGCACTGTATAAGTTTCCTGCACTGCGGGATAATTAATTACCCCTGGGGGAAAGAATGAATGCCACATCCATCAGTTATTTATGCACTCACCGAGTGCTATTTAATATAGTCGTCCGGTCTCGGTTGCTGTTAAAAAACCATCGACCTGAATGTAAGACAATGGGTGACTGGGAATAGACCAAAAACACACTATATCCTGTCAACCAAACAAACCCTGGAACCAAAGGATTGTGACTTAATAACGCCACTATCCAGCCCCAAGAAGAGAAATCACAACAACAAAAAGCCACAACCGAAACAACCACAACAACAACCAATCCCCAAAAACTAATTCAACATAAATAAGCAGCTCAAAAAACAAATTTAAATAAAAAAATTGAAAATTAGGTACCTCTAAGAAATGGATGAGAAAAATGCTCTAAAGCTCGCATCCATAAATATTAGAGGCATTGATATAATCATAGGTGTAGAACATATACAAAAAATACAATCCTATGATATCATAGCACTCCAAGAAATGCATAACATAAAACAAAAACTTATAAACTATATAAATGATAAACTTGATGTAATTTTTATTATACAAAAATATCTTCTACATATTAGTTCAGGAGTCGGTTTCATAATCAAAGACCAACACATACAAAACAATTGGAAAAGCTACACAAGTCCTACATATCTTAATGGAAGAATGTTACACATACAAGCACACAATATGCACATCATAGACATATGCTCACCAGCCAGACGTATCCAAACACTACCCTTCTTAAGCAGCCTCTAGGATTATATATCAAACTACAGGCAAGAAGGAACTATACTAATGGGCGACATCAACGCCTGCCTAAATGAGATAGACAGACCCATTACAACCAATGATAAACAATCGACTGCAGTTTTAAAAGAAATGATAGAAAACATTAATCTAATTGATGCTTTCAGACACTTACATATGCAAGACATTATCCATTAGAGATTCGTTTGACAGCACAATTTCAACTGACTCGTCACCATACAGTCATGATGCAGAATTTCAGCGACAAAAGTTAGGAGCATTTGAACCCGTGTATATTGATTTAGTACGGACAATCGTGATGAAGAGTGCACCAAAGTCTTTTGAACTTGATCCATTTCCGACATCACTGCTGTTTGAGTGCTTAGACCCAATATTGTTTTCACTAACTGATGTTATTAATATCTCTCTATCATTGGGGGAATTCGCGTTATTTTTCAAAACTGCCATCGTAAAGCCTCTGCTGAAGAAACCAGCACTAGACCATAAGATTTAAAGAACTACCGCTCTGTTTATAATCTCCACTCATATAAAAAAATCATAGAAAAGGTTGCTCTAACCAAACTTGTATCTCATTTGAATTCAAACAGTCCTTTTAGCAATGTACAGTCTGCATATCGCCCTTGCCACAGTACGGAAACTACTCTTCTGAAAGTATTTAATGACATTTTCTCTGCTTTGGATTATGGAACGATTACAGTTCTCACCCTCATGGATTTGTCTGCAGCATTATACACAATAGGTCATGCTATATTACTTCACCTTCTCCAGCATATATTTGGTATTCAAATTATAGACTTACATAGGTTCAAGTCCTACTTAGTCAATAGGGCACACATTATATCTGCAAATGGAATAAATTCCAGTCCAGTTGACATATGTTGTGGTGTTCCACAGGTGTCTGTTCTTGGACCTGTTATCTTCATTCTATACACTCAGCTTCTCTCAAATGTCACAGATAATCACCCAGCGTCGCACGAATTGTACACTGATGACACCCAAATATACAAGTCTAGCCACCCAACTGAAGCTGATGCTACCATGCATGGAGAAGAGATGTGCATTTCTGATCTGAAATCATGAATGACATGTAACAAGCTGCAGATGAATGATGATAAAACTGAGGATATTCTGATCACAACACAAAAACTTTCTTATTCACATCCTTTACCTCAGACGATACATATCAGCAACACCAACATTAAATTCTCAGTCAGTACCAAACTTAGGTGTTACTCTAGACAGTACTCTCACATTGCACCAGCATGTCATGAACATATGCAAGGCTGCATATCTTGAGCTGAGACGCATCAGTTCCATTCGTAAATATTTTTTAATTGATGCCACTAGTACTTTCAAGACTGGAGTAACACTTGGTAACTCAATTTTGTCTGGTTCGTCACAATATTTACTCCAGAAACTTTAAAAAGTTCAAAACACAGTTGTTGTTTTTTAAATGAAAAATCACTTATTAAACTCAAAAAAACAACACAAGAATATAAACGATAAGTGGTATTTTATCAAATGTAAAAGACTAATATAAACTACTATATGATCCAAAAATATACCGAAAGAAAACATAAATAACTACCTAGAGAACATCAATCTTCCCACCATTTCAAAACGTGATAAAGATATGTGTGAACAGCCTATCTCAAAAGACGAGACAGAAAGAGCTATAGAAATACAAACCAAGAACAAAGTATCAAGGCTAGACAGGATAACGGAAGAATTTTACCAAAATTTTAAAAATGTGATTAGTCCATTGCTTCAAAAACTTTACAATGCGATTTTTAAAAACAAAGAAATGACCCAATCAATGAAAACTGGACTTATGAACCTTACCTATAAAAACAAAGGCGATATTTTTAGCCTAAACAACTGGCGCCCAATCTCCCTCCTAAATTTAGATTAAAAGATTCTTAGCACCATATTATCAAACAGGCTAAAAAACACTCTTAGCGACATAATACTAAGCAACCAGTCATGTGGTGAGGAACGGAGGCAAATATCAAACATTATACTATCAATAAAAACAATCTTTGCATAAATGAATAAAAATGGAAAACATGGCGTCTTAATTCTCTTAAATCACGAGAAAGCGTTCGATAAGATAGTGATACATTTTATACTTGCTCCACTAAAGAAAAATGACTTTGGGAAAAACTTTACAAGTTGGATACAAACTGTATATAACAACATACAATCAAAAATACAAATTAATGGGACTCAAACCGAACCATTCAACATTACCAGATCAGTCAGACAAGGATGCTCCCTATCAATGGTGTTCTATATAACTGGAATCAAAGCACTAAACAGAACAATTCAAAATGATAATGATATAAAAGTAAAAATCATTCCAAACTACAGAAACCAAATAAAAACATTCCTACATGTCGATGATCGATCGAACTTAATAACAACACATGAATCGTATACAAACCTTATCAAACAATTCAAAAATTTTAGTAAAGCCTCCCTCTGGTTCTGATATCAATCATGATAAAACAGAGATGCTACTAATCGGCAATTGGAACGAAAATAACAGCCAACTACCGACAGAAAAAAATTAAAGACCATATTAAAGTCCTTGGAATATACCTTGGCAAAAACAATAAAATGTTAAAGATGAATAAAATAATGTATTTAAAAAAATAGCAAACATAAAACAGACTTCAATGTCAGAAAACTCACCCTCCTACAAAAAAAGTAAAAAACATTCCCTTCTACAGAAACAAAACAATTCATTCAAACATTTTAGTGAAGCCTCGCTCGGGTTCAGATATCAGATATCAATCATGATAAAACAGAGATGCTACTAATCGGCAATTGGAACAAAAATAACACCCAACTACCGACAGATAAAAATTAAAGACCATATTAAAGTCCTTGGAATGTACCTTGGCAAAAACAATAAAATGTTAAAGGTGAATCAAATAATGCATTGAAAAAAATTCAAACATAAAACAGTCTGCAATGTAATAAACCTCACCCTCCTACAAAGAATGCAAATAGCTAGAACATACCTTTTTAACTCAATATGGCACGAATTTAACATAATCGACTTTGAACTTTATTACATAAAAAAGATAGAATCTGCAATCTATACCTTCATATGGAACAAGATATGCAAAATATCTCGCTTCACATTACACAAGGAAAAAGACAGAGGAGGGATATACATCACAAATCTAGAACTGAAAGAAACAGCCAACTGCCTTGACAAATTAAATATCCGCCTAAACTCCCATGGAAACATATATACACCTGTTGGTTCGGATTTTTAGTGCCGCATAATAAAAGAATTATACAATAATAATAATATAACAAAACTAATAGCACCACCTATAATTGCCTGCAGAAAAACCAAAGTCCTAAAAGAATACAGAACACAGAACAGAATATTGAATACTAAATACTCAACTGATATGTACGAATTAATAATACATCCCAAACTATAATCCAATAAAATAAAGTTAAATAACCCGCACTTTAACTGGACCACAATATAAAAAATTAGACAAAACTAAAAAACCCAAAGAAAAAACCCAAAATTTATGAGTATCTTCATGACGCCTGGTGGACTCTGGAAATGGCCTTTCAAAGTAACGTCATGAAAAAACCTCAACACGTGCCCCTTGTGTAGAAAAAACAACTATTGACAATAAAAACAACTTGATATTAACATGCAAGGTACTATATGACAAAAGAAAAGAAATTTAAAAAATAAATAAGGAGAACAACATATATCTTTGACCACAATATGCTACAATACACACAAAAGATAAACAATAAAAAACTATGCCAGGAATTAATTAAATATATACTATTTGCGATTGGAAAAAAAAAACAACCGACATGGATACCAGAGAAATAATAACAAACAAAATTCTAAGAAACCTATATATTCGTCTCCTCCTTTTGCCGTGTCAAATAAACAGACTTAAAAACATTTTACTAAAGAATCAGAAATTTATAGATAGACAATTGTTCACACATGGTCAGAACCAGATATATAACAAACAGACATATCAAACAAAGAACGGGACTGAAAAAAGACTCACATTTAGGTGCCCATGTAGGGTAAGATACGATAGAAAGAGAGACACTTAAGCTAGTCCGACGCCAAAAAAAGTTGAAAAGGCAACTCCCCCACCTCCCCACAAAAAAAAACACTAGCAAAAGACAAACAGAACTTTAAATCAACACAGGAACTGGAGATTAAAAATCAGCAGTATCAACTAACAATGAAAAGTAGAGTAATAAAATTGAGCCTAAAAGGCAAAAAAACAACCCCAAACACAAATTTAATTAATATATAAACACTAGTAAAATACAAACACAATTTTAATTAATATATAAACACTAGTAAAATACAATCACAATTTTAATTAATATATAAAGTGAAGAGCCGAAATGGAAAGAATAAAAGGCACCAGTATCAATAGGAATAATAATAAAATATACAAAAATAACAACAAAAATCAACGTAAAAGCCAAACCGGCTAGCCCATGTAGCACCTGTCTGGTAAAGAAAATAAGATACTACAATTTACATGTCGTGAAAACCCCCAAACACACCAACACACAATTGTAACAAAATTCCACTTTTCACAAGAGCTGGTAACAACAACAACAACAATAAATTAGCATGAATACAAATAATAAAAACCTCAAAAATATAGCCGGAAAAGACATACAGGAGAGTTGAAATGTCTAACTTGAAAAGCACCAGTAACAACAGAAAAAAAAAGTTTAAAAACACACAGAGGCTGGCTCATATAACGCGAGCCAGAAAACATACAATACTAAATGTTATTCTACACTTGAATTTCTTTACCTTGAAAGAAAGCACGTGACACAGCCGGATTGTTGACCGACACACGACACACTTTTCGACGCGAGCAAAATACCTTGCCATACTCACCCATACAATGGCAGCCCAAACAAAGGAGAAACTCTACAAAATAAACTAAAACTGGGGACCAACAGTCGGAAGCATACGACATTTTCCCACGACTAGAAAATCAATAATTCCATTACCACATTTATAAATAGAATGTACAGTCACTACAACTCTCTAATTATAGGACAAAAGTGGAAACTATTAAAAACTCGTTTGATAAACGAAACAAAATTGAAACTCCTTTCCTGAGAAATAATTGAATGTACAGGGTTATCAAATCAAGCCCTCTACATATCAAATTTTAAAGACAGCCTATATTTTACAAAATTAATTCAAAGGCAACCTACACCTGTTATATTTTCTTCTATCTTAGCAAATACCTCTCCGATCCAATGAGCTAAGGAGCAAAGACAAGGATCGTCAACAAGATCCCAAGGGCTAAGGTCCTTATAAACACAAAACGTAATGCCTGAACTACATCTGTAACCCACAATCCCCCTTCCCACGCAAACACACCATAACAATCATGCGTATCAAGAAACTCATCTAGTTTAAAAAACATACTATATCTTTTAGAATATTTTTTTACAGAACAATACTTGGAAAATTTAGGAAACAAATATTACAAATATTATTTCATTGTGTCCAATACAAGAACAAAAAATAACACACAATATAGCATATACAAATGGACAAATCTGACTCTGGCAAAGTCACATCGCGATACTTCAAAAGGGAAGAAAGGAAATGAAATCAGCCCTGGAATTTAAATAATTCTCAGGGAGGAGTGTACAATCCTTATTAAAAGATTAACTGAAAAGGAAACTATAACACACCGAAGCACCAAGGTGTAGGAAATACCCAAAACCGGCACTGGTAGAGGGTAGGGTGTACCATTCGGAAAATCTTTTTCGATAATACAACTAAGAATACTGATACAAACAAAGAATAACTCTGAAAAAATATTTTTTTTCCTAATCATAAATGGGAAACAAAATATACAAAATACATGGGTGGACAGGGAAACACTACACCAAAACAAACATTTTTGTTACAACAAGGGTGTTACTCAAAACTCAAACCAGCGAACATGCTGGGGGGAGTTGAAGGGTATCAAGAAAAGGTAACTTTTAATTTTCAAAATAATTAATGTCACTAACATGATCTGTTGGATCTTACAATTGAAGGTCAAAATAAGGAAAATGGAATTATTAGAATTGTTACAGTATCATAAATACAGTTTTAGACATACGGGCAACACTGCCGTATCATATTCATCAAAACATAGGGATGAGTAACTCCAGTATTGCATAGTCCCGTTGTTGTTAAAGTGCGCATGCCTCAATAAGGAAAAGTTTATGTTTGTGACATTGGTTTTTGCCCAGGCTATTCTTATTTTTAATCACCAAAATCATTAAAATGAATAATAATTAAAAAGTTTAGTTCATATATATATAAACAAGGTCTTACTAGCGCAAATATGTTTCAAAACAAAGTAATCAAAATGCAAATTGTTGACCATAATAACTATAAATGGTAACATTCTAACATATATATGGATACATAGATAGTAAATAATCCAAATGATCCTCAGAACGTCATCGAATACACCATTTCACTATAATTCTCGCAACAATAACTCGCAAACCCGCTTATAACGCGGTATCATGGTTGAACCTCAGTTTTTCAAACACTAGAAAATACTCAAAATATGTTTAGCCGGGACTAAAATTGAAATTTGAAACATTGTCGTATCGCTCGCTCAGATGTCGAAAACAGTAGATATAATCTGGGAATTGTAACCAATACATGATATTATCAACTACTAATATGATTTATGTATTGTTACTTGTTCTTTCAAAATGACCTTCTTTGAAAACCGTAAATAATAATAATAATAATAATAATAATAATAATAATAATAATAATACATGAATTTGTGATCAATGAAAATTTCATGTACCCCTGCTGGAGGCATTACGTTAATGAATAAAAGTTAAACGGAAACATGGTCAAGTGCAAGGGATAAAATCTAATAAGCTCAAACTTCTTTCGAAGAAGGGTACTCACCCATAGTTACAGTATTTAGTCTGCACACGTTGGTCTTTTAAATATTTAGGCAGACCTGATATCAATCTAGTTTGGGTTCTGCTGACATTTTTCAGCTCATTTATTAGATATGTCACTCATAGTGTCATGAATGCTTAAGGAATCGATGAGCAAGCTTTAAATTTTAAACAGTCAATATGTGATAATATTCTTTGTGTACGTGTCAACGTTGATCGGCATGAAACACTATGTATACTGTTAATTAAGACACACACACACACACACACGCACACGCACACGCACACACATAGATAGATAGATAGATAGATAGACAGATATATATATATATATATATATATATATATATATATATATATATATATATATATATATATATAATGTATCATGTTAATATAGGAAACAAGCGATTGCAATATAGGACCTCTGATTTTTTAATATGTTAATTATCTCCTATATTTATAATAGTTGCTATAACTGAGACTTGACAATATGATTTATTGAATGATGGTGATATTGTGAAATGTCCCGATACTAAATTCGTTCTAGGATTTCAAGTTGTGGTAAAACAGGGTTCTAAGTTAATATTGAGTAAACTTAAAGTACTCTCCGTAAAATTAGAGGTATTCTGAAAACCACGGAGCAGAAGGGTCTCCAATTTAGGCCACATAACATAATATGTGTGGGTAAGTATAATTAAACCATAGTTTGAATGTGTATGCCATATTTTGTAACAGTTATTCCGAATGACAAATTAGTATCTTCGTTTTTACATTTGCTTGATGTGCATATGGTCGATATCATGCTTACATTCAAAAACTGATAAAAATGCTTTAAATTCTGGAGACAATGGAACAGAATGACAGGTTATACATACTGAGCACTGTGTTACAAACTATTCACGAACACGAAAATTAAAGCAATGTTGTTGTAGTTCTGAACCACAATCCCCATGGTGTACATTAAACAGTACTTGCCGCTTTTATTTAAACTGCTGTAATCGTATATATATATATATATATATATATATATATATATATATATATATATATATATATATATATATATATATATATATATCCTGGTCGCCAAAGAAAAGTTCAGGATTCGAAATCCGCTGCATCGTAATTACTGTTAAGAATTTTTTCATAGTTATTTTTGTTACGTCTATTTCATTTAAATTATTTCTTTATAATTGTTAAATTCAAATTTGTCATTTAAAATTCATTAATTGGGAGATATCTATTCTGGAAAATTCAGGCTGACCTAGACTCTATTTGTAAACAACAGTGTCATTTCTGACCCTGCTTCAGAGAGTGTCAACAAGCTTCTAGAACGATTGGCTAAATCCAAGGACATCTTCTGGGTCATTTCATGTGTATGTGTTTTTATGATTGTACGTTCATTCTATGACCTTCCAGAATCACGTGACCCCGTTTGTTTATGAGGGAATTATATATATATATATATATATATATGTATATATATATATATATATATATATATATATATATATATATATATATATATATATATATATGTGTGTTTTGGAAGTTAAAGGTAGTAGAATCTCTGGGCTTTAAATTAGAAGTTGAGTTTTTAGCTATATTGAAAATTGTGTAAATTTGTTGGAGCAAAAGGAATTATTTTATTTATCTGGAAAAGAATATGTGCTCATAGATTTTCATTTGGATTATTATAAAAACATGAAGTGACTAAATCACATGACACCTTCGTCCATATTAGATTACATCGTCAAGATTCGAACCTGGAACTATTTGGACATTTAGTTATCAGGACTTTTGCAATTCCATTATTGGAATATTTTTGGGCTTGATTCTCTAAAACTGTAAGTTTATTTATCATCTTTTATGAAAATTTTTGTACTTAATAAATTTATTGTTAAATTTTACAAGCTTGTTAGTTTCCACTCTTTCTGTGTTGCTGCTTATTCGAGCCTAAGCACGTAACATTATGTTAAAACTTTCTTGTAGTCCTGAACCGCTATCCGCATAATATTTACTAAAGAATACTTGCCGATTTTAGTTAAATTGTTTGAATCTCGCTCAGCCAATTTATAACAAATGTTTCGTTTCTCCATTTTTAATTTTGCGTGTAAAGTTTTTTTTCTCAAAATTATAAAATATTAACGTTTGCCAAACATTAACTCGAGAGCAGCAGCATCCAATTATTAACATTTCATTTTTTGTATTGGCACTTTTCTTTTCCAACACGCACATCCTTACTCTTAATTTTATTTCTTTCATGTTCTAAAAAGTTTTTTGTGGAAATGTTATTTTACTACTCCCGCCAGACAACAAAAATTAAAGTGTTTCTAACTCGCGTCATGGCATTATTTATTTTTTCTTTATTTTTATGCATTTTTGTGCTCAACCGGACCATCGAAAGTTTTAATTTGTTTTCTTTTACCTTTTTATGCTTATGTTGACACGTTCTTGTATGACTTTATTATATATAAACAAATTGGTTCGAGTTCGAACTCGTCGCATGAAATGTTTGGCTAAACTTCTCTTCACAGTCCAAGCATTTACTGCATGCCACGCATTTTGGACCATAAATATCACAATAATATTTCTCGCTCAAGTTACTATCAATGTAAAAGTTTCCTTTAAAGGCAGAAGTCCATCCCAACAATTATCAAGTCGGTCCACTTATCGTTATGCTTTTTCAAGTCGTTTGATTGAATGTATCGCTCATAGTGTCATGAATGCTTAAGTAATTAAGGTATCGAATAACAAGCATTACGTTGTAAATAGTCAATATGTAATTATAGTCTTTGTGTACGTGTCATCGTTGATCGGCATTATACATGTTTTATCATTCTAATGTAGGAAACAACGATATAGGTCTTCGACCTCTGATTTTGAGAAAACACGCACATATGTGTGTGTGTGTCTTGTTGAATATCAAAACATAACATAAAACATGTATGCAGACTTAAATTAGAAATACAATAAGAGTAAATGACTAAATTGTGCTTACTGAAGCTTATGCTTAATGTTTTATTATTTACACGGAATGTACTTCGCAATACAGCCCATGTGACAGCATACACTATTTAGTCTTATGAATTATGCATATTGATTTGACATTTCGCAACCAATGGAAAATCAGATAAGTATTAGCGAAACCTCTAAATTACATTTGTCATTGCGAAACGGCGCCAGAGGCATATTTTAAATCGTATTATTACGATCATTGTTACTGATTATCATCATGTACTTAAACATCTACTGATTGATCATATATAATTTGACATCTAAGCAGAGCAAGGACAATTACTGTTTATTATTAAATATATTCAATGCAGTTTAAAACCATGGATACAAATTACGAAATTAACTAAAATCATGCACCAGGAGTATCAGAAAATATCGCCTCAAGTAAAAGTGTTATAACGTTTTCATCCTACTCTAGCTCTTACGCAAAACGTTTCCCATGCTTGTTGAGTCTTTCGTTTATTACAAGTAACCTGATAGCATATCATAAGATTAAAATGTCATACCGAATCCATGGAAGTAGGATGCCGAATGAAAAAGCATTATACTAATAGACAATGATCTACCCATCTTTCATATTCTACTATACAAGCTAACATTAACAGTGTAAATTTGGGACTTTACAGAGCTAATTTAGCGGATAGAAACAAGTTGACCGCTCTAATGTATACTGATTTTAGTCATTCTTATTATTAACGCAAATTAACATTGTCTGGTATATTTTGTTGAAATACAAATTACCACGTGTACTACTTATTAACTTTGATAAATATATCATATAAGGCTATGCTGTACGAAAATAAAAATGACACAAACAACCGTCTTAAAACTCTTTAATTAACCATATTTTTCATTCATTTTTTTATGGCATCTAGTCTTTTAGATCTATTTTTCCAAATAGCATCAACACCAATACAAAATTTGTAATTATATAAACTAATCCAGTACTAATTACACATCTCTGATTTATTAAACAAAGTTAAAATTAATGTCGTTCAAGAAAAAATCCGATGAGCATCATTGGAAACTTATTTATATTCTGAGAATAAATAAATATTCGTATTTCTCTGGCCAATTTCCTGAACCAACCAACGGTATGTGTCTCTTTTATCGGTCTACGTATCCATGGAGAGATGGGTTACTCGATAATTATATGCACAGTTTGAAAGCGAATGATGTGTAAAAATAACAAAACAATGTGCACAAAGGCAATTTAGATTTGATGATGGGCTTTAAGCCGTTTTAATTGTTTTTGTAATCAGTAGCGCACTGTATATTTTGTCAAAGAAATAAGCGATATTAGTTGGCTTTAACGTGTACAGCGTCTTAATTTATATGTTTTCAGGATAAAGTAAGTACAGAAGATATGAAATTCAGCGATTTATTCTTGTCTAATATAATACGTATTGTTATTTCAGGAAGAAAGAGAGAAAAAAGAAAGAGTAAGTAAAATAATAACCACCTTTAATTAATAAGTAAAATTCATGCCTTTCTTAAAGTTATTATATGTTTTTCTAAGACGCATATTTGTAAGAAAAAAAAAAGTCGCTAAATTTTACATTTTCTATTACAACTTACAACTGAATGATTGCCTTTATACCCTTCTCAAGTTCATATTTTGTTTCTGTATCGCAAAGTCTTTATTGCTTTGGCATGAACAAGAAGCAACATCCTTTAATCAGTAAATACATACGAAAGAACATATGCTTGGATTAATGAATTCCGTTTGTTCAAGATTTGATTAAGATATATAATTAAGCGATTTATTTGAGATAAAAGAAGTGGAATTTATATATTCTTGTTTAATATCATATGTATTGTTCTTTTAGGAAGAATGAATTAAAAAAGAGAAGGAAAAATATTAAGTAACATTAGATCTCCTTTTAATAAATTAGTGAAAACTCATTCATTTCATCATGTTATTATATGGCTTATAAGACGCACATATTTATGAAAAATAATTATTCGCCAAAACTTACATTATCTTTTATAATCTACAGCGGAAAGATTGTTTTCAAACCCTTGTCAAGTTTATATTTTGTTTACATCCCTTATTTATTGCTATCGTAAGAAAAAATGTAGCATATTTCATTCAGTGAATACATACGAACGGACACGTGTGCGGAATAATGAATTATACTGCTTGTTTTTCAGGATGTGATTAATGTAATATATAATTGCCCATTCAGCTCTTACGCACCTTGAAATGTCTGACTGATATCCCCTTAACATTATAAGCATCGGAAGGCAATGCAGTTAGTTTTGTTTCGTCCCAAAATATATGTTAGCTAACGCTGTGTGCTACATCTTATCATTTAGAACAAAACGATTTATAACAAAATCAAGGTTTAGCACATGTATCAACAGCTTCGAACAAGTTTAAAAAAAAGAGCAGGGATAAATTAAATTTGTGACCATACTTACTCTATTATTGTCGAATTGTTTATATTAGGTTGCATAGGTAATAACCATTATATTTAACAGTCCAAATTAACAATATAGTTAAATATACATTCTACCCCACACCCAATTCCACAAAAAACACATCATAATATCTAAAAGTTTGCTTAATGTACCCCTGATTATACCTTGGAGGTAGTCAGAAATTTTCCGTCCGTAGAAATAGTTCGTTGTCACTACTCCGTCCATGCTACTTTGAAGGCTAAATTACAACTCACGTAGAGGGGATTCTGTATTGTTGTCAATGTTTTGACCATGACCCATGTCCCCGGGGTTTTCTTGCCTATCAAACGGGCACTGCTTCAATCGTTGCTATTTTATTTCCGCGGTTTAAGTCAATATCGATACACATACCGAGTAGATACAACTAGCAATGTTGAAATACATAGTGGTTAGAAAAGATCATAATGCAACAATGAATGTCACTGACTCCCCGAGGTTACTATTTGGTTAGTATCGATGAGGAATTTGTATGGGATAAGCTAACGTATATAGTGATATGAGTTTAGGTTCTAAAAACGTGAAAACAACAAGCTTTGTAAAATTTAACTAATATTTTATTTCCCTGCATGACAATGTACAAATAAAACAAATAACTTACGGTTTTAAAAATGAAATCTTAAAATAGTCTAAGAAGAATCGACAAAGTAAATTATTAAAGTCCTAGTAATGAAATGCTCTAATAAATTCAAGTTTGAATCTCTATGAAAGGTGATCACGTATGCTGTATCCTCTACTATGATGTTTCTACCCTGCAGTAAATATGCCTTAGTGTCTAATAATTGTACCGAACTCGGCGAAGAATCTGTCCAGCAACAGTCTTAATTAGTTGAAGTGTCACGACGTCATCAATCGTTATTTCTGCTATCAGAATTTTGATAATATATTTCAGTTCTGGAAATTTAAATAAAATTTTGAAATCGTACAATCTGAAATAAAAAGCAAGATAAACATTTTATCTTGTGAAATTGCTTTCATCATGTTAAGCAGCATATTTACTGCTGGGTAGAGACTGGTAGAATGAGATACTTCCGTCTGATCGATTTTGCTAGAAAGGGATTGTGACCGTAATGGTGAAAATAAAGGTTATATCGCCGATTGGTATCAAAACATGGTCATTTAAGAGTTATGCGTTGGTACATACCTGTCTTTGGAATGTATATGTGTACGTTTTCAATCTTCTTGCGATTCTAAAGCGGTAAAAGACTCGTGAGAAAAGGTCGAATCGAGTGAAGGGTTTTGGTTACGCTTGCATTCCTTGTGTTTATTTATATTACCGATAAGGCTAATTTCGTGTTGTCAGCGATTTTGCCGTACTTTATTGATAAAACGTCAGACTCCTGCGGTAGCTGCATATGTTTTGATTGTAATTTGCGCATTTGTTTGTTTTCCCTTTTGAGACCCTGATAAGCGATGCTTGATTCCCCGTTTTTAATATCACGTTTGTTATATTTTTTCAGGAAGAAAAGCAGATACAAGCATTTGTAAGTATTAATATATAGTCTCATTCATTAAAGTTGAAGGTATTCATTTCGTATGGTTCTTATTTTATTATTAAAATATAAGTATATATTCATTAAAATATGTATTCAACGAATTTTAGCCATTGTATTATATTGAATATAAAGTTACAGTTTAATTTATTTTTAAGTTTATTATGCTTGCTTCAAACTATGCATTTCTAAGCTCACAATACAGCTGTATTGTTTATATATTGATAACAAGAAGAAAATGTTTTTAAGGCAGATATGAAACAAACAAAACAAGACAATGCTCTGAATTTATTTCTATAATTTCTTCTCTGTTATTGAAGAAACGATTGGCGTGTAACCATGGCTGTCAGGTCATTGAGACCTATATCTTGCACATTTTGATGCTGCATATCCTACACATTTAAATCTCAAAAGCTGCCAATTAAATTTGACTTTGTTTTCAGCTTCCTCGCGTATTTGTATAGTTTATTAACCAATGGTTATCTTATTGCATTATGTTGACGCTATGTTGATATAAATACACCTGACCATATATATTGTCAGAGTGAGTAAAGTTAATTTTGTAAGACTATTCTACGGATAATATACATTAACCGCCTTTTCTTACGCCAGAAGACAATATTGGTTGATATGTTAACATTTGTCCGTCCATCTCTCAGTTGACTATTTTATACTAGTAAACTATAAGAGCTATTTTTGAAAATCACGATATGCTATTCCTTCTCAGTAGAAGGATTTATCACCATGGAGTATTCAAGATATCGAATAAGGCCATATTAAATCAAAAATGTATCGCTACTCCTCCTGCACGCAATATATGATTATTCGCCTATGATTATTCGCCCATAATTATGCACGAAAACTTAAAAATAGAGGTAGGTGTCAACTCAAAAATAAATGTACATTCATTGTCACGTACCACAAAGCTTATATGGATTGTGCAAAATTGCTTTTTAGATAGTTACAATTAAAACAATACATCATCATCAGTTACCTGTTAACTACGGACCTTTTGAAGATGCTAATATAAAGCACCATACCAATTGTAGTGTAATGTAGTCAAACGACACTAGTCACAGAAAACAAATTATAGTCTATAACAGTGCAGCACAAGTTTTAGCTACTCGGACTATTTTACAGCAGATAGATATAAGTCTATAACAGACTAGAACAAGTTTCAGCTATTCGGAATATTTTACATCAGATAGATAATATTCTATAACAGTGTAGAACAAGCTTCAGCTACTCGGACTATTTCACATTTCAGAGACATTGTAACGAAAATGCGGGAAATTGATTGATCGTTTCGAATAGAAACTTTTTTTATTTTTTTATTTTTACGGGGAAGAACGGACATCATTCTCAAGAAAACTAGATCTGGAAAATTCATGAACTTTTACAAAATCAATATTGAGTTTGAATTGGATATGTATATGATCTCTAAGCAACTACATGCATTCCAAAGAAAATATCAAAACCACCTAAGAAAAGTAAATCTCACTGTTTATATTATCATGCTCATTATGTTCTTTCAGCGCCAGTTGAATCCTGACGTAAGTACTGATTTGAACACGTTATGCATTATAAAAATATAGCACTCCAAGTTAACTGTTATTGTTGCGCTTATTGCAAAGTATTAAATTACTTCAGTATTAAGTTCATTTAGTATTAAATTTATTTAGTATTCAATTTATTTAGTATTACATTCATTTAGTATTCAATTCATTTAGTATTCAATTTATTTAGTATTAAATTCATTTAGTATTCAATTCATTTAGTATTCAATTCATTTAGCATTCAATTCATTTAGTATTTGATTCATTTTGAGTTTGACAATAAGACATTAGTGACATTATTTCAGAACACATTAGGATATCTATCTTCTTGCTTTTTTCTTTAACTTTTAAGGACGTTTTCTCTGACACAGTAACTGATGAATTTTATAATCACTAGAGTACCGATCAGGCTGTTATCGCAATTGTCAGGACATTCATGACCTACAAATGTAATTGAAATTTATGTAATCTCAGACATGTAAAATGTTCACGGTTCTCACTATTGCAGACACGTTTGTTTTATTTACTTATTTTACTTAGTTTTTGACCAAACGGTCGTATTACTTTAAAAACGTATAACATACTATTGGTTTCTGGTCTTTCAATGATCGGATTAAGTTTGTCCTAAGCTAATAGTCATTAAATACTGGCACAAAAAAATTTTTCACAACGAACACGTGCGAATTATGAAAATGTCTGCATTAAGGTTCATGTTAACGTTTAGTTATGGATTTAGTTTAGACTTTACGTGAAGATAAACAACTCAAAAATTAACAACAGACACACACACACACAACACAAATACACACAAACGCGTATATATATATATATATATATATATATATATATATATATATATATATATATATATATATATATATATATATATGTATATATATTGCTACGTGCTCAGGCTCGAATAAACAGTAACATAGAAAGAGTGAAAATAACAAGCTTGTAAAAACTTAAAAAACAATTTATTGAGCACAAATATTTTCCAGAAAAGAAAAAATAAACTTACGGTTTTAAGAATCAATTCCAAAATTAATCCAAGAATAATTCAAAATATAATCCACTGGTGAAATTGCAAAAGTCCTGGCTATAAAATATCCAAATAATTAACAATCGGAATCTTAGTGAAGCATCCAAGATGGAAGACGATTGCACGTGATGAAGTCAGTTCTGGTGTAATGAAATTCAGTGAGCACAATTATTTTCCACATAAATAACAAAATAAATCCTCTTGATCCAAACGAATTGAAATAATTTCCAGTACAAGGTAATTTAAAATAACTCAATACAATACAACTTAATATTCTAACAGCACACCGTCTACTAAATATTTCGCTCCAAAACATAATTTATATACCTGTTTTTACGTAAACAAGTGGTCACATGATCTTCTAGAATCGTTAGAAAAAATTTACATTCAAACAGTCTCGTACACACCATATGACCCAACTAAAAATAAAAAGATGTTTACGACAAAGCTCCATAATGTCCTTGGAATCAACCAATCATTTTAAAAGCTTGTTTTCAACTCTGAGGCTAGGTCAGAAATGAGGTCAACATCTGGAGTTTATTTGTAAAATACAGGTCATCTCCCAAGGAATGAATCCTAAACTTAAAATGTCAAATTTGAATCTGACAAACAAACAATTAAAATAAAAATAAATGACTTAAATCAAATATATATATATATATATATATATATATATATATATATATATATATATATATATATATATATTAAATGTAACGTTTAGCATAGTTTTCTCGTAAGCACTAAGAAATGCATAATTGCAGCGTTGAATGTAGAAAGCACCAGATTAGAAGATTCATATGTGGACATACACCACATATGTTAAAATATTACTAACATGGCATATTAATCTATCTTGTAAGCATGAACCTATTTGCATGTAATATTTTCCATAAAGTGTATATCCACAGCATATGGATTGACATGATTCACAATAGCAGACAGACTGAGTTAGCTTAATTTAAGGCAACTATATTCCAAATCATGCATGTATAGTTAGGTCTGAATTTGCTAACAAACAAGATTCTCCAGAGAGTGATATAAATGTTTTCTTACACGTCTTACATTGTTTCCTGACAGAATGAGATTTTGCCCTGTTGCTTAATATGACCTGACTAAGGAGTAAAGTGGTTGACACATGTTATTCGTTTGGCGGAAAGGCAGTTTTTCTAGCCTGGTAAACCGCATTAATAATGTATTAAGTTAACATGTACACTAACAGTCAGGCACACAGAGATATATAGTTTATAATGGAACATGTTCCATTTTATCTGGGCCATGACAGGGTTACAACATGGCGATTATGGTAAAGTGAAACCCTTAAATGTTAACTGTTTCTGTTGCAGAGTGTGATAGTTAATACTGAAAAGGATAACGTGTAATAAATTATTTTCTCTATCAACTATATTAATCACTGTTATAATCATTCGAAAATTTACATTTTCCAATACATGTTAATTGACAACATTGTTAATACATCTCTTTTTCATATTAAAATATGATACAATGAATATAATATAAGGATGGGTGGCAAGCCAGATTTGTAAGAACGTATAAAACAATGCATAGGACGGCTGGCTTTTGCTTATTAGCTGCTTTAAAAGCCAATACGTTATAACATTACTTGAACTAAGAAACTTGTGCGCTTCACAACGCTAAACCAACAGAACACCAGTTTGATAGTTGCAGTATAATATTGTCCTTTAAGTCAATACTACACTGAGATTTAACGGCATTTCTCAGAGTAAGATAGGCTATATATGTCGGCCAGTACATGTAATGGAAAAATAAATTCCAGTAAAATCCTGAGACACTCAGGAAGGCACTGGCAACGTTCGGACATACAACTACACCTACCTAGGTCGAGATTCGAAATACGCGTAAATAAGCACTTCGTCAACGAACATAAAGTAGACCGCTTAAAACGACTCGTTCAACTGGTTCGATAACTTTGCAGACCGAATAATTTTACTTGACGAATTAAATTTTTCTGATTATTTCAAATATATGTAAACAACTTAAAACTTCAATCATTGATTACTTTGTTTCTTTCTTTTTCTATTTCCCTTTATAAGTCACACTTTAGCTCATAGCTTCGTCCGTTGTATCCCATTTTGATGTCCCTCATACAAAGTCCTGTCAAATCTGTGCGCTTCATCAGTCGCTGCGGTTTTCTTAAAAAGATATGACATGACTAAGGAGTAAAGTGGTTGACATATGTTATTCGTTTGCGGTAAAAGGCAATTTTTCTAGCCTGTTCGGAATCAGTTCGAATTAAGCACAAACGTTAACCCTTCTACAATGTGGCTACGAAACATATTCCCAACAAAATTAAGTAAAGCATATATCCGTAGCAGTTTGTCAATGTGAGCTGAACATTACCGAGCCTCAATATCACTTACGTGTGACTACGCGTATAGGTCGTGATGCAAAAAAGAGCAACGTTCCTAATCAGTACCGATGTAGCACCATACGACAATGTTATACTTGAGATTATATCGCTGACTATATAATTAAGTTATTTATAAAACGATGTTTAGTTAGAGATAGCTGTGGCACATCTGTCCTGACTTGATATTAATCCGAATAGATCGTTTTTTCTGACGGTGGCGTGATAGTATATATTATATTCTCTGAAAATGATTCTCATTTGTGTTCCAAATGCATTATTATATACCATTAAACATTGAGGAGAGAAATGTGTAATCATAGTTTATAATCACTAAGATACATATAATTTATCATAGTAACGATTAATAACTCACAAGTGCACCACTGTGTGACAATCCTTTTCTCTTCCAACTTCAAATTAGTGAATTCACAAATAAAAGTCCTCGCATATATAACACCGTAGAGTGCATAATTACGTTGTCAACATCATTTACTGTATATGATTGGTAAAAATGACTTATATTGTCTCAAACTGAAATTGTGTATACTTAAATGTAACAGATTATAACTATAGTACACAATTACTATTTTAGTTAATATTGTTATCATTAGAAATGGGAGGGGCCCTCGAGTGGCCGAGTGGTCTAAAGCGCTTTCTTTTAAGGATCACTGCCGTCTCACCTCTGTCTGCGTGGGTTCGAGTCTAAGATTCGGCTAATGTAGTTATGTGAGAAAGCTTGCCAGTAGCTTCTCGTGGGTCGGTGGTTATATCCGTGGGTTTTCCTGGGGTTCTTTCTAACCATATCGTGTGCTGAAAAGTGGCGTTAAACCCTAAAAAAAAGAAACGAGAGAGAGAGAGAGAGAGAGAGAGAGAGAGAGAGAGAGAGAGAGAGAGAGAGATAGAGAAATTAAAACAACGATACATAATATACAGGGTGAAGATGCTATTGCGGAAAAGTTGAGATATGCAGAACTAAGGAATTACAAGCATATGTTTTGACTTAAACAATGTACTTACTTCACATACATTTCTTCTTGCTGGTAATATATAGTATAACCCAAAATAATTTAATTCTGGTAAACCGCATTAATAATGTATTAAGTTAACATGTACACTAACAGATAGGCACACAGAGATATATAGTTTATAATGGAACATGTTCCATTTAATCTGGGCTATGACAGGGTTACAACATGGCGATTATGGTATAATCACACTTTAGCTCATAGCTTCGTCCGTTTAGTCCCATTTTGATGTCCCTCATATAAAGGCCTGTCCAATCTGTGCGCTACATCAGTCGCTGCAGTTTTCTTAAAAGAACAATGATAATTAGATAAACAATATTACTTACTTACAAGTTGGAAAAGGTTCGATGTAGTGATTTATATATCATGGTAAGGGTAGCAAAGGTAATTCCATCTTCCATCTTGTTTTAAATAGTTTCCCTCATAATTGTCTCCTCTTTGCCGAATGTTTTAGTACACTCATATAGATTATTACTAAACAATCGTTTGTAAATTATATGTATATTGCGCAAGGTTTCAGGCTGTGTTTTGTCTTTTATGCTTTGTTTTTAGTGGCATTATTCCATGTCTGATATGAATGAATTCGATTTAGAACCAATACTGTCTTGAGTATCCAAATAGCCGGTTACTCTAATGTTGTTTAGATTTATGAATGTCATAGTGTATTAAGTCACTGAAACAATCGCGGCTATTGTTGTCCTATATTTATTGTTAACGACAAGTATTTTACACGGAGGTTTAATATCTAGGCTGAACGAATTCACAATTTCAGGTCATACATTAACATTGCTTGAAAAGTTTCAACATAACAGCAAAAGATGTTTTTGTTTCGTAATATGTAATGATGGTAAATTATTGAAAACTATGATCTACATCAAGGATCATTTCTTGCCGCTGGCATGAGATCATCAATCCATCTCTTTTGCATCTTTTCTTTCGTGACATATAATAATGATTAAACAATGACACAACTATTTAAACAGCCAAAGCAATGTGGCCGAAGTTATAATCATACCCTAGTCTAGGTAAATGAAATTATCAAATTAAAGGACTCTTTTTTTTTATACCACAAAAATGTTAGGTATGTCCAAACTTACCTTTAAAAGTAATAACCGTTATTAGTTGATGCGTATCCTCGCCTTGGAGTATTAGGTTCTTGGCCTTTATTGAATATCAAGTCTGTGAATTTTGAATAACATATAAATAAGCAAATGTCGAAACAGTATACCTATTCATTGTTAGGTATACTTTTCAATAATAGTAAATAAGAATGCAGTTTTAGGTACAACACATAATTTCATGCAATTTATCATGATATTCCTAGTGATTATATCATTTGTTTACAAAAGCATATGTTTCACGCTTTAACTGCCCATATGGCCGAATGAGAGCATTTTGAATGGCCCAAAGGCCGCACTACCTCTGTTATCTCTCACCTTCTGACATCAAACAGTTTGTTGGCCACATAATACGGCTTGGCTTGCCGCATATTGGTCACGGTCAGCGTGTTTGAGATATCTGCATTATAGCATATAAATGCATTAAGATAGCCTAGCATAATTCCATTCCTTTCATTTTATAATCTTAATACGTTTTTGATACTTTCGTCCAGATTGCAAACTTTGAAAGCGAGTTTCAAAACAAAATTATTGCATAATAGTACAATTTAAAAGTAACATATATACAGAAAAACGTCGATTTTCAATGTGGAGATTAAATGGAATCGTAACATTGATCATGGTAAATATTTGAAAAATCCCATTCTGCTTTGTCAATAACTAAGCTACTCTATTATATTTATATTATAAAATCTTCATCCTTATTATTGTTGACATGGCGTACAGAATCAACTCAAATTTGTGTACCATATTGAATGTTTTAATGAGAACATATTAAAGCAATATCATGTGCTAGTTGTAAATATTTCACTATGCAAAATGTCCAATGAACAAGAATCCTACCATGTTTGATTTTAAGTCATAAACATAATAGGCGAGACGCGTTTAAATACATGTTTTATTCGTCATGAATACAATATTGCGTTGTTAATTTGTGAATATACATCATAATTCGAGAGCCCAAAGAACGGATAGCCAAATAAAGACTCATTGCAATTTTAAGAGAGTCGTGTCTGCCGAGAACTCAAATATATAAATTAACACTAATTAACATGCGTGCTTTTGGGGGAAAAAAGCAAACAAATTGTTTTGGGGTAACGCAAGAGAAAAGCATATTATTTGTCTATAATTATGATACTAAAATACAAGGTTGAATTCTAGTGTTATCAATTTAAGTGGTAGCATCTAACCGCTCATATTTTCATTAAAACTAGCATATGCACCTATGGTGACTTTGGGCGGAACTTTACATTCAAATCTGACAGTTTGATAAAGTTTCGAATATACAGCTTGGTTCAGTCATATGTACACTCCATCAACTCTTCTAGAGCTTATTTGTAATGCAGTTCCACCCTAACACATTTAAATGGCTGCTCATTTAGCGAGGAACAACAAAACCAGTGAACAATAAAACTTTCAAGAAAGTAGAACATTATTTGAAATACATCTCATTGGCAGACACCAAATTGATACAAAGTCTTTTAAACACTTTGTAACTTTTTTAAGAGCGTTATTCCAACCACCTTATCTTATTCCTACCCGTGACGCGGCACACACACACACACACACACACACACACACACATATATATATATATATATATATATATATATATATATATATATATATATATATATATATATATATATATATATATAACTGAAGAGAAATTAAATATACGTGTCTCTCTTACAAGGCTTTTGTTAATATCATACTCTAGATCACTACATTCAGTTAAATTGGGTTTTGGATAATATTCAGAGTATTATCTGTCATTGCTAATATCAGGTCCGTACATATACGTGATAATCCTAAAATTTACTTTATTGGGTGCAGACATTCAACGATCCCCTTTGTACTTTACGCGATAGTATATGGTGGTCCAAATTCTGTGATGTGGTTGAATAATGCCCCTACTTACATTTCCACGCGGATTTACTTCCGTATGAGAGGTTAACGTTTATAACGATATAAATTAGATCCGACATAATAATAAGTTTATTAAAGTAGCAATATTTGTCAATATACACTAGTCTTATGTGTGTATGCCTGCAAGTTCCCTCAAAAAACTTTGAGCAAATACTGTTCTTATTAAAACAATTTGAGATTTCTCAAGACTTTTCTCTAATATGAAATTAAAGTTGTTCATTTGTGACCAAATAAATTATATTTTGTTTTGGAACTGTTTTAACAATAATGGCTGAGGAATGGTAAATATTTATAATTGAAAAACAAAATTGTAAATTATCGATTGTTTAACGTAGTACACACGGTTTTGCCTAATTCGTCCTAATGTTTGATGTTGAAGGTAACAATACAGAAATTTTCCTTGGTTATCTTAGAAGTGATCTCAAACAGGTGTGCACATTTTGGAGAGTGTTCTGGAGACATAACTGAGCGGATTCTATACTGTAACATACATGCGAAAAATTAAATTATATCTACACTGGTTTGTATTGTGGCGGCGGGGGTGAAATATCCCTCATATACATTTTGAGCAGATGCACTTCTTAAAAGAAACACTGTTCTTTCAGGGAAATTGTATAATGATATAATAAATTGGATATTTAGTGCAGATATACATTAGTTATTGTTGAATAGCTTTTTTAAATTTCTTGTTTATTTTTTTACCGTTGTGGGGTGAAAGGCAATATTTGATTCAATGTGCTTTATCCTTCGTCCTTCAAATTACGGTCCGTTTTATCTTTAACTTGTGTGTTGATGATTTATGGTAAGATAAGCTATTGTCATTTTGACATTTTAATGGGCTCTCGCTTGTAATTGTTAAATGGCTCAGGCTGTCTTGACATGTCGACAAGATTTGTCATCGGTCTACTTCATAGTGCAAAATGTTTTATATATGCTCGTGAAGTATGTCGGAAACGCTAGATATGATTTAACTGTTTGCTAATATGCATGTCTTGTCGGATAATGACCTGTTGATCATGATGCAAGCGTGGCGTGACCATGAACCTCTGCCTCATGTCTGGAAGAAAGCACCTTACAGTCATAAATTCATATGCATCAACCATGATAAATCCAGGTAAAGTTTTATGAGGATCTTCACGCCTTGATTGCAGAAGTTACCTAGGCAGATAAGCATTCTTGGCAATTTCAATGCAAACGCATGTTGTGATCACGTTGCTTAGGGTGCAGTGCTTGAAAAGCACGGAAAGCAACACTTTAAAGGCGACTGTCTCAGTTTGTTCCAGACGTGTGAAGAGCATGCATTGCTGATCACCAATACAGTCGTCCACCTACCTATTCGTAACCGGACGTCATGGATGCAAGCAGGCTCAAAGACGTGGCAAAGAAATGTCATTGTCAGAAAGGGGGACAAGCAGGATGTGCGTGTGACCAAGTACATGTGTGGCGCTGATTATTGGATAGACCTGCATCTCACCATCACTAAGCTCCATAAGCGCATTTATCCCAAAAGACTTCCCAGCGAAACAAGCCTCCTATTCAACAGAACACCACCAAGTTGAACTGCTCCAGTACCAAATTGTCTCTAATGGATGGTCTGGAATAACGTCTGAAGTCAGCCTCACTCGAAAATCAGAATTTGGAGACCGAGTGGGCGGTATTCAGTGAGCTGGTCTACAGCAGAGTTTCATAAATCCTAGGATGAAGAACCAGAAAGCATCAAGACTGGCTTGATGCGAACTGTGACAAGATCAAGCAGTTGTTTCATCAGAAGATCACCCTCCGTCAAACCAACATCAATAACCAAAAGTTAACTTCTAGTAACAATATAATCAACGACAAACGCAGAACTGTACATCAGAGGCTTCGTCAGATGCAGGACACATTCGCGGTGAAAGCTGATGCAGATACCGAGTCAAAGCTTATGGTTAGCGATAACATATTGTTCACCAGTGTTAATTCAAAATTTATTTCGCTCTTTAACGTTCCGATACGCCGTATGAGTTTTACCTACTATGATTGTACTGCTTTATACTATAGTTAAGCTTTAGCCAAAATATTAATTATCTTTTGAGTGGGGAAATTTAGCGATAAGCTTAAAAATATATGCCCTCTTGTCCCAACAAAATCTAGAGGATATTTTTTCCTCTATAAGGTTTGCCAACTAAATGATTTTAGAACTGAGAACGTTAGCAGCCGCCGTATATACTCGCGTATAAACGAGGTGGTCGGCTTATATGCAGGCTAGTTTCTAAGTTTGACATTTTAAAGTCGATCGCCCATGATGAGATCTCATACCTAATGATGCTACATGGCTCATATGATAAGTGATATATTGAAGTGAAGCAAACATTGTTTCTAACTTGACTGGTCTGATAATGAATGAAAAATATGTATTACCGTTCTTGATTTATATTTGGCAGATTTCAATCCACTAGTAAATGCAACCGTGCCTATTAGTTAGGCCACTGCTTGTGCATATATTTTGCAAACGAACCTCCATTTTAGTAATCTCAGTTAAGTATTTAACCTTCAGCTAATCACTAATCATTAAACTCTACAGTACCATACACATAAGTGCACGCTAGCTAAGTGTAAATATGAAAATAATCTACATTATAAAAATATAATTACGGTAATGAATGTAATTACGACACAAACATTTTGGTATGTTGAGTAGAAATACATGTATGATATTCTCTATAGAATAAGAGGCTCCGTAGGGATTTGTTGCGCGTACGCTTAGGAGGGGTAAATAACAGGCAGGTAGCAGTATACGAGTCAGCGTGAATAATTGTAAATACTTTAATTTGTGGGATTTCTTTGACATGTGATTTATAAGTATATGGCAGTCACAATGATACTTCACTTGTTTACTTGTTTGTAAAGCAAAGCATTGTGTTAGATTCGGTGAGTCAGACGTACTGACGCACTATTTTCATCAATAGAATCAACACACGGTGTTTCTTTAATATCAGTGATAAATTCAATAACATCTTTGTCGGATATTGAGTTTGCTCTCTAGTTCAAATCCTTTAACACATCGTAACATCGCTGATCATCTACAGATGGTGCTACCAATACAGTTTGTTTCATTTTAACCCAATTCATTTTTAGATTAAGTAGCAGCTGCGTCTTGCCACTTGCAGATGGTCCAATTATAATCATGCGAATATAATTTGGTAGCGCTCCATGATACTTAACGGGTTCTTGTGTTTTTGTCGTAGAAACATAATTACATTCATGTTATTATAAATAATTATGGATCTATATTGTCTGAAATGCATGACGCGTACTAGCACAAACGAGTTGACAACAATTACAACAAGCAATAAATAGATCAGCACTTGCTGGTAAGTGTATACAATGTGGTACAAAAAAAATATAGATTTGTTTCCATGAAATCGGTTAATGATTTAGAAACAAAAAACAAAACAAGGAGGTGATATTACAGAAACATAAATTGACACAACTAATAGGAACTCCATGGGCAAAATATTCAGGTGAAAAACACCTTCCAGGATATAGTTACTGTGGTCCGGGAACTCGATAAGATATCCGACTCGATGATAAAGATTAACCACGACCCGGCGAATATCCAATAAACGCTATTGATAAGGCGCGTCATGCTCATGGTGTTGCTTATAAAAGTACCAATCTGCTACAAAGGTATATCGCAGATGTGAAATTGATTCATGCGTTAAATTGTATCACTGATAAATCCTTCAAAGACAAATTAGTATTCTGGTTCATAAAATCAGTGATGAAATTACATTAATGCTGGGTGCTGGTAATTAATAACAATATGGAATCTATGTATTATTCCAAAAGAGGATACTGGCGAGGTAAATCAGCAATCGATAAACTCGATAACGCCGCAAAAGTAAAAAATACCACCACGGCGGATTGGTTATGCATACAGACGATATTGCAGATTTATCTATCACCGCCTAAACAAATTAACTTCGCACATTTTGATGTCAGCGTCCCTAATGAAGTTCATCAGTCTGATATATTATTTCTGCCGCATGATACTGTTAATAAGCACACATACAAACACGCGATAACCGTAGTTGTTGTTATGTGTAGATAGAAAGAAGCTGAGCCATTGTTGACCACGTCATAAACCGAAGTAGCTTCTGCATTTGAAATACTATATCGACGAGGACCTTTGCAGTGGCCAAATCTATTACAAGTTGATCCTGGCAGGGAATTTCAGGGTGCTGTATTATCACTGATAAAGCATCATAATACCACGTTACGACAAGGACATACTGCAATACACCGCGATCAGGCAATTGATCAGCGATTTAATCAAACACTTGCTGAGGTTATTAGGACCTCAACACGCCAAGGAATTTATCCAGGATAAATGATCTCGTGAATGGGACAGAAGATTACCAGATGTGACATCTGCGCTAAATAATTAAATTACTCGAACAATCAATATGAAATCGCGATCAAAAGAACGTATATAACCGAACAAACGCGAATATATTTTTTCAGAACAACGAATACTCGGCATTGTCACTGTGAGATATTTGTACGAGCCGAGTGAACTTGAAGGTGGTAAACTAGAGCTACTGATCATATTTGGAGTGTTACAACACACAAAATATCTAATATAGTAAGATCCACGGGTAGACCTGAAATATATAGATTAGATTCAACTGATCCTCAGCTTGGATTTACACGCGAACAATTACAGGTGATAACCCAGGATACTCAATTACCTCCCCGTTGTCTTAACTAGCACATCTGGATCTGTCACATTCAAGACAGGTCAACATCACATTATCTCTGGTATTACCAAAACTGCAATTTTTTGTGTCTGCTGTATGTTCTTGAGGATCTTTATCCGATTACTGAAAACGCAATATAAAAGTATATCTCGCGCAGTAATTACTCTGTTGTTGTTTCAGTATAATTACAAATTGAACATCAATATCAAATTCTGTTTTTTTTTTCTTATCTTGGTGTTTATAACCAGCGAGATGTTTTCTGATTATATCATCTCTGACAATATCACTGATTGTGGTGTCATTATCATCTGGACACTGCGAGATAAACTAAATTCGACCACTCTTTCCGATCATCTACGATCCAAACAATCGTATCGGATAAATCGTAAGAAGTAATAAGACAGGGTTTGTTTAGCACCATATAATTAATTGTGTATTGTAAAATGTTTTTGATACTGATTATTGTTTCATATAATATCAATATTTATGCGCATGCTTTTGACATAGAGTGTTTGAATTTCAGCAGGTTACAGTAAATATGCTTTTGACAATGATTTAGTACATATAATACCAAATTTAATATTATATATGCTACGACGCTTTTCACACTTATCAATATTCGATAGAATTTAAAATTTCAGAATATTATAGTATAATATCAAGGAGCTCTTACGTTACTCAACGAAGATTACTGTCTTTTGCGTAAAACAAAGTTTCAGTTGCCATGTAAAATAATTTTTTATGAGCGCAGATCAAAACTATTATTTAAAATCCATTCTAATGGAAAATTTGTGCTATCTTGTGTTATGTGTCTTCCTACACGTTTTACTTACTGCAGAATGATTTCATTTTAAACTGGGTCTGATGTGACTGAATAATTCTTACCCATGTATATTTCAAGCAGAGTTACCTCTCTTAAATGCAATATAGTACCTGGTTTTGACCTAATCCAATCTTGCTCTATGTGACTGTGTGTGACATGTATGCTGAAGTTGGAAAGAAAGTATATTTATTTCACAAAACTTTAGGTGTATGTAAAAAAACAATTGGCTACTGTGATACATGAAATCCAGTTATATATTCCACTTTCGACAAAAATAGACTGACGAATGTAGTTGATAATCTCCTTCTCAACCATGGTGTTTTACAGCAACACAATCCCTATAAGTCCTGACAACTCGAAATAATGAATGGGATCGAAGTTGTACACGCGCATGGCAGTATAATAGCACTACCAGGAAACGTCGATGGAATTTTCTCATGTTGAACGTATCTTGATGAAAATATAATCTGTGCTAGTCAAACATTTTATGTCGTCCGAAACGTAGATCAAACCACATGAGCTAACGTTTCGGTGTAGATCCTTTCCCGTGTCATTAACAAAAAAAGGCATCAATTGGTGGCACTTTTGAGTCACTAAACCTTTTTAAAAATAAATTACTAATATATTAGTAGGAATATATTATGCAAGCTGAAATGTTTAGATGCAGGTCCTTGGTATTAATGAGATATTGTAAAACCAATGTCTCCATAGGAAACTACGATAGACGCAATGTTTCGAATTAGTCTGACGAGATTGTCCAATTGGTATCTTACATGTTTGGAATTGTAATTATTCATTCGTTCGATGACGTTCTAACCATTCATGATCAGAAGACCATCGATCACTCACACCATCGGATCACAACCGGAATTCTTCACTCTAGTAAATTCGCATGTACATAGTGCATACAAATTGTACTGGGCTCTTCTATATCTGGCAGCCATATGGCAATGATAGAGAACTTGCGATATTTAATGTAAGGATAATATGCCAGCTACCTTCGGTTTCAAGGCGATCATAACATATCCAATAATAAGTGACTGCGCGCAAGACAAGAACTTATTGAATGTATCTATCACGGTAACCTCGAACGATGTAAGCAGCATGGCACCATAGTCTTACTGCAATACAATATTGGCGAATTTCTCGATCCGTCTTGCAATGGTGATGGAAACCACCGTATTCCAGAAACTTTGTTATATGAAAAGTATTGATAGGGAACTGACGTGAACTTTAAGCTCTTCATATCAGCGCAAATACGTTTATGACTCGAGATCTTATATTATGTAACAGAACATAAGTAAAAAGCAGCAAGTTTTGTAAATTGAACAACCTATTTACGTACCTAAAATACAAGGTGCAAATTCAATATTATATAATTACAATATTGTGAATTAAAATGCAATTTTCCCAAATGTCATATCACAAGTTGAACATATCACGTTTTAAACGTACTGCTATCATCATGAATGTCCCTATATAAATACGATGATAAATGTCAAGTATGGCATTGCATGTGTTCACAAAATAAAATGTTTTGTCCTGACGTCAGAAGAATGTTTAGTAATTTTAATTAATATTATAAATAAATAAATTATCTCGAATTATATCTAATGACAACAACACATCCGCAAACTCTGGTAATGGATTTAATTCATTTATGTAAGCGGAATGTATTAGATGTTTATTAAACACCTTTTAATACAGATATTTACCCGACCAAGGATCGACCAGTTCAAATGGCGACTTGGCGTCTAATCGAAGTATAAACTGGTTCTGGAATACTCTGATCGCAGGTGCTGTAAACATTATATTTACAACTTAAAGTAATGTGCAAATACGATATATGTACATATTTATATTTAAAATGTCTCAAGTAAAATATGCAAAAGTGGTAACAATGTAAACAACAATTATATATGGAATCCAAAACCAATGCGGGACAGCGATCTTCAGTTGCACCGACGTAACTTTCAAAATCTTCTTGTCATGTTCTGACATTAATGTACGCAGTTTGTTTTCTTTTTGATCCCCAAACACACACCAAAAGTCCTAACCATGAAACATCTGTTGCGTGATAAAAGTAGTGAGACTCATTTTGAAATGGATATCATTTCATCATCTGCTTCTTGTACGGGAAAATAAGACAGTAAAGAGTTAAATCCTCGCGCAATGGTACTGAGTGTCTTGTCTATCAATGTAGCTCAGCAATAACATGCAAACGTAAGTCCGCCGAAAAGAATGTTTGCTCTGTTCACGCTAAGATAGCTACACACTTATATATAAAATATACTAAATACAAGAGTAAATGGTAGTATAAACTAATGTCACTATTTACTGCAATTCAAGTTCGATATATTATTGATATGCAAGTATTCACCATATCAACTGCTTTCTTACAAACACCCTTGTCAATTCGTTTCTGGTAACTATTGTCACAGGATCAATATTTTATAATGTGAAACTCGTTCCTTTTCTCGTATCACCTGTTGATTGATCTATAATGCAAATCACACTGCCGTACACGAAAACCTCGTTCTGTTATATGTTGTTTGTCTATATTATGTTAATTTGTCTCTAGCTAAATGTTAGCATTATTTCCTTCAATGTTTGGAGTGGATAATTTGTTCAATGTAAATAATTGTTTATCGCCATTTAGAAGAGTAAATTAATCACCTTTTCTTTTTACATCAGCTACATGGATTAGCCTCATGCCCAAGCTCAAAGGGTCGCAGGTTCGATACATTCTCAAGGCCTCCCAATATCGCTTCATTACTTTTTTTTCTTAATTACAATTAGCTCTCATTTGCCACGGCTTGATATTACATATAACATGTGGATATAGGAAACCCGTGCCATTGTAAAATAAGGCTTAATTGAGACTATTGTGTGTTGCATTATCCAATAATGTGAACCAGGTGTCTACATGGCATTTTGCAAATTTCTTGTATATAAAAGTATCTACACGAAGGATTGATTTATTTCGTAAGACACTGAATCGTGTTATATCTGTATCAAACGCTTTCTGAAAGGCAAACACGACAACGTCGACACAACGAGGACCAAATTTAGTAGAACACTTTTTTCTGAGAAAACTATTGCGATTAAATTTTAAGTTAATTATATAGAATCCATAACATGAAATTGAATTGCAAAATAAACATTCGTATTAGTTTTCAACAAATGTGCACCTGCCGGTGTAAAAGACAACAATTGATAAGAACCGTTAATAAAACTAAGCAGGGACGGTGTTTCTGTAGTTCTAAGTAAATCTTAATGTATCCTGATATAAAACATGTGACTGACCTTCAAAATAAAACAATGTCGAGGAGAACCATTAGCTCGAAAGGAACCGTAAAACTCGCAAAATATAAGCGCATGAGTAACTTAGTGGATGTTACTTGTGTACTTGCTACAGCGACCACCTTTAATTATAACGACATTAACTGTTGTAGTCATGATAACCGCAATTGCTTTTCGGGATATGTAAATATTAATTCGTTATTCTGTCGGCTCTAGTAAAATAGTTAAGTATATGCTACATGGGCGAACACTGTATATATTTTGAGACTAATGTTTTTTTAATGATCTTACGAGTATCGTACAGCATTGTTTATTCAATATCGTAAAATCATACAACTATGTTATGATTCATCTGTCTTCAATTTGTGAACTGTTGTGAAATGACATATAAGGGTTCAGTTTAACTGATTGTTGTAGCAATTAATATGATTTTCACAATGTTCTGTGCAGTTCGCCAGTGATTATAAGAGCGTGATTTACATTTTAGCGTGACTTAGTGGTCTTTCTTTTACTGGGGTTGAGCACGTTCACCTTTATTTGTATTGACTAATAAACCGTTGCAGAATAGTACCTCAAGGATATATTGAACATGTTTGGAAATAATTGACCAACATAAAGATCATATACATTCAATATATCGCTTTCATATTAAATTCCCTAGCTAACAGTATCAGGATCTTGAAATAAGAATTTTTGTTTATAGTGTTCCATTTCCTGACTAGGAAGAAATATTTGTTTCAGTTTTGAGTTAGAAAGATGAAAGATGTAAACGCTTACACATTTTCATATATTATATATAAAATCGAAAGCTTTATACTATCGAATTTGAATGTTCAGCCATTTCCAATTAACATTTTATTGATGGGTATATTGCATACAAACTACCACAGTGCCAATGCAATATATGTACCATGATCCTTACAACTCGGCACCTGAATATGTCATTGACAAAATATGTTTACTAAATGTATTTTGACAAATAAATATGTCTGAACATGTATAGAGATGCAAATGAGTACCTCAATAACAGACGTTACAATTAAACAAAATAATATTTCTCTTATACTGATATAATGTCAGAAATATTCCTTTTTGCAGTGAAAGAAGGATCAACACTATTCTTAAATTCTAGCTATAGTTAAACCTGGCCGACTTGACGTAACCGTGTTTAAGATTATTTAATGTATGTAATTTTAATTTGGAAAATCTATTTCACTCTTATCATCTCACTGTTAACCATCCCATTTCCAGATTTCACATATACTTTGTGACAATTGAGATTAATGAAAAACCTTGTATTAAGGCCTATTTTGTGTTTAATATTAATTAATCTATCATGGAAATATTGTCTCAATGTATGCTAGTCATTTTCATATTAGTTTGTGATGTACCTTTATCTAGAACAGCTTGTAGTTACTCTTGAAGGCACATTGGTAGTTCAAGGAGTCTGTATGGAAATAAATGCATATCTGACATGTAGATTAATCACATCATTATGGATAAAAACCAGTCTGTTTCAACAGGTCTCTCCGCTCTTAAGGTCTGCAACTAGCTGTATTTGGTTATCAGGGGCTCGATCAGATATAAGCCACTGAGCGTTTGCAAGGGACGTGGTATCTTCCACATGCAGCGCGGCGATAACAACACTTAGATGCTTTGTTAAATGTACTGAAGGAGACATATGCGCGTTTCTCGCATCTCAAACCAGACCTTCCGGGCAGATGGGACATGCTAACCTGAAATGGTTGCCCATACAGGAGAAGGTAACTCTCACTTCAAACCTTTGCCGCCTTTCGATTATACTCTCTCATGGAAAAGGATAAGGGAGTAAACCCTAGCAGAAGATCCGGAGACGGACTCTCTAAGGTTACGTGGCATTGTTTTCAATGTCATATCGTCAACTACTACGACGCCGCTGTCGCCTTGACGTAGAGAGGAGGAATCAGCGGCATGGGCAACAAAGGATTATCCATATCACCCTGCCTAGGTTGTTGCCCTGGATAGGACACACAGCTTCAATACAACTCCGTAAGGAGCATTTTACCGGTGTTAGGTCATTGCTCGATTGGCATTGAGTCAAACCCCAGAGGCTGCTTTCGACTGTGTGAGAGATCAACATGTCTCACTGGACAGCTACGGATTGGTATACCCCAGGCAGTAAGGTCCCGTCCCACCACAGTTCGTCTGCCTTACTGGACGCTAAGGGCTTAAGGTACGCGAGTAACTGACAAAGCTGACTGAAATTACTGCACCGAAACATAGCAAACGAACCCATCTTGTAAGCCTCCAATCATCAAGCCAGGTACCTGAAATATGCGTATTATGCTTATTGGAGTATCAGATGATCGCCACGTAAGGGAATCGAACTAGATTGTACTTGGGGTCATCATCTCTCTTGATCTTTCTGTTTCGGCTAGTTTGGCATATGAAAGATGAATGTGAACAGGCAGCAACTCCTAGAGATGAACTCGTAACACGACCTGAGCATCACCAATTCATTCTTTTCGACAAATCCAGAGCAAAGAGTGTCTTGGAAGCGTCCCCGGTCCAAACACTTGCAGAAACTGGACTTCAACGTTACGAGACGGTGAGACAAAAATGGTGTACTTAATACCCGTACCTTCCACATCGCTGTCTGCGACACTGACCATTCATTTGTTTGTTGTAAAATTAATCTTCAAAGTAGATACACAATTCTAGGTAAGAAGTTAACTGTGTCTTAACGTGACAATTCGTCATATCCAGACAAGGCTGAGGAATTCACTTCGGATCCCACCAACCCGTTTTATTGAGAACCGCCCAACGACAGTGCCATAGAGAGATGGGTTCACTTCAAAGAGAAAAGCATAGCCACACGGAGCTTTGGTGCCAATCAGTCAAAGATCAACGACTGGTTTGAGGCTACCTCCACCGGTCTAACAAGTCATAAAAGAGCGACAAAGAGGTCACCTGGAAAAGCAACAAACAATCCCCTTGCTAGAAGACTCTACTGGTAGACATGTATGCCAGAAGCAAAGTGCAGTGGTTAGCACGCCAGCGGATATATTGATAGTCATCGGAACTATTTGCAACGAGTGAGGTACATGTTATTCATATTAACAGCATTTTTTCATGACGAGTACCTACTACTAATATCTTATGTATTTAGTACATTACAAATGCATTCACATATATATCTTACTTTATATCAGGTGTATATATATATATATATATATATATATATATATATATATATATATATATACTAGTATACTGTTAGTATCGACTGAGCATCATATACAGAAACATACAAAGCGAAAGAACATTTGTCTGTGGCAGGTGCAAGGAATGTAAATATGCAATTATATTTACATTTCTAATACAGGTTTCTATTTTAATTCATTTTATTCTTTTTACGCTTCTTTATGTTTATAGAGTTATTACATCCCTCATTATGGGGAATATGCTTATTGTCGATATAAGCTACGATATCACGATTCAGTTTAATATTTGGATTTGACGAAACATGATTTACTTTAAATATTATGTCTTAGACGAGCATTATTAGGTCCTCAAACGTCCTGTATAATGTTTGATTCGTATCGTGACAGTGCTTAACAGAGGCAATTACACTTGCTTCATAGGTGGAGATTTAGTGTCTTATCATGTACATAAATGCGTAGAGATTAGGGACAAACAATGCATACAAAGAGAACATGATACTTGATAATAATCTATTTCTTTGTTTTCTGTGAGAATTGCTGGCTGTTACACAAAACCATCCAAAAAACTCTTCTAATTATAAAGCAATTGTCTATGTTACACTTTATTATATTCATTTTACGAGAAGTTTATCGGCCCATAACAACCTAGTTTTTGGAGAATTGTATCACTGTCGATATCAGTTACAGAATCAGAAAATTGGTAATATATAGAGAAAAATATCAAATTAATGTCCATTAAAAGTATCATTATTTTAAGACTAATTGCATAGCGTTGTAATTTAGGAAGATTACAGTACAGATGCTTTTGACAAGGAGTTAATGCACATAATATCAAAATTTAATATTATCAGTTACGACGTTTATGACACTGAACAATATTAGATATAATATATAATTTGAGAAAGAACATTACAGAAAACATTAAGGAGCTATTACGTGACTCACCGAAGATTATTTTCTTATGCGGAAAGTACAGTTTCAATTGCCATGTAAAAAATATGTATAATCGCAGATCAATACATTCAACTGTTATTGTTTAAATTCCAGACGAATACTAGTAAATAGTTTGTGCTTTTATGTTATGTTAATTCCGAAACGTTTTATATACTGTAGAATGATCGCATTTTAAAGCTCAAACGTTTTAGCATGGAATAAAGTTTACTCATCACATTATGTGAGATATGCGCAATAAAGACAATGATGAAAAACACGCAGATACATGCTGGATCGGGGTGGGGGGGAATCTGGTAACAACAACTGTATTATGTGTTAGAAGAATGGAAGAGGAAAAACAAATACGCAATACATTAACGACGACGCAGGATACATAAACAGTTTGTTTAAAATAATTGAATATATGAGTTTCATTACAAACATAGCGTGTACATAATGTATCAACGGTTACAGAACGAACATATGCTTAAGGAACACAATGCTTTTTTTAAGATTACTTTTCCTTTTATATTTAAAATATCAAAACAAAAAATGTTTGCACTCTACAAGAAACACGTACTACTTGCTATAATTTAATTATGAAGGTTAAATATTGTAATAAAGATTAAAGGATGGTATGGGTAAATGTTTACCTCGTGGAATTTACGAGGTTTTCAACACGTCTTTGTTGCAATCAAAAACTGCCCATGACGAAAACCAGAAACCTCAAAACTGTCATTGTCTGATTGTCCTAAATATTGTTACTAGAAACTTTGTAATATCACCATTATACAACAAACTATTATCCATCGGTTTTTGCTATGGCAGAAATAACTTTTATATGGTCGACTAAATCAAGATTTTACAGATATGCCTGTCAAAATAATGATCATCATATTCATGCTGTTCACAAGCACTGATTTTGATAGACATAGTTCTACATCCATCGCGAATGTTTTATACCAAAATCTTTCATTTTAAATTGTATCAGTAGTCGTACTCCAATATATAGCATTAGTGATTAAACCTCTCAAACCGCCACATCAAAAAGAAAATGTTTTACTCTGTGTCGCTTGTATAAACTCCAATTCCTTGCGATGTTATTTCTGCAACGATATAAAACAGGTGCTTACATTTGTAACTTCGTAGTCTCACTAAACACATGCCATACTCATGAACCATGGTTTCCAAAATGTTGCTGGTATACAAGAGGAAAACTAGGTTTGATACATTACCTGTGATAGAAAAAATGTCTTCAAGGATGTTGCTAAACTTGTAATAGGTTCTAAGAGCATATATATCATTCGGATAGCATATATATATATATATATATATATATATATATATATATATATATATATATATATATATATATATATACACATATACAATCAGCAGGAGGGGGGGGGAATTCGACAACTTGTTATAAACGTCAATTTGGCAAACTAAGATTTCCTCTAATATGCATTATAGAAGCGTCCATTTGGCAAAACAGAATAAACAAAAAGACGCCAAAGTGGTTGTCGCACCCCCTCTGCTGCTATTCATGATTCCAATATTTCATCTGATTGAGGGACTGAACAGACCTCCGTTCGGTTCCTAAAAGGCCCTCCAACGGCATCCATTATTTATCAATAGCAATCAACGATATGATATAATCAACTAGTTTCATTATATAAAATGGCCAATTGCCTATAACAACGCAAGGCATGTTCCGATATGGTTCATAATAATCTATATAATCAACCCAGTTATATATTTTTGTTAAATAGCAATCAAATTCAAAATATATATTATGAGTTACTAAACTAAATGATCTATTCGTGATCTTTTTTAATCATTACAGTCAGACATACATTAATAATATTTATAATCCCATTGGGGAGTTTTTTCGATAATTTTTATCTTATAATAAAAAAATATCATTCCATGCTAGTTGGTAAATTGTGCCACATATTTGTACATTAAAACTTACTTTATCATCATAACGACTAATATATGGTTTATAACTGATAACTACCCAGCGTACCACCATTATACATAATTCATTTAATTCAATATTGAAAGTTCCCGGGTAGCGCTAACCGAATGTTTGATCAAGTCGGATACGATATCTTGATCTCGGGTCGTGCAAATTTATCGTTACATGTCCATATGGAATTTACCGAGCGTGACTAAAGAAATTTCTAAAAAGAGTATAATCCATATCACCGTCGCACCAAGTTTGCCAAAAAGTTGATAGCGTATGTGTGTCAATTCCATTGAATACAGGAAGAATATTGCAGTTATCTCTGATAACTTTTTGTATTTGAGTGTATCGTTGAGTGACATATATCACGTCAGTGCATTTATACCTGACTCTGGAAAATATCCTTGCATGATTCTTTTGATTGTCTAACATCACATCATATACGACTAAATTGTTAATACTTCCATCAATATCATCATTGCTCGGTGCTTCTTCGATATCTGTTATAAATTCAATAATACCCTCGCCAGTGATTTCTCCTGCCTTTTCGTTGTAATCCTTTAACATTTAATATCATCGCTGATCATCTACACTCGGGGCTACTAGATACAATTTTTCCCATTTCATCCATCTCGTTATCAAATTAAGTAGCTGTTGTGTCTTGGTACTTCCAGATGGTCCTATTATAATCATGCGAATATAATTCGGTAGCATTGCATGGTGTTTAACTGGTTCTCGTGTTTTTGTGGTCGAAAAATTAATGACATTCATGTTATTATAAATATATAATGGATCTATATTGTGCGAAATGTAAGAAACGTACTGGCACAGATGACTTGACGACGATTACAACTAAAATAACAGATCATCACTTTCTGGTAAGTGTGTACAATGTAGCACAAAAAAATTAGATTTGTTTCTCTTGATAAAATCAAGGATTTAGAGAAAAACGAGGAGGTGATATTGCAATCAAGTTAGTAAAATTACCGGTGACACCATGGGTAAAATATCCGGGAGAAAAACATCTTCAAGGGTATAGTTATTGTGGGTCCGGAACCAGACTCGATATCAGACTCAAAACCAACTCCAACCTGATGAAATCACAATAAACGCCATTGAATAGACGTGTCAAGCGGATTGGTTATCTAAACAGGCGATATGGCAAATTTATCTACCACCGCCTGAACGAATTAACTACTCGGATTTTGATGTCAGCTCACATAATGAGGTTCATCAGGCTGATATATTATTTCTGCCGCATGATAGTGTTTACAAGTATGCGCTAACCGCAGTTGATGCTGCGAGTCGATACAAACATGCAGAGCAGCTAAAAAAAAATCATCAACTGAAGTAGCTTCTGCGTTTGAAAGAATGTATCAAAGGGGCCCTCTGCATTGACCAAATCTATTACAAGTTGATCCTGTTGCAGAGAATATACTAGATCGGCTTTTTCGAAGCGTTTTAAAAATAGAATTCAATTCATTTACATCTGATATCTGTTTTGTACTATAGTATATAACATCAAAGGGAAATAGCTCGTGCGGGCATGTGTAAGGCTTATGAAAGAGTTGTAGATCTCAATATTTTTTCCGACAACTGTTTTGTTGTGGTCACGTGTACCTCAAAGGGATAATGGTTTTTTTGTTGGTTTATTTTCCGCATATGGTAATCTCTTGTTGTCATATTATATAAAGTTGAACCTGTAACAAAATGACACTCTGTTTCAAACACAATTCCCCACACAATACGAGAGTGAAACAATACTTCATGTACGCAAACACGGCAAGAAAAACCACAATAACTGATTTGTCGAAAATAACAAAGGGGATTCAAAAATTGGAAATATAGCACAGTATACATATATATTAGTCAAAAACACATACCTGTAGATAAGAACAGTTTTAAGCATCACATATATCTCTAGGCATGGGTAAGATGAATAAACACCTTAACACGAACAGAGTTCATCATCATATACAATCGCATTAATGTCTCTAGGCGTGGTAAGATTTTAATAACACCTTAACATTAACAAAGCTCATACAATAAACGGGTCAAAATTGACCCCCTATATTTGTATTAGAAATATATATATTTTAATATATATGAATTCTGAAAATATCAATGAGATCATAAATGAGATTTCAAATTTAAAATTTATTAGATAAATTAAATTGTGATAGGATTCTTTCCGATTTAAAGATATTGAATCTAGCGCTATGAATAACATATACGTCTTACCAAAACGATACGCTTTCATAACAAAAATCCAGAATGCTATTCGTGACTCCCTTGTATGCTGTAACGACGTTAATAGGTTTGTCCCGTTATTCACTGCTGTCGAAAAAATCAGAAAAGAATTAGGGCAGCAATATATAATCAAACGCACAATTAATTTGAAGGTTAAAAAAATAACAGATATTATCCGCCAAATCGAAAATGCCCCCTTGATAACCTCTACAGAGTAATGACATGTACAACGTGGAACAAATTGCCCATTCAAATTAGACACAAAGATACATACCTGTCTATTGTATACTTGCAAAAAGATATGCGCTTAGAGACAGGTACTGTGTATTTTTATCACTACACGGAAGTAATTATCGGGGTGGGCGAGAGCAATTGTAATTTTTTCGTTACTGGTGTTTATCACTACACGGAAGTAATTGTCGGGTGGGTGAGAGTAATCTACGGATTTTAATTTGTTAATAAATAAATTATTCTTGAATAGTTTAATTTGGGGGGGGGTTGTTTTTATTCATTTTTGGTCATTTTTATTCATTTTTGGTCATTTTTGTGGTCTTTTTGGTCATATTTTTAGTCATTTTTCATCAATTTTCATGATTTTTGCCTATTTTTGTTACATTTTATGCTATTTTTTTATAGCGCAACGAGGGCAAAAACCCCAGGAATTAATTTAGAGAAAATCGATTTTCAACGAAATTTTCATCAAACTACGACTAAAAATGATCAAAATTCTTCAAAAAACGAATGAAACCATTGAAAAATCTTGAAAAAACAAACAGAAAGAAAACTTGTTTTTGACTATTGGGAAAATCCCCCAGGAATTCATTTACAGAAAATCGATTTTCCACGAAATTTGCATCAAACAATGACTAAAAATCATAAAAAATCCTGATTTTATCAGTCGGGTCAAATGGACGATTTTCTTTAAGTGATTTATTTAGAGATTTTTCTCATTAAATATTGTTGGCCATTGGCCTCTCTGCCAGATCTTGTTGCAAATGTTTGTTAGTAGCTCTATCGCTGATTTCCCACATTCTTAATACGTTCAGCTAGGATGTTGTCTACTCCAGCTGCCTTCCAATTCTTCAGTGCTCCAATTGCTGACTCAACTCTTCTTTGAGAATGGGGACATCATCATCATTGGTGGAGTTAGAACTTCAAACACCTCTGGGTCTCCTGTGGACGGATGGTTATAGAGTTCTTTACAATACTAATCGATCTTTCTGCAATGCCATTTTTGTCTTGAATGGTACCGGCTGGTGAGTTCTTTCACAATTTGGAATGCCTTTTTGCTATTATCCTTTATCAGACTGCTCTCTATTTCTGTGCACTTTTTTGCAATCCAATCTCCTTTTGATTTCTTCAAGTGTTTCTGATATTCTTGTTTATTTCTCGATATTCCACTTCCCCTGTTGTGTTTCTGGTGTTTTTCAGGTCTCTTCGGGCATCACAAAGATTCAGAATCTCTTCTGTAAACCAGTGTTTCCTATTTGGACGATGGAGGCCAATGATGCCCTTGCCAACTGTTTTCATGGCTGTGTTGAAAGTGTCTGTCATCACTTTTACATCAGCATCCATCACAAGACGTGAGCAAATTTTCATTCAATCGTGGCTTGGAATGAATTGCGGATGTTAGGGTCCTTCAGGTATTCAAGGTTGAATTTGAGCCTGATTTTCTTTGTCTTGTTAATTTTCTTCAACCTCACCCGGAAGTTCATAATGACGAGGTCGTGATCACTCCCAACATCAGCACCTGGGAATGTTATTGTTTTGCTCTATTGGTGCCAGAGCGGTATCGATGTTGAACCCGTATGTAGTTGATCTGGTTATGATGGGTTCCATTTGGTGCGTGCCGTATCCAGAATGGTGATGCTTTATGTTGCCCCAGGGTGTTGGCTAGTACCATGTTATGTAGCTTGCGAGCTCGAGCAGCCGTCTCCCTTCTTCATTGGTAAGATCGTTACAAGAAGGTTCATAATGATCATTTCAGTAATTTATAACATGTTTGCAAACTTTGGCATTCCAGTCTCCTTGGATAATGAGTATGTCTTTTTACTTACCATGTGTGTTATACCCTGGATTTTGCTGTAGAACTCTCTATTTTTGCATCATCATGATCAGTAGTTGGAGGATAGACTTGGATAATGGTGATGTTAAAAGGGGATGCTTTCAGACGAATGGAGATGATTCTGCTAGATATGGGGCAACATTCAAGCGTTGATCTCTTGATGGCATTGTTTACAAGGAAGCCTACTCCATTTATGGACTTGTCCAACTCTCCACTATTGTATAATATATGCCCATCTTCAGTTTGGTGTTCTCTTAGGGCTTTCCATCTTACTTTGCCCTGTACCAGTATGTGCCGTGTGAAGTGATTCATCTCATGTGTCAACTATTGCATTCTTCCAGTTTGGGCTAGAGTTATAATGTTCCAAGTTGCGATGGCAACATTGTTTCTAGCTCTGGTTTTATGCAAAGTACCAGTAGCACACTTGTCACCTGCGTCCTGGTGGACAATGGCATGCGCGGTCCTTGTTGACCCGGGAGACGAACGATATGATATATCTTCAGACTTGTCCAGCATTATCAATGGGTTATGGGCCAAAGTTGTGTGGCAGAGCCCATCCCTCTCCAGACCAAGGAGTTGCCAGAAGGGGATGTAGTACATCGTCCAACTGCCTTATGGTCTCCACTCCGGATTGTCTTTTAAGGTTTACTTCCTTAGACTTTTTGCTAACCAAAGCCAACCTGCAAGGCAGCAGGAGACTAGTGTATGGGAGGGTTCGTCCATTTCACGAGCAGATAGAGTATCTACCTTTGCCAATTACTGTTTAGCTATTCCTATTAAAGTTAATACTTGTATTGGTGATGATAGGGCCACTAAAGCATATTATGCGCTGTACTAGCTGACTTTAGGTTTCGACGTTTTCATTTACAAACGTAAACGATCCACAAGAGTCTCTGCTTCCATCGTACTCAATTATTATTCTTTGTTTCTAGCTAAGGCAAGATGTCCAAATGAAACATTTGTCTTAGTGATGTTCCTTGCATAAACTGACTACATTTTTGTTTTATTCTATAACATAATGTAACAGTCGAAAAGTCAGCTTAGTATGGGTTTTCTCCATTTACCATCGTACATTCAATTTTACATGCTTTTAATCATCTGTGTTTATGTATAGTCATTCACAGCGCCTACCTGTATCAACCTTTTTCATCAAACAGGTTCGCAGGTGAAATTAGACTTGCACCGCAGATTGCAATCAGGAAGAAAAGTTTGTTCGGCCTTTTTTCTTACTATGCCTTGAAAATGAAAATGTTTGTAATTATTTAAAGTTGACCGTTTGCTGTTACGGCGGAAGGACTCCTCAATCACGATCTAATTTTACCCACATAAATTAATACATTTCCACCATTGCTGTTTGCTGATGCCATTGGAGGAATATTTGCTTTTACTTTGTTAATATGTTCTGAAATTTAAACATCGGTGTATTTCAACATTATTTCAGTGCCATATTTACACAGTTTTCATTTGTTGTGGCCAAATTAGGACTGTAGCTTTCATTATCTTAGCTTACTCTGAAAATGACAACTTTACATACTTCCGTTGGGATTACACATGGCTGGCTTTTAATAGACAATGTGGTGTAAAAAAGCTCTTATAAAATTGGTGAAAGCTCAAGTTCGTCCAATATTCTAGCAACGATGACTCCGCATATTATGACTGTATTTGTGATTGCAACCGTTAGTGTTCAATAATTCAGCAGCTGATAACCCAGTGGCGACGAAGGATAAAAAATGTTTCCTGTTCAAACCCGTTCGAGTTGAATATCGTGTCGACGCCTTACCGCGTATTCGACCTAATGATTTCCAGGTCAGTTGATCTGCCCACTGTGATGCACGTTCATCGAGGATGAAGGCACATCGGAGCGTTGCATTAATATTTTCATCTCTAGCAAATAAATTTTGTTAATAGATTAGATTCCGTAGCTGTCAAGTGCTAAACAAATAATAAATGATTTATCCAGCTCAGCCACAATGCGAGGAAAACAATTTCCTTTCTGTGGAAACAAATTTCATTGAGAGACGCTATTCCAACGGTACCTAAATCAGTCACTTTTGCACCACAAGAGCCACAGACGCCATCACAATTCGAATCAGAAAAATTAATCAAATTATTTCGACGCTTGTTTGCAATTTAGACACCGTTGTCGTCAACGACTTTAAGAATACAGAAGAGGCGGTATATTTCTTGCCCACTGGGCAGATTCTCCTATAATCGCATCTGAAACAAAATAATATTTACTGTTACCTTTGTCTACAGTTGTAAATTACACACTTTCAATGACATCAGTTTAATACCATGATCTTGTGAGATAAAATTACAGCAAGCAATCTGAAATAGGTCACTGGTGATTGGTTAAGCACGTTCTTTGAACTATGGATTGCATTGTCAGCACTACATTTCTGTTGGGACTGATCTACACAAAGAATTGGATTGTCCGCAGGTATAGTATTATTTTTCGGTGAAAACAGGAGATGTCACCATACAAATAATGTTACTGTGCATGATTTAATTGATATGTTAACAACGTTCATGTCAGTCAGTATCAGTATCAGTTTGACACAACATCTATAGCATATCGAACTTGATACATAATACGGTTACAAAGCAAAGTTGATTATGTTCCTAGCAATACATTTTTTTCATATGCACCAAAAAGGATATTTATTCTCGATGATTTTGAAGTTAGAATAGCCTTATCAGATACATCAGAGTATCGTTTGTTATAAAATACATCACATGCACAAAATCACTACACTTAATCAAATAAAGTAAACAGCGATCCGCGGTTTTTCGAGCGTAGCATTAAAGCTGAAGATTTTTGGGTTATCTTTAATCAGAAAATGGGGTATATCGAACTTTGAACGTTTAGTGCAATGACTGAGTATAAGGCTATATCAGGTATTGTAACAGTTTAATGGTTTGAATCGGGGCACTCAGACATCTACAATCTGTAGTTATTGGCTTATTTATTGGAGCTTTAGTATAGTAGGGTGATGTAAAGTAAAACTGGGTAATATTATATAGTCAAAGACAACTAATTTATTATTGCCTCTAGATTACTGCTTCAAAAATGACGTTATATTACAGTTAAAATTGAAGTTTATGTATCTATTCCTGATTAGTAAGTTATTAAATATGTTAGCGAATAAAACGATATATCGAATAACAACTAACACTCCCTTATGCCATTGACGTATGTCACATGTGATATTGTTTATACAATGTTCACCCAATAAGAGTATTTATAAACTGCGAATTTGTATAAACGAGATATGTAATGCAAGCAAGATTATAGTCCAGTCATTAAAGGTCATCATCAAATTTTGCACCAAAGTGTGACCAAATGATAATCACGTAATGTATCCCTTAGGTATCCTTAAACTTAATTTATATTATTCAATTCTAGTTTACGATATACAAAATTATTTTTTTCATGAACTATGACCCTATACCAATGACACGATACGCTGCTCATTTTAGTACAGACATGTATGTAATCTTACCAGTTGTACCTTGTATCAAAACTACTTAAGAATAGGTAGCGTGGAAACTATGTAATCTAATCTATATTTATGCTTAGTTGTCTATACATTTCTCTCTGAGAATGTAATGTCACACCTATTAGTAAATACTGTCATCGGTAATATAAGGATAATTCTGGAATTATTATTGCTTGGAGTACATACAATGCAATGATAATTTCAATAAGGATTGTAGTTTACAGACTTACTGTGGTTAAAGTCCTACTTAGTCAACATCACGCACATTGTATATGGAAATGGCATAAATTCAGGCCCAGTTGATGGATTTGTAGTGTTCAACAGGGGTCTGTTCGTGGACTTTTTTCTTCATTCTATACATTCACTGTCATATATCATCATCCATTGTCTTACCAGTTGTATGCATATTACGCCCAAAAATACAAATTCAGCCAACTAACAGAAGTTGATGCTACTATCCAAGGAATAGAGAGGCGCTTTTTAGATGTGAAATAATAGTTAACATGTAACAAACTGTAGAATAATGGTGATATAATCCATGCCATTCGCACCACAACACAAAGCCGTTGCTATTCAGATCCTTTACAGCAAACAATAAATATCAGCAACATCAATATTAAATTCACACAGTCAGTACGAAATCTAGGTGTTAATCTGGACAGTGTGATTGTAATTGGGATTTTTAACGTAGCTTCTAAAACATTCCGTCATATCGCTACGACGTCTGCAGTGTGGCAATTTTTAGTGATGTCTAGCACTGAGCCATCATGAGTCAGACATGTACTATGATCTCTCACCCAGCCACATTATTATGGCACAAAGCCGACCTGATTTATGTTGAGCACAACGCGAGGCAGCTGTTTGCACCATTTTCGTATTTTTGTAAGACTCGGCCAGGGCTCTTGCCAGACCTCCAGCTTCCGAGGCGGGCGCTCTAACCACTATGCCACCGGAGCGGTCTAATCTGGACAGTATTCTCGCATTGCACCAGCATTTCATGAACATATTCAAGGCTACATTTCTTCAGCTGAGACGCATCAGCTCATTTTTGGAAATAGTTTTTGCGACGATTCCCCTACAACAGTTGTGCACTCATTAGCACTTTCAAGAATGGACTGATGTATCTCAGTTAATCCTGATTCGTCTCAATATATACTCCAGAAAATTAAAAAAGTTCAAAACACAACTGCTCAGATCATCCTTAGAGTATCACGATCAGAGTACACATCCCCGCTGCACTGTTCCCTACACTGGTTATCCATTCGATCCAGAATCAAACACAGAATGTATTCTCTGTGCTACGTTTCACTAACTTACTCCAGTCCAACATACCTATCTGGCCTCACCCATGTGTACTCACGAGCAGATACTTACGCTCCTCTTCTCACAATCGTATACTCCTTATTCCCACTATGAAAACGAAGCTATACTATGGACAACGTTCGTTTGCAATCTAGGGCCATGCAACGTTCAAGAAACGCATGAATTAGAGATATGAGGAGATATCCAGAATCGCCACAGTATTGTGCTGTAATTAATTCAATAAATGTGTACAATCATAACAAATCAGGAATATTACATATAAAAATCAAACATTAATAAAGGAAGTAGAAAGAAATGTTCAGTTTCTCAACACAATTTGAACAACCGAAACTCCACTTGGAAACATGTATGCCTTCAGCTCCCATTCGATGAAGGAAAAAACGCTTAATACAGAAAGTCGACTCATGGGACCTTCCATTTATTCACATATTGTTCTATATGCACTGATGCACTGCGATTGATTATGGCTTTACTTAGATCATGATTGTAAACTATACTAAGTATGTGAAGATACCGAATGACATTAATACAATTTGGATTAAAATAAGGAAAACGTGCTCCATATGTTATAGACGTTAATCTCTGTTCCTTTGTTATTGTTTAACTTATGAAGGCAGTCGTTCAAAATAATTTTCAAATACGCCTAGCTTACAAAACAGTATAAAAGTTTTATATATGAAGAGAGAGAGAGAGAGAGAGAGAGAGAGAGAGAGAAATGAAGCCATATGATTTCAATTTATCATCCATTACTATAGTATCGTATGCTGTTTATTTATATTCCCAAAACTGATTTTCTAAATGACAGCTGATCTTTTTAAAAAAGAAGTGGTATTCAAACATACATGAACCAAGTAAAATTAGCCACAAAACAGAATAATGTATAAATAATTGATGTATAAATATAGGAAAACATCGATACAGTAATTACCACACAAAACACAGAGATATCGAGTATTACAACACAAAATATCGTACTTTAAACATATTTAAACATCAAAGTTCACTGTTTTTATTGACTTGAGTTTTTTTTATTCTTCGCATGACGAGCCATTGTCTCTTCAACATCTTGGTGGGCTGTCGAGTGTATTTTTTAATGGCTTAGCATGTTATGTCAAAAAAACACGATTTCTATTCGGTCTACATCATGGTGGCTGCATTTTGGTCACGACTTTCTTCAACTCTTGTGTGGTGTCAGGCAAAGGGGTGGATTTCCTTCCTCGAAACCACGTTTTATATATTTTCGCATGCACTTTCTCAGACCCGCAAGATGTCTTATAACTGTTTGCTGAGATGTGTGTTCTGTCGAAGAATTTTCAATTCACCATGATACAAACCGATCTCATTTACTTCATAGTGTTAGTTATTACATGCATTACATATATTTCCTGCTTCGGTTCAATATCTTCATCAAATACGTTCGCATCGGACATATTAGTGAGATACATGTTAGCTCTTAGCTCTAGGCTCGTTTGTATCGTATATTTTCACGAGCACGTCTCGAAATTTTTGATCTTTTTAAACGAGAACATAAAAATCATTTAGATTAATTACGGCAGAGTTTTCAAGAACAATCGTCGAAAACTTCAATCATCAAATACACGGAAATATTAAATCAAATTATGCACGATATGGAACTATTTAACATACGACTTATTCAAGCAGTATTAAATGCCGAGGATGGTTCTCGTAGAGTAGAATTTGCAAACAAATATAATATACGTGTAGAAGATATCCCCGATTTTAAATTTCCAGGATATAACGTACTTGAACTAAAATAATCTCTCAACGACGCCATCGATGAAGGTTTCAAAAAAATTCACGACGGTTGGAAAAAACGCAATTAAAAAGACCAACAATCCTCAGACATAATAATGACTCAGATGGCGGTGGTCGGCATATTGCTCCGTTCAACGTCAATATATCCACGGTGATAACGCTAAATTTAGTATGTGATGTCATCGAAGAAAATTATCAAATAAATCTTGAGCGATCAAATCAAGCTCAGCAGGGATATATTTTATATTCCTTAGCACCAACAGCTCATCCAGGGTTTCTAATCATTGAGAATCCAGTTAATCCAGTGTATATGCGATGTCAAAATGATTCATTAACGAGAATTAATTTCAAGCTCACTGACCAATCCAATAATTGATTGATGTTTTACAAATTAGTCTGTTTGAGAAATCGTAAATGATTTTCATCCTAAAAAAATCGTTAACCACATAGCAGCAACGGGGGCGCGACGACCATATGGCGTCTTCCGCGACGCTTTTTTTTACGATGAAATTTGCTACAATTTTAAGAAAGCCTTAGTTTGCCTTGTCGACGCTTCTATTAAGCATTTACGATTAAGCCTTAGTTTGCCTCGTCCAAGCTTCTAAAAGTTTCTGAGACACGCCTCTTCTGCTGCTACCAGTATCAAACTTTGCTTTACAACTGTTAGTTCCATTTTATGTATGTATGTATGTATGTATGTATGTATGTATGTATGTATGTATGTATGTATGTATGTATGTATGTATGTATGTATGTATGTATGTGTGTGTGTGTGTGTGTGTGTGTGTGTGTGTGTGTGTGTGTGTGTGTGTGTCTGTGTGTGTGTGCGTGCGTGCGTGCGTGCGTGTACGTATGTATATATGGATGTATATGCATCTATTTATCCATATATCGATATCTGTATAATTATATATCCATCAAACGCGTACAAAACACGCCTGGTCAACAAAATAAGATCAATGTGTATTTGACAATGAAGAACGACCCTATTCTTTGACATCACAAAGTTCACTCATCACCAAGGCAGGGACTTGAGACTCTTAAGCTGCTCTTTCGGTCTACGGATAGAGCATTGCTTTTTTCTTAATACTAGAACCTGAGGCTGCAATATTCCTTTTCTCATTTTACTGATTTAAAACTATCTGCAGTAAACGCATTTACAAGTATCGATCACTAATATTAAATTTGGTTATTTGGATAGTTTAATTATACCGCTGCCTTACTTGCGTGATATGATATTTCATGCCATCATCATTCGATACAGGTTTGATTTCAGAGGTGGTACTGAAGAGATTGCGACACTTGGGAGTACCAGTTAATTAACATATTTCGGTCTTACCTATACTAATGTTAATATTCATGCTGCTAAACTTGATTTGTGGAATGAAGATATGTGTACAGTTTAGGTAAACAATTGAGGAACTATTGAAGTACATGTTGTGATTTGTTTGTCAAATATGGTTGCTCGTTTAGGCAATCCGGGTCAACGAATTGCTACGGCAGCTGTAATGCATGATATATTATTATACATTTGGAGGCAACATTATAATTTATAGCTGTTGTAAATGGTATTCGACCTCAGACATTATATAAATAAGGGATCAGTGAAACGTATTTTGAATTTGCACCCCTTCGATATACTTACTGATCTCGTGGGTAAAAAGGCATTGATATTGTTGCACATTATGTTGCTTCATTGGCAATCAATCCAGAATAACGTAGGAGTTAGTGTCATCATAGTACACGCTTGGAAAAACCCATTATCTTTGTTATTATCTAGAATCATCGCCAAGTGTATTGATCCAATTCTCAGTGTTATATATTTTGGATATATTTGTCAAAGTAAAATCAAGAGAAACATATGTTTACCACATGTGTGACCGTATCTTTGGTAGAGTAGAAATGACACGAATTTGGTACAACAGAAGATTACAAAAATGGTACCAAATGCACTGAACGTGCAACATTATGTCATTCAGTAACCAGAAAGAAAGAGTTATGTGGTGTCTCGTACACAATATTACATGCTTTTCAAATGGTTGTCCCTTTCATGCTGAAAATCAAACTGCATCTAGAGGGTTTCTGAAAATATCAGAGCACACATGTGCACTCCATAAGGATCACTACTAACACATTTTTTCTGGAAAAATATGTATGTATGTATGTATGTATGTATGTATGTATGTATGTATGTATGTATGTATGTACGGATGGGTTAATTTAGTAGGTATTTTCAACGTTTTTACGAAACGCACATAAAAGAGTATTGTATACATGTATTTGTTCAAGGCAATACTGTAAAGTTCTGTATGTATTCGCAATTCAGGTTTGCGAATAAGAAGACAGCACATGTGTGTTTTAATCGTCAGATGTACTTTTTTTCACTGTTTTGGTGCATACATTCATTCATCTTGTACTGCATTTTATTTTGTATTTCAATTAATGTTTTATTAGTCTTATGATAATATGTTTTAAAATACAGATATAACTATGTTTACCCGGTGTCCATTCGCGTATTGTGATGTCCGTCAATTGAATGACGATTGTGAACATTTCTTACAGCAAATAAAACATGATCTTATGGTAGTGCGTATTAATAACGATATTAAATTAATTGCAATTTTTATTTCTTTTTCAGTCGGTAAGTATTTACATTCACCAAGAACATTCATCATGACGTTACGTAAGTAGATACAGCTAAGTTTATTAAGGTTCATCAGGCTTAATTTGTTTTGCAAATATGATTGCTGTGTTAGTTGACGTATCATCTATGTAGTTATCTGTGACACAAATCGTGACAAATTGAGACAACAGTTGCTACCTGTTAATTAGAGAATGAGAAAATCAGTGGCACTAATATGATGACAATTACTGTCTCTTCTTTTTCTTGTGAGTACTCAAAAGCTAGATTTAACGACTTAGTTTGGTACCGATTATTAAATTAAGCAAAGATTATTCCAAGCTAAAACAGTATTAATACGTATCCTAATGAATGGCCAAAATTAAATGTTTGTTTATTAAAATACCCATTATAAACACATTTAAGTTCGATTATAATTGGCCTAATATAGTACAAGTGTGCGTGGCCACAAAAAACTCCTAATAAAATAGTTGACGACAAAACTGATTGGAATAATGCTATGCTTTTCAGCTTGTACTATTACATTTTGGTCCCTTACATTTGAACCTCTCTCTCTCTCTCTCACTCTGCAAACACACACACACACACACACACACACACACATATATATATATATATCATATGCATAACAAATTCGCCTAGTCAGATACATAACATGTATTTGTCAATGAAGAAATAATTGAAGAGATTCGTACCCAACGCCCTTGAAAACACAACAAGCATTATGGGACAAGTTATTGACCTATGATTCTGAAATTGTTCTTTCGATCTACTCATATATCATAGCTCTGTTCTTAATACCGAAAATTTGAGACAGTATACATGACACGAATTCGGAATAGCACAAGATCACACGAATGGATCGCTTCTACGCCAGAAATAAATATTCTGAGAATTAAATTAAACTCTAAATTCGGAACCAAAATGCAGTATAAATAATTATAATTAGATTTTAGTACAGTAGAATGTCAGATATTTGTAACAACACAAGATCACACGAATTGTACAAATGGTAAAAAAATCGTAAAACTTGATACATCATTAATATATACTTTTTCATAAGCTTCTACACCAGAAATAAATCATATGAAGAATACGCAATTACGTATTGACTACTTCTCTGCTAGGACCACGATTAACTTGCCCATGGCATGCGACATTGTGCCATTGATTATTACATATGTCTAGATCTTCCTTTACTAGTCGAAATAATGGTGTAAGTTCCATATAATTGATGGATACTTTATCGAGATGGATGTGTATTTGCATTCCACTTCATTACTGGTCGATATGTGCATGTTGTTCCGATTTGATCTAAAGGTCCGACCATATATCTGCAATATCATCAACATGTGGCTGTTCAGAATCCATCACGTATATATAATGGTAAATCTTAAATATTAAACACGAATACAGTTCAATGCCAGACGTTAAGTACTTGAAACAAGATTGTCGCTGGCCTTGAATAGCATTGATGTTGTGGGTTGAAAGGTTGGTGGAACATCGATGTACTTTCCAAAACTCAATTATGTTGCACAAATTCACAGGCTATCTTTGTCTCGCCAGTGATATTGAAACCTACCCTACATCCGGTTAAGACGAAATTTACGATCTGGACGTAAAATGTAAAGTTTACTTTCATCAAAACCATTCCAGATATTAAAAAATGGCGGTCATTGTTATGGCGTCATTTCATTATCGTCCTTGGTTGATCATTGTTTTTAAAGCTATTCCTATTAAAGTTAATACTCGTATTGATGATGGTTAGGCCACTTGAGCATAGGATGCGCCGTACTTTGGGTTTGTATTTACTTCGACATTTTAATTTATTAATGCAAACGATACACATGAGTCTCTGCTTCCATCGTACTCATCTTATGTATATTTGGTTTTTAGCTAAAACAACAAGTCCAAATGAAACTATTTGTTCTCATGATGTTTCTTGAAGAAATTGTCTACAGTTTAGTTTTTCTTTTATAACATAATGAACCATTCGAAAGGTCAATGTAGTATGCGTTTTCTCCATTTACCATCGTACATAGAGTTTTACATGCTTATAATCATCTTTGTTTGTGCCTGGTCATTCATAGCGCATACCTGTATTCATCATCATCATCATTAGTCTCTTGACCTGCTGTGGTCGTTGAGGCAGCTTGATCCTGAATATATGACCAGTTCCCTCAACTGTTCTCGATCATGTGCCAATGCTTGTGTCTCCGCAAAACGTGCCCTGCTCCATTCTGTGATGTTGTCAGTCCACTCCAGATGGGTCTTATCTTTGACATAGCTGCCGTTGTTTGTGTTGCTCGTGACAACATTTATGCTCTTGATCCCTCTTCAGTGATTATGGAACCACGAAATTTGAATTGGCTAACTGTTTCATGTTCATGTCCTCTGACTTTAATCTTGGTTGGTTTAATCTTGGTTGGGTTTTGTTTGATATTATTTGTCATCAGCTTTGTCTTCTAGGCGCTTATCTCCATGTCAAATCTGGAAGACGTTTCATCCAGGTTCTTCACTAAGGTGGCCAACTCATCTAAACTGCCTGCCAGCCCATCGATGTCGTCTGCAAAGAGTAGGTTGGTGATGTGCCCTACAGTGCTTACAGTTACACAGAGTTCTTCCCGAGCTTCACTCATGATGCGCTCTAAGTAGATGTTTAAAAAAGTGGGTGTCAGGAGACAGCCTTGCCGTACTCCAACTGTTGTCGTGAATCAGTCCCCCACATAACTTTGAACAATAACTGCACTTGTAACTTGGCGAATAGCTGCTTGATGGTATTGGGAAACGTTTGACCAATCATCTTGTACTTCTTCATTGTGGCCCACAATGCCTCATGCCAAACTGTGTCAAAAGCCTTTTTGAAATCTATGAACATATGATTGATGTCTTGTTGATATTGTGAGTACATTTCACAGAGAACCCTAAGTTTGAATATTTGTTATGCTGTGCTTTTTCCTCTCCGGAACCCTGCTGTTCTTCAGCGATTATTTCTTTGGATTTTGAGTTCTGTCTGTTCAAGATGATCGTCAGCATCACCTTACTAGCATAGCTGATCACACTAATAGTTCTGTAAGTTTTGGCAAAGCTGGAAATTGCCCTCTTTTGGGAGTGTTATAATCAGTGATTATGTACACTGTGCTGGCCATTCAACTGTCTGTCAGATCTTGTTGCAGATTTGTGTAAGTAGCTCTATCACCGATTCCCCACCATTTTGTATAAGTTCAGCTGGGACGTTGTTTACTCCAGCTGCTTTCCCATTCTTCAGTGCTATTATTTCTGAATCGGCCTCTTCTTTTAGACTGGGGTAATCATCATCATATGTGGAGTTTGAAACTTTAATTACCTCTGGGTCTCCTGTAGACGGATTGTTGTAGAGTTCGTTACAATACTCAGTCCATATTTCTTCATTGTCACTTGCTTCTGTGAGGCCGTTTCCATCTTCCTCTTGAAAGGTACTGACTCTTGGAAACTTCTGTCTGGTGAAGTCGTTCACAATTTGGAATGCCTTTTGGCTGTTATTCTTTACCAGACTGTTTTATATTTATATACACGTTTGTTCAATCCATTATTATTTTGCTTTCTTCAAGTGTTTTCTGATATTCTTGTTTATTCTCGGTACTGCACTGTTCCGGTTGTGTCTGGTGTTTTTGAGATCTCTTCGAGCATCACACTGATTCAGAATCTCTTCTGTAACCAAGGGTTTTGTCTTTGGGTGATAGAGGCCAATGATATCCTTGGCAGCTTTTGTCATGACTGTGTTTAAAGGGTCTGTAATCATAAATATGTTTACAAAGCAAAGTTGCTTTTTTTCTTGACAATAAATGTTTTTCATATGCATCAAAAACAATGTTTATTCACGATGGTTTTGATATTAGTATGGCATTATCAGATACATCAAAGACTATCGCTTGTTATAAAATACATCACGCGCACAAAATCACCACACTTAATCAAATGTAGTAAACTTCGATCCGCCGTTGTTTGTGCGCAGCATGAAAGCTGAAGATATTTGGCTCATTTTTAATCAGCAGTTGTTATATCAAACTTTAAACGTTTAGTGAAATGATTAAATTGAGCAAACATTTAAAACATGTCCGCTGAAATGAAAAAAGCGAATATTTTTTATTTTACGTCATTATTATTGATGAATATTGTAACTGAAACGTTTTAAACAAATTTGGACCGTATTACCGACACCATGTTTATTTATATCCATGTAGACATTACACCAAATTATATATATATTAGTATCCTATTCATACTGAGTTGTGATTGTATTGTAAGATTAATGGTCTATTCTAACTTGTTATATTATTATTTACATTGAAACTGCATATGCCCTATACATATTACAGCAAATTATTAGCTGAATGTGTATACATTAGGTAGAATATGACCATAGGATCACAATGCAAGATATCACAACTGAATTCAAATAGCTACAATCTAGACGGCATATTCATCTAGTAAACATAACAAAGGTATTACTGATTATGAAACAAACTGACAAACACTGAAATAACCTTGGAAAAACACAGCAAATAAAGGGAATACTAAGTAAGAAAAAAATGAAATGTATTTGTATAGATGGCATATTTACATTTTAGTCATGCTTCTTTTCTGGATATTTATACAGAATATATTTCCCCTTCCATAAGCATGGATTAATCTCATTTGGTTGCCTTATTTATTGAACGTCATCTGCCATTATTTGATTATAAGTCTGTATCATGCATTTTAAAAGTTAAATGGTTTAAATCGGGGCACTCAGACATCTCCAATATGTAGTTATTGGAGTATTTAATGATTCATTACTATACTATTTGGTCTTAATCTGCATTGCTCTTCAAACATACTGGTGTATAAAAATGCAAATTTACCGAATATTAAACAAAGCAAAACAATACTGCTATTAAAGGTGCACCACCCATAACACATTAATATTACATGGCATCTATTTGAACACGTTCCTTTAAATTTGAACAGAAAAGTTGCTCTCTCTCTCTCTCTCTCTCTCTCTCTCTCTCTCTCTCTCTCTCTCTCTCTCTCGTTATTTCTCTCTCTCTCTCACTCTCTTTCTTTCTCTCTCTCTCTCTCTCTCTCTCTGTCTCTCTCGGGCGAGAAAACACTTGCACAACACACGGTTGCTTTAGCTACAGATGATATGTTTTACGTAGAAATTACAAGTGTCATCAATATACTTGACCTATATGCTCTACATAATGATACAAACTCCAGTAATCCGATTCATATTTGACAGCATAGCATTGTCCTTTTAATCTACACAGTCTGTTACATATAAGATCAAGTTGATACATACAAATTGAAGGTATTGTTTTTATGTTTCATCACCATTTCTCAGCGCAAGTTTGGCTATTAATGGCGGCCAGTAAAATGTGTAGAGGAAGTAATAACAGTAAGAATCGCTGAGTCTTATGAAGCTACTAGCAGCTTTCTCATATATCTACAATGGGCGATCCCGAGACTCGAACCCACTCATATTGAAATGAAATGCTAATAATCTGACCTCTTTAGACTACTCGGTCACCCGCTTCGCGAAATGAAATGTTATTGATCGGTCAAACGACCGGTTTCGAAAGTTACAGACTGAAATTGTTTACTTCATTACTTTAAACGTTTTAAAAGATGACACATCTCTATGTAAGAACTACCAGTCTAAACCTATGCTTGTTTGAGGTATTCGTTATATCTTTCTCCTGTTCAGTCGAGCTTTAGTTAATAAGTCAATTTCTTTATTCCATTTCCATGTCCATCATAAAAGAATCAATCAGATATGCGCGCTACATTAGCGTATGCCATTTGTTTTATTACTATCGTTAGAAGATGATGCAATAATAAATAAGGTTGTCATGGGAACATTTAAAATAACCTCTGTCAATGGTAATTTAGCATCAGCGTCAATGCCATGCTACGTAGAATTGGTAAATGATTTAAGTAAATAGTATAATGAATGTCCAACATTATCGATATGATCAAGTCCGTGAGTTTCAAACTAAACTCAAAACTACTATTGATGAGTATACCGCGAAGATAAAAAATACCGCAGGCGAATTACCAGAGTTGACATTATTGTGTATTCGGTTTCAAATGTAATTGCTGGACCGGGTATATTGTTATCAGCGATAACATCACTGGCACCTGTAGTTGTCACAATGTGTATGTCATCGGCGACAACAATTACATGGATTCTTAGAATCATCACTAAATAAATATCCAAATGCAGTCAGAATAAACTACACGAGTATATAATTAAGTTACATATTGCATCAGCCGCATATTCCCAATTGTCGTCGCTGATATCATCAAGTCTCGATGACACAACAATATCAGATAACGAATTATCCACGATGACGAACATCTACCTCAGCGCAACATCAAAATTAGAAAAACAGCACAATCATAACAATCGCTATGACATCAACATTAACAACGAAATTACTTCAACGAATAGCCACGAATACAATGTCGCAAAAGACAATCATGATCTCTATAACCTTAACCAACCTTGAATTCAGTGTGAATTATCTCACTGCAATTCCGGTTAAGTAGATAGCGCTAGCAAACTTACGAGTATGCCACAGTTGGCCGAATATTAGATCAAAATCATTTGCTGGTCAGCAACCGAATACTTCCTTGGTGTTTGCGAGTAAACATAAAGCAAACGGGACTCCAAATTGGAATAAAGTTTCCTTACGATCTGGGTCTTACCAAATCGAACAGATCAAGATTGAATTACAGCGTAGAATAAAATCCATTACGGGAAGAGATTGAAAAATCGCTATAACAGTTCATGAATCAACATTATCTTCCACGATTGAGGTAAACTCACCAGGATATGCTGTATAAATCTATCAAAGTTCTATAAGAACCGTACTAGGATGGCCTGAAATCCCACTTTGGACATCTGTACAAAAACCTGAACCCTACAAATCTGATTTTACTTAAGAAAAAAATCGTATCATGGAATTACTCCAGGGAACTAGAATAATCCGCTATGGCAAGATATAAAATCTAAACCGGATAATAATATAGCGTATGGTTTTCATGATGGGAGGATAGAGTGGCATTACTGAATATTTAAAAGACCATAGATCGTGCAGGATATCAAAATTGCCTTTAAAAATATTAGTCGCGAATTTGGACTGAACCAAAGGAAATTACGTCAATTAGTCACCGAAAATCTGTTTGATGATGTAACAGATGAAATTATTAAACAAATAGAACTGTTAAATCAGATTATGGAAACTATTCATCAACATATCATATACACAGTAACATTAAGTCCGAGCAAACAACAATTTTTAGATTTTTACAAAATAAACAGAAGCTACGCTGCCGAATTCGAAGTTTCCCATGTATAATGCAGATAAACTAAAAAAAAATCAACCAATGATCTCCTCGATGTGTACTTCCTACAAATATTCAATGCGTGAAAATAGTAAGAGAACCACAAACAACCATCCTCAAACAGAATAATAACCCAGACAATGGCGGCAGGCATGTTTCTCCTCAAAATGTTAATATATCCTCGGTGATTGCAATAAGTCTAGTATGTGATGCTATTGATGGAAGTTACCAAAATCTCGAAAGATCAAATGAAGCCCAGATCCAATTGAAGATCCAACAAATACGTTGTATATGCAATGTCATAATTATTCATCAACGATAATTAATTTTAAGCTCACTCACCAGTCCTATAATTTGATTGACTTAGGAAGAGAGACTTTACAAATTAGTTTATATGTGAAATCCGAAAAGGATTATCGTCTTAAGACTTTTACCTAAAATAAACTTCGGTTGAAACCAAAACTGTCATTTTTTTAGTTTTCATTCTGTCTAAATTAGTTTCGGTATCTGTAGAGGCTTTATTTTTGTTTGAAAATTTGATCGATTTACTCTCTCTCCTTAGAGGATTTATTTTAGTTTTATTATTAATACTATTATTATTATTACTGTTATTATTATTATTATTATTGTTAATTTTATTATTATTAATGTTATAATAATAATAATAATTATTATTATTATTATTATTATTATTATTATTAATATTATTATTATTATTATTATTATTATTATTATTATTATTATTATTATTAATATTGGTATTATTATTATTATATAAATATGTTACGACATTTGATGCATAATCCGAACTTCATAAAATCCACTTATTCCAAATCATCTTAACAATTTTATTCAGTTTATTTATATGTCATATGTAAATAGCATATTTGTGTGATATTATTCCGTGAACTGTTATACATACAGTTACGTAAGAAATATTAATAATATACCTTTGTTTGTTAGGAAACGATACGGTAAAAGTCATTCTTCATTTATGTCATTTAGTTATAGTATAATATAATATAATATATATATATATATATATATATATATATATATATATATATATATATAGAGAGAGAGAGAGAGAGAGAGAGAGAGAGAGATAGAGAGAGAGAGAGATATTCAATTTAGTTTTCAGTCATGCAAAGCTCTGTTTTGGGTGCAATATACGTTCGATTAGTCGCTTCTATAACAAACATACTACAATAAGTTGCTCAATGCTGTCAGACCATTGTTTTCATATTAATATTTTTATTTAGCGATACTGTCATGGTTCATGTTTTTCTTTTCCCATAAAAAGATACATAAACGTGCATGCAGTTTGAAGCATATAATCAGATAATTATAGACTTGGTCAAAAGTAGTAGGTAATCAAACTCCTATGGAGCAGAATCCAAAGAACTATAAAAGAGAAAGAAAGAAAAAAGATATAATCGTATTATAGTAACGGGTGTGTCAGCAAATACTTGGATAATGTCCCCCGTTCTTTCCCACATATGTATGGTATCATATATATATATATATATATATATATATATATATATATATATATATATATATATATATATATATATATATATATATATATATATATATATCTGCATCTAGGGAATACATTTCGCATAAAAAAAATTTAAATGGGTGAAATGAACAGACGAAACACATGACCTGGAGATATTCACAATTCCATGGCATTAAACAATGCCTAACCCATCCAGAGTGTATTATCTACTTTATTATCAAGCAGTAATAAGAGGTGACATGAAGCATGTGAGTGATCAGAGAGAGAGAGAGAGACAGAGAGGGAGGGAGAGAGTGTGTGTGTGTGTGAGAGAGAGAGAGAGAGAGAGAGAGAGAGAGAGAGAGAGAGAGAGAGAGAGAGAGAGAGAGAGAGAATGAAATGATAAGATAATTAATGTTGTCTTATGTCATGGAAAGCTATGCTTTGGGGCAATACGTGTCTGCATAAACGTTTCCATAACGAACAAACGCATACTACTGTGTGATGTCAACCTTTTGTAAACTTACTAATATTTGTCTTTAGCGAGAAGGTCAATGTTAATGCTTTTTCCATATGTAGTTATATGAACACACTTGCACTGAGACTGATGAAGGTTTTATATAACAGGTGTTACAATTACCCAATGTATGCTATAACTGAGAGAGAGAGAGAGAGAGAGAGAGAGAGAGAGAGAGAGAGAGAGAGAGAGAGAGAGAGAGAGAGAACAAGGACCACATACGATAGCATATTCTCGCATGATCTAAATCGGCCTCACTGTTGTTGTCCTAAATAGTATACAAATATAATACCAAGAAATATTAGTCAAATATGATGTATATACCAACCACAGCTAACCACAAAACCAGAACAAATCTTGAATAATTGACATATGAATATAATAATTAAAAGTAACAGGGATTGAACGAAAAATACTTAGGAGAGAAAGATCGTAGGAAAATGTGATAAAATTTGTTTAGCGCCATATAATTAATTGTGCATTGTAAACTATTTTTGATACTGATTATTCTTAGATATGATATCAAGATGAATGCCCATTAAAAGTATAATGCTTTTGACATAGAGTGTCCGAACATTATAGTATAACATTAAGGAGCTAGTACGTTACTCAACGAATATTATTTTCTTCGGCGTATCATAAAGATTCAGTTGCCATATAAAATAATTTTGTATGATCGCAGATCAAGACTATGATTGAAAATCCAGTCTAATTGCTAATTTGTGTTACCTTGTATTATGTGTGTTCCTATACGTTTTACATACTGCAGAATGATTTCATTTTAAAATGGGTCTGATGTGACCAGATAATTCTTACCCATGTATATTTCCAGCAGAGGTATCTCTCTTAAATGCAATATAGTGCCTGATTTTGTCCTAATCCAATATTGTTCTACGTGACCGTGTGTAACATGCATGCTGAAGGAGGATAGAACGTATATTTATTTCGCAAAACATTAGCTCTGAGATTTATGTAAAAACAATTGGCTACTGTGATACCTGAAATCCAGTTACATATTCCACTTTCAAAAAAGAATACCGGTGAATGTCCGTGAGAATCTCCTGGTCAACCATAGTGTTTAACAGGAACGCAATCCCTCGTAGTACTGCCAACTCGAAATAATAAATGTGATCGAACTTCTACACGCGCATGACAGTATAATAGCATTACTAGGAAACGTCGATGGATTTCCCTCACCTTGAATGTGTCTCGGTGCAAATATAATCTGTGGCAATCAGTGTTTAACGTCCAACACGTGGATCAAACCACATGAGCAAATGTTTCAGTGTAGAACCTTCCCCGTATCATTGACAAAAAGAAGGCATCGATTGGTGGCAATTTTGAGTCACTGAACCGTTTTAAAAAAATTAAAATACTCATATACTTGTAAGAATTTATTATGGAAGCTGAAAATCTTAGATGCAGGGCCGCATAATTGGTGAGATATTGTAAAATCATTGACTCCATGGCAAACAACGATAGACGCAATTTTCCGAATTCGTCTGACGAGATTCTCTAAACCGTCCGTTTATTTGGTTTCTTTCATGTTTGGAATTGTAATTATTCGTTCGTTCGATGACTTTGCAACCATATATCATCAGCTGACGGTCGATAACTCACACTATGAAACACAACAGGACTTATTGACTGTAGTACATTGGCATTAACATATTGTATACAAATTATACGGGACTCTTCTGTATGTAGCTACCGTATTGCATTATAGCGAACTTTGAATATTTGATGTGTGGAGAATTTTCCAGCTACCGTCGCTTTCAAGGCGAACATAATATAACCAATGTTGAGTGATTGCGCGCAAGGCAAACACTTATTGAATATATCTATCACGGCAACTTCGAACGATGTAAGCAAAATGACACCATAGTCTTGCCGCAATACAATATTGAAGAATGTCTCTATCCATCTGCCCAATGGTGTTGGAAACGACCGTATGCGGCTTTTTTCCGGAAAACTTGTTATATTGGACTTAATGATAGGGAACTGACATTAACTTTAAGCTCTTCATAGTTACTGCAGATACGTTAATGACTCAAGATCTTACATTATGTAACAGAACGAAAGTAAAAAGCAAAAATATTTGTAAATTCAACAACCTATTTGTGTACCTAAAATACAAGGTGCAAATTCAATATTATATAATTACAATATCGTGAATTAAAATGCAATTAATCCTAAATGTGCTATTACAAGCTGAACATTATATGATGTTTAAAACGTATTGCAATCATCATCACTGTCCCTATATAAATACGATGATGATGTCGAGAATGGCATTGCATGTGTTCACAAAATAACATGTATGGTCCTGCAGTCAGAAGGATGTTTAGTAATTTTAATTAATATTATTAAAAACTATTTTTTCTCGAATTCATCTAATGACAAGAACTCATCCACAAACTGTGGTAATTAATTCCGCAAATTATATTAATGGCTTCCACACAGTTATAGAACCGGAATGTATTATTCCTTTCTCAAATCCATACTTATACATATATTTACCCGACCTAGGTGCGACCCATTCCAGTGGCGACTTCGCGTCTAATCTGAGTATAAACCAAGTCTGGAATACTCAGAACGCAGGTGTTGTAAACATTATATTTATAACTTAAAGTAATGTGGAAAGATTATATATGTAAAGATTTGTGTTTAAAATGTCTCAAGTACAATATGCAAAAGTGATAACAACTTTCTGACATGACTCTACGCAGTTTGCTTTCTTTCTTATCCCCTGATACACACCCACATTCATAACTATGATACATCTGTGATAAATGTTTTCAGACTCATTGTAACGGATATCATTTCGTCATTTGCTTTCTGAACGGAAAAAAGGCAGGAAATAGTTATATTTTCGCGCAATGATACTGAGTATCTTGTCCACAAATGTAGCTCAGCAATAACATACAAACATAAGTCCTCCCAAATGAATGTTTGCTTTTTTCACTTTGGGATAGTTCTTATCATTAATTTTGTTCTAGTTTTACACTAATACATTAACGGTGATACATTGGTTGAGATCTACAATCAGTGTTATTGTGCATTTCATACAGTAAATACAGTTTAACTAAAGCAAGTTTCAAACACGTGTTAATTGTACTTTTGATGATTAATATTATCGAGTTCGGAATACAAGGTGGACATGCTCGCCTTTTAGGAACACTTCGTGTCGCAGTTTTTCACGTTTACCTTATATCGATGTCGTTACAGAATGATATGAATTCCGACGTTCACGCAACTGGTCAAGTCCATTAAAAATCTGCATACATTTCGTTTAGAAGACCGATGCACAAACATTGTCGATGTCATCGATGAGAGTGCATTCGCGCTGCTACATTATATAGAGACCACTGCTAAATGGCAGATTTGCAATTTTTAACACATATTCCACTGCAGACATTGAGAACAATAACAATCGAAACTCTGAAGGTGTCCACGTTCTCCAATTTTGGGACAATTCCCGGACGTATCTTAAAGGGTCGTCGAAATGGCTTCTATTTTTATGGACTGAATGAATAATAATTTTCATAATCTCCACCGCGCATGTGCAATGTAAATTATGGTTACTAAAACACACCACAAACGCACATACACAAACCTGGTTATAATGGCCTGGTGCGTGATTAGTTTCCTCCCAAAACGTTTCACTATTTTTGAACGTTTGCGCGAAAACTAACGAAGAGCCGCTCACATGGTTTACCTTCTTTTACGAAGAATCTACAGAACATTGAATATTCAACTATTAAAGCAAATGTGCATGATAATCTGTATGCATATTTTCATGTGACAGTCGCTTTTTATGCACAACTAATTAAGGCGAGACGTTCTATAACTCAATTAAACTCTTACAATAGGATCGAAAATTATCTTGATCTCAATGAGTTAAGCTGCTATGTGTTTTTCTGAGCCTCTATTATAAAAACAATTATATGTTAAAAATACACCTTTATATAATTTTTGGGTATTCAGATTAAATCCATTTTTTTCAATAGGTGTTATATATATATATATATATATATATATATATATATATATATATATATATATATATATATATATATATATATATATATATATATATATATATATATATATATATATATATTTATATATATATATATATATATATATATATATATATATATATATATATATATATGATTGTTACTGTAGACTAAATACAAAAGTAAAGCGTGGTAGGAACTAAAGTCACTGTTTACTGCAATTCTAGTTTGATATGTTATTGATATGCAATTATTTACCATGACAATTGCTCTCTTGCTTTCGCAAATATCGTTTACTAACGTGAATCTAGTACCTTTTCCAGTCGATTGATCTATAATGCATGTTGCACTGACACCGACTGTTATATTTTATTTGTTTCGGTATTATATGACGGGTCTCTATTATGTCATTGTTTCTTCAGCTAAATGTTAGCATTAGATCCTTTAAATTTAGAGTGAATACTTTGTTCAAATGTAAATAATTGTTGAATGCCATTTATAAGAGTAAATTATTCACGTTTTGTTTTACATTAGCTATATGGGTAAACCTCAGGTTCTGGCTCAAAAGGTCGCAGGTTCGATAGTTCTTATCATTAATTTGGTAGTTCCACACTAATACATTAACGGTGTTATATTGGTTGATATCTACCATCAGTTGTATTGTGAACTTCATACAGTAAATACTGTTTACCTAAGTCACGTTTCACCCACGTGGTATTTGTATTTATAATGATTAATATAATCGAGTTCGAAATACCTCGTGGACATGCTCGCCTTTTAGAATCATTTCTTGTCGCAGATTTTCACGTTTATATCATACCGATGTCGTTGTACATAATGATATGAATTCCGACGTTGATGCATCTGGTTCAGTACATTAACAATCTGCATATGTTTCGTTTAGAAGACCTATGCACAAACGTTGTCGATGTCGACGATGAGAGTACATTCACGTTTCTACATTACATAGAGACCACTGTTAAATGGCAGTCACTACAGACACTGAGAGCAATAACAATTGTACCTAGGTGTTCACGTTCTCCAACTTTGGTACCATTTCCGGACGTATTGCAAAGGGTCGTCGAAAGGCCTTGTAATTGTATGAACTAAATGAATAGTAATTTTTATAATCACCACGACGCATGTGCAATTTAAATTATGGTGACGAAAACACAGCACAAATACACACACATATAAACATGCTCACAGACACAAACACACACACACACACACACACACACACACACAAAATATCTATATTGGGATGGACTGCTTGAAAAGCACGGAATGCAGCACTTACAAGGCAACGGTCTCAGTTTGCTCCAGACTTGCGAAGAGCATGCATTGCTTATCACCAATACAGTCGTCCACCTACCTATCCGTAACCGGACGTCATGGATGCAACCAGGCTCAAAGACATGGCAAAGACATGTCATTGTCAGAAAGAGGGATTAGCAGGATGTGCGTGTGAACAAGTACATGTGCGGCGCTGATTACTGGATAGACCTGCATCTCACCATCACCAAGCTCTACAAACGCATTTATCCCAAAAGACTTCCCAGTGAAACAAACAGAACACCACCAAGTTGAACTTCTCACGTACCAAACTGTCTGTCATGGATGCTCTGGAATAACGTCTGAAATCAGCCTCACTCGAAAATCAGAATGTTGAGACCGAGTGGGCGGTATTCAGTGAGCTGGTCTACAGCAGAGTTTCAGATATCCTAGGACGAACAACAAGAAATCATCACGACTGGTTTGATCCGAACTGCGACAAGATCTTCCAGCTGCTTCATCAGGAGAGCCGCCTCCATCAAACCAACCTCAACAACCTCAAGTTAACTTCTAGTAACAATATAATCAACGACAAACGCAGAGCTGTACATCAGAGGCTTCGTCAGATGCAGGACACATTCGCGGTGAAAGCTGATGCAGATACCGATTTAAAGCTTATGGTTTACGATAACATAATGTAAACCAGTGTGGCAAATGGCTCATGGACGATGAGTTTGTTTTGTTCCACAATGCCAATGATTTTTCTAATACATACCGACTCTCAGATATATTATTTAATGAGATAAGGTAGTGGAAATGGCTTCTACTCAAAATATTTGCAATATGTCAAAGCTGCATCCAATCATATTTTGGTGCACTGAATCACGTTACCGGTAGTTGAAACAAAATGCAAAAATAAAAAACAAACCAAAACAAAACTTGATAACTATTTATCCAATTTAAGTTAACAACCAACCACCCAGTTTGAACATTTATTTGGTATCACAAGCAACTTGTCTACGCTGATATAAAACATTTGTTCTCTGGTGTCTGATAATAGAAAAATATATCACACGTTTAAAGCTTAAAACTTGGTTCAACATATAAAACAAGTTCTTTGTTGTCTAACATATATATACTAAAACTTCAAGCTTTACGTTTGATCAGTTTGCCACACTATATAAATAAAATATCTCACTCCCCTTTGTGGGTTTCCGTATGTGTTTGTGTATACATTAATAATATGCATCAATACTGCTTTTGAAGTATATGCAACTGAAACGAAATGTTAAAGAGGTGCGATTCGGACATATATTTGAACATTCAATATTGTTGGAACGAAATGCAAATGTTAAGACAAATCAGTGTTGTAAATGCAAAACATATTGTGTTGGTTTAAAGACTGGTCTGATTTCCACGATACTTTCATTATACGATTGGTTATCATTCCCTGACACAGATGGAATCGTAGCAAGATGTGTTTCTCCGCAAACATTATGTAGGAATAACGTTCACTTGAGAACTAGTCATAAACTTGTTCCAACATTTTGTTTTCGAAAATGTTGTAACTAGAAGCGGCCTTACATTCTAAGCACTTAGGAAATATATTCACTACATAGAATATACATTATACAGAGGAATAACGAAATTACATTAGAAAACATATTATGGGCTACAACATTAAACAAGTAATATGGAGCGAAGAGGGACCCACTAGGAAAGGTTTGTAAGAGTTCACCGGTGTCAATTTTAAGAAACGTATGTTACAGTTACTAAGTTACAGAGGCCTAGACGGGCTACACATGATTGAATTATGGACACGATATAGACTTTCTAAAGATTCTGATAGGACCTTTGCGATAAGGTAGTGGAAATGGTTTCTGCTCAAAGTTATAACTGTTACAATGCTCGAAAAATGTCACCGCTGAATTTATCGTACGTATATGCTCTGAAACAAGCTACCACTAGTTTAACAACGCGCCCCCCCCCCCAATAAAAATACCCCACCAAACAATAAACAATGATAAATATTTATTCAATACAGGTTGATAGCAAGCAACCTAGTTCGAAAAAATATTTGCTATTACATGGAATGTGTAGATGCTGATATAAAAACATTTTTTCTTTGGTATCTCAGAATAAAGAAGTATATTGCACGTTTACAACTGAAAACTTTGGGCATGGTATAAAACCAAAGTTCCTTGTTGTCTAATTCATGTAAACTGACACTTCATGACCTACTTGTTTTCAGCACTGTCCTACACAACATAGATTAAATATCTTACTCCCACTTGCGTGCCTGTGTGTATGTGTGTGTATATATACATCAATACTGCTCCTCTAATAACAGGAAATAACATGAAACGTTATAGATGTGCGATTCGGGCATAACGTTTAACAATCCCCTCATTATATTGATAAAAAAATACAAAATACAAAATTGTGCGCTACGGACTATGTATGTATGTATGTATGTATGTATGTATGTATGTATGTATGTATGTATGTATGTATGTATGTATGTATGTATGTATGTATGCATGCATGCATGCATGTATGTATGTATGTATGTATGTATACATATATGTATGTATGTATGTATATGTGTGTGTGTGCTTGTGTGAGTGTGTGTGTGAGTGCATTCGTATACAAGAAACTATAGTTTGCGGGTGACCTTTGTTTTTAGTGATTTATGACAAGTTTGCGTTTTAATAATGGTGTAATTATATCTTCTTCATAACATGAATGGATTAGGTCCTCGGCAACCTTTTGATAATAGTGTGCTAAAGTATTATTTGTAATTCATTCAGCGTGCTAACAACCTATATCCCTATAAGTCTATCTGCTCTACCATATGTTGTATATTATATAAGTACTCATAAATGTGAAACTACTATTAAAACGAATAAATGTGATCTTAAATTTATAATATTTATTTTTAGTTAAAATAAATGAAATAAACACTTCCATTGAATGTAATTCATTTGTATAAATCAATGTGTCCCTTGTCGTTGCATGATCTTGATTAATTGTTAAATATCAGGTACCTATTTGATCACTTTCAAATTAACACGGGCTTCTGAGTGTTCAGGTGTTAGTCGACTTATTTGTGGACTTCAAACAGCCTTCATGTAAGAGAGAATCTGTTCACAAGTATGAGTTGAACAAAGCACGAAAGAATAGCAAACACAACCTTCTTCAAACATATGAATTTTTCATATATGAATGATAAAGGTCTTGTTGGTGCTGGAGGTATTTCTCATATAGTATTCTCAAGTTGAACATCTGTTCAGTTGTGCTTCGCCCTGATCTGATGCCTGTCTGTTCTTCACCTTTGATTTCCTCTGCTCAAAGCTTCAGTCTGTTTAATATGATTTTTAGCATTACTCTGCTTGTGTGTCATATAACACTGATCGTACGATAGTTCTGACATTGCTGCGAATTGCCTTTTATCGCCACTATGAGTGACTGAGTCCATTTTTTGTTGGCCATTCCCCGGTCTACCAGATCTTGTTGCCTATTGTTAGTAAGGCGCTTATCATGGCTTCACCACCTTCATGGATTAGTTCTGCAGGGATGTTGTCTACTACTACTGCCTTCCCTTTTTCAAGAATTTAACTACAGACTCTACTTTTTCTCTGATGATGGGGTGGTTGTCGGTGTTGGTCCCAGGTGGGATGTTGAGTATGTCTGGGTCCCATGTAGGTTTGTGGTTGTACAGGTCTGAGCAGTGTTCTGTCCATCTCTTAAGAATGTCTTGTTTTTCTGTACGACATTTCCTTCTCTTATCTTGAATGATGGAGGAGCGTCTTTGTTTTGCACTGGTGAGGTCTTTCACCCGTTGGTATGCTTTTTTGCTATTTTTTTTTCTTTAGATTGTTTTCTATATCTTTACTATCTATCTATCTATCTGTCTATCCCTTAGTCTTTCCGACCGATGGGGCACCACTTATGACCTGACAACCAGCTTCCTTCTTTCCAATCTGTTCTCTGATACTCACACTTTGTCACTCATCTTCAGTCATGTCCACTCTGACATGATGTCCTCCCATCTTTGTCTTTGTCTTCCTCTCCTTCGCCCTCCCTGCACAGTGTCTTGCATGATTGTCTTAGCAAGCCCTGTTGATCGTGTGACATGTCCATACCACTTCATTTTGCGTTTCTTCACAATGGTCAATAGCTCTTCATAGGTCCGAATGGCATGCTTAATTATTTTTCCCACTTCCTCATTCGTGACATGATCTCTATATTAAATGCCCAGCGACCTTCGAGAGCATCTCATTTCAGCAGATTGTATCCTCCTTTCGAGATCCGCGGTGAGGGTCCATGACTCACTGGCATATAGGAACACAGATGCAACCAAGGAGCGCATCAGTCTGATTTTTGAGCTGACTGAGGTGTTCTGTCATTCTTAACTGTCTTTAGCCTTGCCATTGCTGTTATTGTCAGCGCAATCATGGACAATATTTCTGGTTTTGATCCCTCGTCTTCCACAATGGCTCCAAAGTACTTGAATTTTATAACTGCTTCTAGTTTTTGGCCACTAATCATGATGTCAGTGCTGATGACACTGGTGTTTTTGGTCATCAATTTGGTCTTCTCTGTACTGATTTCCATACCAAAAGCAGTAGTTGTCCTGTCCAGTTTTTCCGCCAACTGAGCTAGCTCCTCATTTCTTGCAAGACCATCGATGTCATCAGCAAAGGTCAGATTCGTTATTATTCTGCCTCCAATACTGACAGTTCTTCCATTGAGTCATGATTCTTTCAAGGAAGATGTTGAAAAGAGTAGGCGAAAGCAAGCAGCCCTGTCTGACTCCAGCAGTTGTCTAAAACCAATCTCCTATTTGACCGTTGAATCAGACTGCGCTGGTGGCGCTGCTGTTTAGGATTTATATGATCTTGATCAGGTTGGCATTAATGTTGTACAGCTTCGTGTTCGACCAAAGGACTGCATGCCATACCCTGTCAAACGCCTTCTTAAAATCTATAAAGACATGATAAAGGTCTTGTTGGTACTAGAGGTATTTCGCACATAGTATTCTCAGGTTGAAAATCTGTTCAGCTGTGCTTCGCCCTGGTCTGAAGCATGTCTGTTCTTCAGCTATGATTTCCTCTGCCTGCGGCTTCAGTCTGGTTAATATGATTTTTATCATGACGTTCCTTTGGTGTCATATAAGACTGATCGTACGATAGTTCTGACTTTGCTGCAAATTGCCTTTTTTCGGGGGAGTTACTATGAATGACTGAGTCCATGTTGATGGCCATTCCCTGGTCTGCCAAATCTTGTTGTAGATTGTTAGTAAGTCGCTTATCATGGCTTCACCCCATTCTTGGACTAGTTCTGCAGGCATGTTCTCTACTCCTGCTGCCTTCCCTTTTTTCAATGCGTTCACTGCAGCCTCTACTTCTTCTCTGATGATGGGGTAATTGTCAATGTTCTTCACTTATGGGGTGTTGAGTATGTCTGGGTCCCCTGTAGGTATGTGGTTGTACAGGTCTGAGCAGTATTCTGTCCATCTCTTAAGAATGTCTTGTTCTTCTATAAGACATTTCCCTCCCTTATCCTGAATGATGGAGGAACGTCCATTTTTACACTGGTCTGGTCTTTCACCAGTTGGCATGCTTTATTGCTATTATTTTTCTTTAGATTGTTTCCTGTATCTTTACACTGGTCTGCAATCCATGTCTATCTTGCCTTTCTCATGCTTTTCTTGATAAGCTGATTGATTTTCCTGTATTGGTTTGCTCCTTTTCCTTCTGATTTCTTCTTCTTGATCTCTCGACGCTTGTCACACAGATCAAGTATGTCAGTTGTAACCCAAGGCTTCTTTGGTCGTCGATGTTTGCCAAGGGTCTCACTGGTTGTTTGGGCCACTGCTATATTAAATGTGTCGATCATTGTGTCTGTAACTGTGTTCTCTGCACTAAGAAGTAACAGTGGTGCAAATGTCCCTCCTATCCTTGCCTGGAAGGCTTCCAAGACCTCTAGGTCTTTTAGCTTGTCAAGGTTGAACTTGATTCTTGCGGGGTCCTATTTGTCGACTTTTTTTAGACGTAGTCGAAGGGTCATCATCACTAAATCATGGTCACTTCCAATGTCTGCTCCTGGGAAACTTCTTGTCTTGGCGATGTTTACACTTGTGTGGAAATGTCTCCTCGCCATGATTTAATCAATCTGGTTATGGTGTTCTCAAATCAGGCTCTGCCAGGTCCACCTTCTGGATGCTTTGTGTTGACTAAACGTGTTCATCTGTTGACCAAACATGTTCATCAGAGAAACATTAACGAAAGACAAAACAATGACGAGACAAAAAGATGAAAGAGAATGAATACTGTAGAGGCATTAGCATCATTGTGTCTTCCCTTTATTTTCATGATTTTGGTAGTTAGAATTTGGAAGAAATAGCATGATCTGTGTTTTTGGAGTTCATTTGCTCCAGTGATATATATGCCCTGACAATGATCACATTTCTGGTGTTCCTAGTTGTTATTATGTCACTTCGCTTACCCAGATTGAATGAACACATAAATAAATGGTTAAAAGAGTAGAAGAAACACACGAATTGGATATATCCGGATATTTCCAGAATCACCACACTATTCTTCTGCAATTAACTCAACAATTGTGTAGAATCGTACGAAATCATGAATATTACATATTAAAATCAAACAGTAGCAGCTGGAAGTAGACAGAAATAGTCAGTGTAACCACGCAATTTACACCAAAGAGACACTACACTTAGAAACATGTATGCCTTTATCGTAGGCGGATGTAATGCATAATATATTATTATACATTAGGATGCCAACATTATAATGTATTGCTGAAGTAAATGTTTTTCGACCACAGGCATTATATAAATAAGGGGTCCCTTTAACGTATTTTGAATTTGCTTCCCTTTGATTCACAAATATCATGTGTAAAAAGCATTGATATTGTAGCACATTATGTTGCTTCATAGATAATCAATCCAGAATAACTTAGGAGTTTAGTGTCATCAAAGTACACGCCTGGAAAACCCCTTTCTGTTTGTTATTATCTGGAAAAATCGCCATGTGTATTCATCCAAATATCTGTTTGATATATTTGGTATATATTTGTCAAGGTTAAGTAAAATGAAAGGAGGAAATATGTAATATACATAGCGACAAGATAAACCTATGTATGTATGTATGTATGTATGTATGTATGTATGTATGTATGTATGTATGTATGTATGTATGTATGTATGTATGTGTGTGTGTGTGTGTGTGTGTGTGTGTGTGTGTGTGTGTGTGTGTGTATGTATGTATGTATGTATGTATGTATGTCTGTAGGTATGTATGTATGTATGCATTCACTCACGTACGTACTCATGATAGATGGAAATGTAATAGGTATTTTCAACGCATATACAATATGCACATGCAAGATTATATTATACATGTCTATTTTCAAAGCAAAACTGTACATTTCTATTTATTCTCAATTCGGGTATGCGAATATGAAGACGGAACGTGTGTGTTTTAATCGTCAGTTGTGCTTTCGTTGTGCAAACTTTCATTCCTCTAGTACTGCATTGTATTATTGTTTCAATTAATATTTTAGTAGTGTTATTATTATTCTCTTTTGACTGAGATTAGTATATTTCTGGAAACGCATTTACAAGTATCGGTCACTACAACTAAACTGGTTATTTGGATGCTTTACTTCTAACGCTGCCTTACTTGCATGATATGATATTTCATGCCATCATCATTCGATACAGGTTTGATTTCAGAGGTGTTATTGAAGAGATTGCGACACTTGGAGTACGAGTTAATTAACATATAGAGTTCTTAATTATATTCTTTTTAAGTGTTCATCCTGCCTCTATTTGGTTTATAGATATCAGATTTGTGTACAGTTTATTCAGACAATGGAGCAACTATTGAAGTACATGTACTAATCTCTTGGGTAAAACGGCATTGCTATTTTAGCACATTGTGTGGCTTCATAAGCAATCAATACAGAATTACGTAGGAGATCTATTGAATCATAGTACACGCCTGGAAAATCCCTTTCTCTTTATTATTATCTAGAACTATCGCCACGTGTATTGATCCAATTCTCTGTTTGATATATCTTGTATATATTTGTCAACGTTGAGTAAAATGAAAGGAGGAAATATGTAAAGAGAAACTTATGTTTACCCCGTGTGTGACCGCGTTATTTTGTTAAAGATCATTATATTTGGATAATTAAGAATTTTGTATAGTAGAAATTAAATAAATTATAAATAGTATAAGAATGACAGGAATTTTGATAATAGATGATGCTACTAATTCTGAGCAGTGGAAGTGAGAACATCTTTGGTAGAGTAGAAATAACACGAATTTAGTACAACAAAATATTACAAAAATGGTACAACATGGTTGGGACATGCATCATTATATCACTGTGCGATTGTAACTGAGTCCACTTTTACTCGAGTTGTATTGTTTGTAATTCACCAGCAGCACAGTTTGACATTGGAGCTGTAGGTAATTTTCCATATCCATGAACATCGATAATTCATAGACTGTGATGTATGATATTACTTTAAAATATATAAATATATAT